>CM002481.1:7666640-7769107 GCA_000325765.3 Leersia perrieri | reverse complement strand
GGAGAAACCGCACCAGAATCATTTCATTGGATTAATTCCTTAGCAGGAGAAGTACAAGATTACAAAGTGGATTACAGACTCTATAAAACTGAAGAGAACAACCCTTTCCATTTAGTAACAATGTATCTGTCTAAAAGCGTTCTACCCAGAGGGTGCTGCTTGTCTAATAATTCTTGTTAAAGAAGGCTGCAGATTTCTGAAAACTATATTATGCCTGTGGTTCAAAATTCTCCATAGGCAGAGAAGGTAGAAAGTTTGGTATTCCTTCACCGGGATGACAGCAGGACTGCGGGAGTCTGCAGATGCAATAAGTCTTTGATTGAAACAATGTTTGGATTAATTCGAAGTGCAGTCCAGAAAGAATTGGCGAAGTTGCAGCAGAAGAAGATGTTATCAGCATCTTCTACTCCATTGTTACAGCTTTCACAGGTGTCTTGAGTCAATTATGTGTTTATGAATGAGGCTCCCTTTTGTGGGCAACCTGTCTTTCGACAAGGCGAAGAACTGAAAGTGCTCATTTTGAGAGTGTTCATGAAAAAACCTGTTCACTAAAATCTACTTACCTCACCAGTATTGCAATCAAGTACGTATACATATTTAAAATTAAAAGTAGAGCAAAAACAATAGATTGAACACCCTGCACTACACATTTCCACCATAGAGACAAATTGATGCAAGCCTTGTCCAGGGCCGCGACACATAGAGGCAGCCTCTCTCCGCAAGACAACAGCTTTCGGCAACGGAGCTAAAGCAGATCTACTGGACGAGCCGGGAGCGGGGAGCGGGAGGGAAAGGGGCAAACACGACGGCGGGAGAGGGGGGGCGCGGGCGTAGCAAGCACGTACCGCAGATCTTGATGGGCGCCTCGAGCTCGAGGAGATTGGGCTGGCTGAGGAAGATTTCGCGGGACACGGTGCACAGCTGGCGGATCTCCGACTCGGAGAGCTGCACCTGCTTCCCCGGGCGCGCCGTCCGCACCTCGAGCAGCCGGCGGATGATATCGTCGAGGAGGGCGGTGTCCATGCCGCCGGCGCCGCCCTGCCCTCCCGCCGCCGGTGCCGCCGCCATCCCCCTCTCTCCCCCGGGCTGGAGAGAGATCGGTGGAGTTAGGGTTTCGGCGCCGCGGGAGGAGGAAGCCCTGCCCGGGTGGTGGTGGGAGGCGGAATGTCTTGAGGCGGCAGAGGAGGAGAGAGAGAGATTGGGCGGTGGGCCGCCGCTGGATAGATAAACTCGCCACCTAGCCTAGCTGGTCTCGTTTGTTGTACGTGTATATCTTTTCTTTTCTTTTCTTTATATTTATTTATTTATTTTACTTCTCGAAAAGAAATTGTTCTCTTTTTGAGGTGTGGGGGTCTGCAGCTCCAAATTGGCAGAAGCGCCACCGCGCACCACGTAATCTGCGCAGGTGGACTGCTCCTATCGATCTAATATCACATCAACCTTCCCTCAAAAAAAAAAATATCACATCAACCTTAAGCTTTTCTTTCCATTCTATACTACTCGCCTGTGGTTTTACCGTAGAAAACAAGCGGCAAAAAAATTCTGTCCGAAATACTGGTGTTTGCCATCGAACTGTCACAATTTTGTAGCGGTAAATGGGTACTAATAAATTTAGGATTATAGGACTTAATTAAGCATGGATGGTGAGTTTCAACCGATGATACATATGTCTGTTGTGCTGTCCTGTTCTGGCAATAGAGGTGCACCTCTTGATGGCATTTTAGAGAGGTTGAGTTTTGTAATGGTGTTTTGGAGTGTCCATCTCTTATCAGTGCTATTTTAACAAATATCCTATTTTAAACGAGGAGTAAATTTTATTTTGCACTAGCTAACGTGCATTTTTTTATTGGTATCGGATTTAAACCATACTTTTACTTTATATATCACGGTATATTAAAATAAGTTTCATTTTGTACTATTATGTATCATATAATTAAAAGAGTATTTCCAAAAAAAATAAAGTTTGAAAATCTTACAAAATTATATAAGTAAAACTTATAAAATATTTTCAATTTAAGCCAGGTTTCATGACGTTTAATTTGAAAATTTAAAAGTCCATAAAAATTCTATACATTTAATGACTTATGATGATATTAACATATTGCAAACTGAATCAATATTGCACTTTTGTATAATAAACTCGGTGTAAAATAAAATAAGGCAAGCTTTAACCGGTGCGAATACAATTTATTCATTTTAAATAGATGTTGTTCTAGGATATCTAAGAAGAATTTAAAAATATTTAAACTTTAATTCGACATCAATAAAATTCTCATGAAAATGCTTACGTATATATCGTTAACTTCTAAAAAAAATTGTGAGCATATGGTTTGTAAGAAAATTGTAATTGCCACGTTATTATATATCGTGGGTGATTGTGTCTTTGTTCTTAACGATAGAACGACAGGGGAAAATGCAGGCATGACTCCTTATAAAAAAAAAGAAATTGAAAGTTTGCATACCTCCATGATGACTCGTACCGAGATGGACTGATGAGTATGGAGTAACAATTAAACTAGATGATACTCCACGCGTTGCTGCGGAAATTTATAAAAAGTAAATAGGATGAAATTCTGTTTGATGCTTAAATGCAACGGTATATGAACAGTATAGTAATCATTTTACATACATGGAGAACTAATTCAGCAAATTCCCATGATGAAAAACACCCAACCATGGCATGCCATCATAACTAATACTGAAGGAACATCTCCAAAGAAGATTCTAAAAAATCCAGTAGAGCAGTATAAACATCTTAAAATGATAAAAGGAGGGTAAACATATAGTAAGATGAGTATATACATTATATTTTTAGATCAAAGAGGTAACAAAAATATATAATGCAGTAAGTTCTACAGTCGACATACACTCTAAATCAAATTGTTCATGCATTATGGTGAAACTCTGGTGGAATCATGTTTGCAGTGCCGAAAACAATGAAACATTGACAACAGTAAAGAAGAAAATTAGAAACATCTGTAGATCACTACCTATTGTCTCCCAGTACAAAATTAAAATTAAAATTCCTTCGGTACGAACAGATCAACTATTCTCTTCCTATGCAAAATATATCAGAGAGAAACTCGCAAGAGATCCATAAGTATTTATAATATGTAAGCAAGTGCATGAAAATAAAATGTGTTAATTGGGAAGAATAATACTGCTTTTTCCCTCAAATCATGAAGTTATGGATTTGAGTGTGCATAGGTCGACAGCTAAATGAAATGAACCGAGCAATCAGTCGATGTAGCATAAGCTGGGGAATTAGGCTAAACAGACCCGTGGCAAGGATGAAACAACCAAGACCGCAGCATAGAAGAAATTAAAGGAATGTATTATAATTTGCTCCTGGAGGTTATCAGAGGAGCGACTAAGAGTGACAAAATAAATTAGTAAATATAAGACGCAGAGTGAAATGTCTTTTTGTAATTAAAGTATGTACATACCTTCATCCACATACATCGAATCTTGGTGTTTGGCTTCCAGTTAGTAGGAAAATGGTTTTGCAATTTTGCCCTGTACTCTGGTTGTAATCTATGTTAAAAGAAAGAGAGGACAGAAGAGAGGCAAAAAGGATCCTACTAAGTAGTACTCACCGAATCACCAATAGCAATTAAGGTCTTCCTAATGGAGTCAAATCAGACATTCCAAGAACCAAATTCAGCAAGTAAAAATATAGGTACCAAGATGAATCCGTATCAAAGAGCTGATATAGCTGCTACAACACTACAACGCGAGGAAATTCCAGGCTTCCAGCGGGACGGCAAGGATGCGCCTCATGACCAGCAGCAGTTCGTGGTGAGGAAAAGGAATGGGAAGGGGTGTAGGAAACGGATCAATAAGAAAGGGGAGGGTTCGCGGGGCTGCTCGTGGTGGTGAGCAGAAGCGGCACGGGGTAGCAGCACTGTCGCGGCGTTCGTGCTTCTAGGCGGAGTGGCGGTCGCCCTGGGTGGGCCACCACCTATGGCTTGGGATTGGGAGAAACGGGGATAGGGGAGACGATGTGCACAGCAGCAGGGGCCCACGTGCGGCGTTGGTTGCTGGGGGAAGGGGAGCGACCTCGCGCGGCGCGGGAGGAGGAGAGGGCGTCGTAGACTCGCAGCCGTGGGTGCGCTAGCCATCAAGATCGTTGGATTGAAATCTGACGGCTGGAACAAAATAGAGTGATGTGGAAGCACCAGAACGCAGAGAATTACCATTAGTGGGGATCAATTGTATATAGGTTTATAGGATAACAATCGTTCTATCTAGCTAGTGGTCCAGCTATTGTTCAGCTCACTCCTCTTGCCCATTCCCTACGAAACTATCTGAATTTATATGATATATACTGTGAGTTCAGTTAGTTGGATGCTTCCATAGTACAACATGTGACTTGCCATGTAAGTTAGTTCATTGCTAAGACCATCATAGGGTAACCATGACGTGGACTGTTATGGTCATCAAAACAGAGTTGTTTTATTGAAGAGTGAAGTGTACGGATGGTCTCTCAATTTGCGTGTGTGTCATCTAGTCCATAAACTCTCAAAATGTGTTTTGTCATCTAGGTCAATACAGGTTCCAAATTCTCCTCTAGTGGTGCCTGGTCAATAGTTGGTAAACTCGTCAGCGGAGGTGGTTCTCTTCTTTCTCTCATCTCTCTCTCATTTCTTCTCCATTTCATGGTGCCATCCTCGGATATCATACCCCCAAACCCTACCCTCTGTTGTCACCCTTCCAGCTAGTGACCTCGCTGTCATCGCCCTGCCCTCCTCCTTCATCTCCTGATCTCCACATGCGAGGACAGAAGAGAGAAGAGAAAGACAAGACAGGGGTAGTTGATTTTCTTTTTCTAAAAAGATTTTGCCTATCTGACCGACATGTGGACTCTAACACGTAGCTTGCCATGTCAGCACATGGAACTGGTTTAGAATTCGTTTGGATCTATATAACACACTACACAAGTTCAAGGACGTAGATGACAAACCAACGCAAGTTTAGGGAGTTTTTTTTATGGAAGGCAACTTTCATTACCCGGCTTCTAAACGAAAGCCAAAAGGATACAAACAGAGTCTTACACTTGAAAATAAAAACAACGAACAAATAACATCGAGACTATGGGCTGGGGTTACCATCTTAACAAAGCAGCATAACCAAGCCTTCAAGGCCAGAACCAGACACACCAAAACAGGCGACAAAAACCCGCTACAGTTCATCCGGCAACGTGCTCCCATCTCTAAAGTCATTTAGTCTTTGGAGAATCGCTTCCCACCATTGGTCCAGCTGTCCTCGGTCTTCTTCCCTGAGCAAAATCCTCCACCTGCGCATGAATGACATTGCTTTGTAGACCACTTGCATAGGGGATTTGAAAACGCATTTTGAGGGAGTTCCAAGTTTAGGGAGTTGAAAGGCATTTTGAGAATTCAGGGACCTATATGACACAAATACAAGTTTAGGAACCTAAAAACACATTTTGAGAGTACCGGGACCTAGATGATACACACGCAAGTGTAGGGACCGGTAGTGTACTTCTACTAGTAGTAAAGTTGGTCTACTTTCACTATACTAACACTATTTGTCAAAAAAAATTGGACTGCGAATCTAATTTTTTTCTAGATCTATAGTCCAAAGTGAAGTCTTTTAGTACACATCATGTACTCAAACAAAACGTGTGAATGATACAGTTTATTTAGAAACATTTTTCTGTTGCTTCTTTCACGTGGCTACAGCCTATCACAAAAACGAAACAATCAGAGCCTCAAATTCTAGCACTTTTTCCGGCACACTGAAGTCACGTTTCTGGCCAAGAGCATGCTGATGCGCAAATCATATTTTGTGTGCCAAAAATATATACAATTTCATTTCAGATCATGTGTGTACATCGATTACAAATAATTATGTATCTATTGAGCTATTAAATATATAGGATAGGGTTTGGCTCCCAAGATTTAAGGAGGGAGGGGGGTGGACAGGGAGTGAGGTAGAGAGGTGAGTGGAGGAGCTTTCGTTAAGAAATAAGATTGAGAGTGGGGTTGGAGATATATGAAGATGTCATGGGCATTCCATAGAAAACTGTCACTCTAGAAGTCCTAAGAAGAAGGCCATCATATGTAATTCTTCATGTATAGTCTATCAACGTGGGCCTAATAAAGACATGATAACAACACCCCGCACAACCACCAATTTAATATTGCCAGCCGTGAACAAATCATAAAAAACGAGTGTGCATTTTTAGTTGTAAGGAATATAGACAGCAAAGTGACTAGAAGGCAAAATGTCAAACCATAACCAGTCTAGATGAATTCATGTAATCTTTATTGCTCTATTATTATTATTATTATTATTATTATTATTATTATTATTATTATTATTATTATTATTATTATTATTATTATTATTATTACTACTACTACTACTATTACTATTACTATTATTATTATCATCATCATCATCATCATCATCATCATCATTAAACAAACCACACAAAAACAGTGCAAAGTCTTGTGTTGATACAGCAAGAGAAAAATATATACTAACCTAGAGGTTATAACTGGGAAAAAACACATCACTAAGACCACAAGCGCACCACTACTACAAGCCAACAAAGCATGTACAAAACAAGAAACGAACTAGGTACAAACCAGTCGCCGCTAAGCGTGAGCGGATGCCGCCAGTCCAGTAACGAAGCTACAATCGAACACTCCAGCGCCATCTCCAAACAACTTAACCTTTGGCTTAGACATCACCATAGGACAAAGGGATTTTAAAGAAGGAGGGTGGCGAATGAACCCATCAACACACTGCCATCCAAGCTTCACACCCACTGTCTAAAAAACAGAGAAGGTGATAACATGGTCTTATATACAACATCTCTAGGGAGGACGCAACGCAGGGATCACCATCACCGTCTATCCAAGGGTTTTTGACAAAGTTTTCACTTGAAGAATCTTGCCAAAATGGGATACAAGGGCGGCTTGACAATGCCCTTAAGAGGGAAAACGGTGCCCAAAGGCATTGCCGTTGCTGGCACGACAAGCACTGGGCTATGCATAATTGTTGCTACACTGCAAACCCACCAGGCCACCGTGTCGTCATCGTCATAGCCTCACCAAGGCCATGTGCTAACAGTCATGCACGTTGTTCGATACCGTCATACCACCATCATTGAAGCTCCACCAAGTTGTTCCCTCGTCGACGCCATGGCCCAAGCCGATCGGTCATGCAAGTGAACCAGGAAAAACCAATTGAAATCACTTAAAATCCAAAGCAACAGACCACTGAAAACCAGGCGGAGGCACGCGCTAGCGAGAGCTGGCCACGTGGGAGGTGAGGAGAGACGAGAAAATGGTTGGGAAGGGGATTTGAACCCCTAACCTGCTACTTGGAGGCTATCACTTCCACCACTGAGCTATGTGTCGTTTGTGATTATGCTGTAAGTTTCATACCTTTTGAACCGTGTTGGGCCGGCAACTCAAACGGCCAGACCATGCAAACTGTGAACCGAGGCTTTGACCAGTTCGATGTTCGGTCCAATCCTAATAGCTGTGGCTGCAAACACCCCACCTGGCCACTGCGTCTTTTGCGCTACCATTGAACCGATATTGCAATCGTTGTGACCCCACTGACATGACGAGGTGGTTGGCAGCTCCACTGAGCTATTGCCTCTCTCTAGGCACGGCGCCATCCATCGGTGGTCACCGCCCCTCCAAGCTCCACCACGGAGCCGTCATTGCAGCTCTACTTCACCTTCATCGCTATCGGATTCGACCCCGGCATCGCCGCTCATGGCTTCTCCGCCTCGTCCCCATTGTGGCTTGACTGGAACAGCCACCTTCTCTCTCTCGGCGCTTTACTAACGCCCAAACTCGTAGTCACCCTCCTCGCTCGTCGCACAACATTGTGAACGAATTGACACGACGGTGGCAGGCCAAGGGGAGGGATGACAAAAGGGGGTGGCTAGGGTTTCTCTCCACCGCCCGATCTTCTTACATGCTTATTGGGATTGGGAGCAATCCAAACTATTCCTCATTGCAATATTACATTCTTTTTTTTTCTATTGAGATGGTGCGATATTACATTTGTGATGCACGATACATCTGTTACCTCAACGGCTGCATGAAACCATAGTTCACAAATAACATTTGTGAATATCAATGCACAGGAGACTTCATTTTTGAAGCAATTAATGCACAAACATCATCGTTTTCCTTAGGCTAACAAGTGGAGTAGTACTACATTTCAACGTCAAACAAAATGCCCATCTCCCTTGTCAGCAAACTGTGCAGTACTACATCCCATTGGTCAGTCGCCAGTGTTTCGAATGTGAGGTGAGCCGCTCAGGAAAGGCTATTCTCGCTGACCCCGGCCGCGGCGCCCGTCGCGTCAGGCGCGCACACCAACCAGGTTCCACGCCTCCACGGGCCTTCCGGCCTTCTAGGCGAGGCGAGATGAGACGCCATGGTGCACGGCTCGTGCACCCGAACTGGCCGAACAACGGGAAAATATCCTGTACACTCGCGTGCGCGCGGGGTCGCCGGTGGCGGTCGACAGCGGCAGCGGCCAGCTTTCATCCACGGTCGCGCCCTTTTCCCTTTTCCTATCCGAGAAAGGAAGGAAGAAAAAAACGAAAATCCAGAGCAAGCGTACTCTTCCCGCATCGCTCACAGCCCAGCGACAGCCACCCCCGCCGCCGCTCTCCTCCCGTTTCCGCGTAGCATCCACAGCGAGCAGCACAAAAAGGGAAAAACCAGTCGAAAGAAAAGAGCAGAAGCCAGAAAAGCGAGAGAGCAAATGGGGAGGCATACATTCCCGTTGACACAACGAATCTCTTGCACCCCCTTCCTTTCCCCGCTCGCCGTTAACACAGAACCGAAAATATTCTCCCCGTGCATCCGCCACTAATGCGCCATCAACTGGCGGCACGGCGAGAACCGAATTACTATTATTTTATTTTATAATTCTCGCTAAAGAATACGCTAATTCGATCGAATTAACCGGTGAGAGATTGTTTGGGAGGAAGAGGAGGCGAAGCGAGGAGGAGAGGCGAGATGCCGTGCGCTGTGGGCGGGCGGCCGCACCGTGCTTCGCTTCACCCTCAATCCTTTCCTTTCTGTCGCGGCCAACTCCTCGCCACCACGCCGCTTTATTCTCTAAGAACCCCCTCCCCTCTCCTCCCCCTCCGTCCATTGCACATCCCTGCCTTCTTCTTCCTCTTCCTCCTCCTCTGCTCATCGTAGACATCGCGATCGCCATACTTAGACCTTGCCGAACTTGTTGAAGTACGTGTTCTGCCATCCATCTCTCGATCGGTTCGGTGTGTATTTATATGCTGTGTTGGCGACGTTGCAGCAGCGGTTCTTGGGTACATGGCCTACTCGAGGGCGTGTGATCACTGCAACGACGGTAATTTCTCTCATCATTTACTTGTATTTATTTTTCTCGTATCCAGCCGTTGCCATCATCGTCCTCGTACTTTCACGGTTTGATTGATCACCAGGGGTAGATTTCACGTACTTTTAGCAGCAGAGGCTTTTGTTTTCATGGCACCAGTAGCTTGTCGTTGTCTCTTGTCTGACCAAGATTTCAGCTTTTTATCTGTTGCCTTGATTAAACTTCAATTCTTCAAAGAAGGCAGATAAACTGTCGGCAGTGCAATTATCGTCAGAAACACTAAAACGAGGTCGATTTAGGAAAAGGCAAAATGAGCTTTTAGCTATCCTAAGGATGCCACTCCGGGGAACACAAAAATGGATCCCAGTTGATCCCTTTCAGACAAAAAATTTAGCATACCAATCGATCTATGTGTCAACATCCATGGCAAAATAACCGACTTTTAGGCACTTCTTTACACATGAGGCTGCTATCCATTAGACTCGCCACATCGATCATGTCCATTCTCTATTCTCTGAAAGACTAGTTCTTGTTGCCATTAGGCGGTCCCATTCTAATTCATTTATTCATGGCGTGAGCGTGGCGCAAATGTTGATGGTACAGATCCATATAATTGGTCTAGCTTTGCAATCGACCTTGGCTATTTGATCCTAACATCGCCGTACAATCACATCAGATGAGCATTGCTAACTGTCATGCATACATCATACTGTGCTATTTAGAGGAGGGAAATTAAAGGTGAGACTGAAACTGACTCTTATAATCCAGGATATATTTGAGGGCCACCAAGATTTGACTGACACTGATTGCGCCTGCGTGCCCCGTCAATCGGAGGTTGAGTTGAAAAAAAAAATAAAGAAGATAACACTGTGATTAGCACGGTGTAGAGAGGGGGCCATGTTAGCAACCCAAGCAATTTCTTGTGGTGTTTTGTCCCTGTGTTTCTTGATGTTGTTCAATACAGGTACTGGCATATGCTTTTCCTTTTTATGATAGATGGATAGTCAATTAGCAGCCTAGTCCAAACAAAAAAAAGGGGTAAAAATATAGACCTCCCTTGATTAGTCTATGTTTAGTTTAGCTGTACATGACGCATGACTGACTTATTTTACTAGACAACGGTGACTGTCTGATCAAAGCAAGGGCTAGCTAAAAGCATGTCGTTAGAAGGTTATCAACTAATCAATTTACAATATTTACTATCCAAACGAGCATATAAGGACACCCAATGTATTAAATACATCAATTTTTCATGCCTGCTTTCAACGGGCAGGAAGTGTTAGGTGAGATGTTGCTCTCCACTTTTCAGTTCTAACCATGTGTAAGATCTTGCTTTGTATAGTGCCTGAACCTGTCTAATTTTAACACATTTCTGCAACGCAGAGAGGAGATCAAGCTTCATGAAGTGGCTCTGCGCTTTCCTGAAGGGGCCGAAGGACGGCGAGCTTAACCGACGGCGTCCTAGGGTGACGACAGGAGAAGAGACCACGCTCTGGGAAGAACCAGTTAGACCAAAGGTGATGTTCCTCCATTCCTCTGCAATCTTACATTTTCCCTGCTATTCTTTTGTTTGATTCATGTTGTTCCACTATCCAATTATCCTTAATCACTTGAATTGAGGTAATATGCAGTATTATAATGGAGAAAATAGTTCTTGAACCTTCCCTTTGTTAAATTTGTAGAAGGAAGATCCGCCTAGACATAACAATGAAGAAATGGACCATGCACTTGCACTTACTCTTGCAGAAGATGCCAAAAATACTAAAGGTACATATGCATTTTGTATTTGTGAATTTTGTGATATTAGAATCATATCTTCTCCTCATCCCTCACTAAGCACCATTGATGCAAATTCTGTGTAGAAAAAACCCATGATAATAAGGGAGAAAACGATGAAGAACTTGCTAGGGCAATACAGGACAGTCTGAACATGAATCCTTACCAACCTTACAATCCTTATGCACCCTCTCAGTCCAGGCCGAGAGGATACAGGTTAGCAATCTGCATTTACATTTGCCATGTCCCCAATTCACAGAAACAGCTAGTATGTGAAGAAGAAATCTACACCTTTCAGGGTCTGTGGGGGTTGCAAGCATGAGATAGGACATGGCCATTACTTGAGCTGCATGGGGATGTACTGGCATCCTCAGTGCTTCCGTTGTTGTTCCTGTCGCTACCCTATCCGTGAGACAGAGGTAACTGTCCTGCAGTTTTTCCCAGAAGGTCCAAAGGTGTGTCCATGTGTCTGTCATCACTCATCAGGAGTTGATAGTTTCCTTTTCTTTGTTTCCCAGTTCACCTTACTAGGTGCAGATCCATACCACAAGCTCTGCTACAAGGAGCTGCATCACCCAAAGTGCGATGTCTGCCTTCAATTTGTAAGATTTATTTTCTAGATAAACTCTTTGTAGATATGCTAGAATGGTGTTTGAATTAGCACGTCACTGGAACAGCATTCAAAGAGACCATTTTGATGTGCTGTTTTTTCAGATTCCAACTAACAGGACTGGCTTGATAGAGTACAGAGCTCATCCATTCTGGGGACAGAAGTATTGCCCTTTACATGAGCATGATAGAACACCTCGTTGCTGCAGCTGTGAGAAAATGGAGGTGTGTATTCATAGAAAGATATAAAGAAACCACTGTCCTGCTTTTCTTGCATATTATCAATTTATTTCATGCTTACAAATATGCACCAAAACTGTTACTAGTATCACAAGTTCCGGACTGAGTTTGCTTTCAAACTTATGAAACCTTTATACTGACTGAAACCTCTGTTTTTATTTTGAAAAGTACCATCACTTAATAATTCATACTTAATACATTTTGTGGATCTGCAGCCAAAGAACACAAAGTATATGTCATTAGGGGACGGACGCAGCCTGTGCATGGAATGCCTGGATTCTGCAATCATGGATACCGGTGAATGCCAACCCCTATACCATTCCATCAGAGACTACTACGAAGGGATGTATATGAAACTAGACCAACAGATACCCATGCTATTGGTTGAACGCCAAGCCCTTAATGAAGCTATGGAAGGAGAAAGCAAAGTGGGTTCTTCACATCTGTTTGTTCTGTAATGCATTGCTCCCGTCATAACTATTTGACGTTTAGGACAAGATTCGGTTGAACTTCAAATTCGGCAGAATTTTGTCCTAAACGCCAAATACCTATTACCGGACGGAGTGTGTTATTCATCATTGCATTTGTATTTTTGTAGGGACCGCACCATATGCCTGAAACAAGAGGCCTTTGCCTGTCAGAGGAGCAGACTGTGACCAGTGTAAGTAAAATGCATGTCAACCTAAACAATTTTTAGGGTGTTACCATTTCTCCGGTGATTAACTATCAAATCAAGGAAGAACAAGTGGTAATATGAAATAAACATCGTTCTGATCAAATGATGAGAATCTCCTGTCAGATGAGATTCTCTGATTAGTGTTCTAGTTGCAATAAACTAGACAGAGTAGTTGCCTTCAGATCTTACATCCAATAGTTCCACTGAGTAGCAGGTTTGCCAAATGAAATTATTGACGTTGTTCATTTGTATTATGATTTTCCACAGATACTTAGGAGGCCTAGAATTGGTGGAAACCGGTTACTAGATATGAGAACTCAACCCCAAAAGCTAACTAGGAGATGCGAAGTCACTGCAATTCTTGTCTTGTATGGCCTCCCCAGGTCAGTGCATTCTTCACTGGGCCATAGGTTTTTCATTTTTATGTCAACCAATTAAGAAATTCGTGCATCATTTGTGTAAAATCAAAAACAATCCAAACAATTGCAGGCTGCTAACGGGCTCCATTCTTGCCCATGAATTGATGCACGGGTGGTTACGCCTGAAAGGTAGTCATATGAACATTCATTTTTCTCATATTCTGAAATCTGATTTGAAATTCTGAACAGTGTTTTTTTTTACCCTTTCTAACAAATGGCACGTACAGGTTACCGGAACCTGAAGGCAGAGGTTGAAGAAGGTATATGCCAAGTTATGTCTTACCTGTGGCTGGAGTCAGAGATCCTTCCATCTACTTCAAGGCATGGACATGGACAGCCTTCAACATCTTATGCTTCATCTTCGTCGTCCTCCTATCGACCACCGCCGTCCAAGAAGGGTGGAATATCTCACACCGAGAAGAAGCTCGGAGAATTCTTCCTGCATCAGATTGCCAATGACACATCAACAGCATATGGTGATGGTTTCAGAACTGCCTATGCAGCTGTGAACAAATATGGCCTTCGCCAAACACTGAACCATATACGGCTAACCGGAGGCTTTCCTGTGTAATACAAGAAAACACTACAATGTCAACATGTGTATGTCCATACTGGGATTGGTTGAACAAATACAAACACACATACGGATGGAGATTATATTTGCTATGGAAAAAGGATTCGGATTTGGGTGACCTTGTGTTTTCAGAGGGGTCCTATTAGAGTAAATCAGAAAAGGAGCTGCATTTGCTCGAATTAATAGATGGGGTTGCAGTGTAATAAGATGGTTATGAAACACTAATGTAATGCGCGCTACTGCCAATGCTAATGCATTGAAGTATTTTTACGTCTTCGTGTATATTTACTACTTCCTCCAGATTACAAGTCGCTGTAGCAGAGTGCTACAGCGACTTATAATCTGGTAGAGTGATACTATTGATCTGGATTACTGCATACAAGCAAGAGTGCCTTTCAAATGAAAATACAGCGAGAATAGGACAGATACGCATATGCAAAAGTCTTCGTAAACAATGGAGATAGGTCCAATTTCAATGTCGATCTCGGTTGTACCTGTCACAAATGCTAACATAGTAGCATATACGACCCACATTAGCAGTAATAACTGATTCAATAAATTGATACAACGTTCCTTGATCACTATCAGGATATATGAATGACTATGTTATTCACAATAATTTAGCCGAACTCACTTGTGATAATCTCACTGGGACAACATGGATCATAATATTCTTTGGAGGCCGTCTTTCAGAAGTATGTAGACCATCAGGCCCAACACTCCGACAGGCAAAAGAAAATAGCTTCATTACAAGCGAAAAGGGTTAACATACACTAGAAAGTGGTGAACTGAACTTTTGGAGGACCTGTTGCAGGGGACCATCTTTTGCCATGCACTACAAGAAAATCTGTAACCATATGAGTATCCTTCCATGATATAAACTCCAAAACTCATCTAAATCCTAACATATGCTACAAAGTCATAGTTCTCATTCTAATCAGCCTCAAGTGTTATTCTGGCCCAAATATCAAAATTGTCAGGTGCGACCAATGTCGGAGAGCTAATCATCTGATGCCATTTCCGTGAAGATGGACTTCAGTGTCTCATACGTCATAAAAACAATCCCAACACTAGGGACCACTTTGCAGTACTCAGGCAAAATTCCTCTGTACAATCCTCTAAAACTTTCTGTGCGAACAATATGCCCAAATGTCCCAAAAAGTCCTGTTTGGTAGACACGGGCCCTTCCAGCTGCGCCTTCCAACTGCATGCGGCGCCTTACAAGATCCAAAGGAAATGTAACTGAAATAATATGATAATGATCAGAGCAAGGTTCAGAAAGTCTGACAACCATAGAACGGATCATTGATCTTTACGGTATTATTGATCAATTTTCCCCAATAACAAAAGACTAGACAGAGCATAGACTAGTGGCGCAGTGTAAGGATTCAGATTGGTCATAACGGAAATGCTATCCATTTCTATGTTACTTCGAATATAAGAACAGCTTTTGTTACTTAATTTGTGAGTTCACATAATTCTGGAAAAAGTCAAGTTTCTTTTTTGCACTTAACTTGTGATCCACATAATGTTCATATTGTGTGTTTCCTTCATGAGAAAAGCTTGTCACATCCCAGTTTTACAGGTGATACTGTTCTAATATAACATGGTCTAATAAGATTCTTTCTGTGGTGCAAAACAGATCTAAATTATTAACATTTGATAACAGATTTTACTTACTTGTTGACGATGCAATTCCTGAAAGACTTCCGCAGGCCAAACTTATCAGAACAGGGGAATCATATGGCCTGGTTTTAAGAACACAGGTAAATAATGTTAAAACAAATGTGAAGCAGCACGTATATGAATAAGAGCCCACATGTATCTTATACAACTTACCTCTCTATTTGCCAATGAGATCGCAAAGTTTCGTAGACGCAGAAGCTTATTGCTATGCTGGGGCCTACTCCCTGTATTTAGATAAATATCAATAGGCATAAAAAAAGTAGAATGCTCAAAGAACAAGGAAAGAATGGCAGAGTCAAACATTCTTACCAGTAAAGTGGCACCAAGACCCTTGTAGAGCCCCTTGACACCCTCATCTCTGCAGATGGCGCAAAGAGCATGAGATATGCCCCTGTAGTATGCAGTGTTTGTCTGCAAGCATTAGATGGAAATACCACATATAATTGGTGAAGACTGCTACAAAATGCAAAGCTTTAACAGAAAAAGGCATACAGTTCAAGAATGCCCAAAGCAGATAATCTAAATGCAACATGCTTCTGCCCAGAATGTGGAACTACTAAAAAAGGAGATCAAGAGGGGCTTTTGGGTTATGTTATGTATGTGCTTCACATGTAAATAAATGTTGTTTGGTCTAATTGCAGAAAAAAAAGTAAACAGTGTCTTTTGAAGTGGATGGGAATTAACATGACAATCAAATTTGTTGACACATGATCTCCAGCAAGGTCTATTCGAATGGTAACAGTGGCTTACCTGAGCTGCAAGACGAGTCCGTACTAAGTCCAGTGGATATGTCATTGAAGCCGCTGTTATTCCAGACAAACCACCACCTACCAATCTAACACCAACATCGGCACCAAATCCACCATTCTTATCAAGGCCAGGTATCATTTGAAGCAGCTGCACAGTCCAAATTAATAAATAAAATTAGCCATATAAGAACAGTAACAAAGATATAGGCACCGAAATTCATCAGAAGACATTTGCACTTACATTCTTGTACCTCTCATATGTGTAAAAGCTAATTGAGGAGTAAGGTAACCGGTGTGCGATAGTTACAAGATTTCCTTTCCAGAATGCCCTGATGCCTTCTTCATAGACAACACGGGATGCCTCCCGCCATATGCTAGTATTCCGCAGGGTAGCCACATCTGAGTGCATTCCTTGCACCTGCACATAGAATTTATAAATTGCATTAGCAATAATGGTATCATAAGTAAAATTTTGCAAGAAATGTGCTTCTATTTCTTACAAACAAAAGCAAAAGGGCGTGTGACTCGTTTTACCCATCAAACTTGATTGAGATTTCTTTTCTTGACAAAAGAGAGAGTGAACTGAGTTTTCTCTTCACAGTTAAGTTGTGCAAAATAGTTAAGAGTTACTCAGGAAAAGTAAAATGCAACAATATTCCCCCTATTTTCCACTTCTCTGAAGCAGGATCATCACTCCTACTCAGCTCAACCAAATAGTAGAAACAAATATTACTGTTTCTTACTTAAACATACCCAACTATTGTACCGATTACAGTTATTTACACAGGCTCAAAAAGTCAAAAGAATTTAAAAGACCCAGTTTGCAGTCAAGACTTACCTGGAAGAGGATAGTGAGGCGGGCGAGAGGCGCGGTACAGGTCTTGCTGACGGCGCCGGCGACGCCGCCGGCAAGGAGGTGGGGCAACGTCCCGAGCTGCGGCTGGTGGTGATGCAGCTGCGGCGGCGGCGGCTGCTGCTGCTGCGTGGAGTACCTCCGAGCGGCCGCCGCGGCGGCGCCGCTGTCCATCGTGGCGGCGGCCATCCCCACCCTCGCCTCCGTCTGCATCCGCCCCTCCCTTCTTCCTCCTCCGCCCCCACCAACTCTGGAGCGTGGACTATGGCGGGATTGACCGGATCAAGGAGCGCAGCAGGTGGGAGGAATGCGTGGGGAGAAAGCGAACATAAACCCTAGACTTTGGGGCGGACCGGCCGAATTGCTACGGGAGAGGGCTTAGGGTTTGGGAATATTGTTTTTCCTTTTTTTTACTTCTCTCGTTTATCAGGTCGGCGGGTGCGAATAAAAGTAGACAAGGGCCGGTAGGCCGGTAGAGGCCGACTCTGAGAACTGAAGTGGCAACTGGCAACCCACTCGGAGAAAGATGCTTCGTACAGTCTACATGTTATTTCCCTTTTTTTAAGAAGCAACTTAACCAGTTAAACTATGCTCTTTTCATGTACGGTATTAATTTTTTTCTTTAATTTTTGTGTTACTGTATTCGTTTAGTTTTCAAAAAGAAGTATAACAATTTAAGTAGTTGTTTATAGTCTTGATTATTGTATGAGCACAATTTTTCAAATTTATTTTAATTTGTGTCGGTGGTTTTCGTTCGTGTTACTGTTTGAGCTAACTAGCATAAGACATAGTGAAATAGACTATTATCATGTAACTAAGGCCTATGATTTTTTTAGTCTAAACCAATGTGTTCCAGTATATTTAAAAGCTATTGTTTAAAGTTTTTCTTGTTCGTATGATTTGGACTTACTTTCCTCAACCTCAATAAGTGCTCGTCGATTATAATCCGTATATCATACTATATAAGTTGAGATTCCTTTACTAAATGCAATGTATACATACATTACAGTTGATAAAGGAATATAAACAACTACTTTGTAACACAGTCCAATTTTAAACTTATGTTAGTGAGCTATCGTTGTTGTCGGTGAAAACATTTCTTCGCATGGCCCTAGCATTTTTTATGGATCTTGTGGTTGTCGACAAAACTTGATCATTAATAAAAATGCACAAACAGAAAAGTATTTTGGGTTAAAAACTATTCTCATGTAGTGACTAAAGGCCCGCCAATGATAATGTGGATCGAACAAGAGTACGATCGCGATGTAAACTCGTACTAATGGATTACAAAATGCCTAACATAAAGTGGAAATGGATCCCTAATATGTTATTACACTTGTCAACTTATAGCCATATGTGATTTTTTTTTCTCCTTATTGATGTTTTCTAAAGGTAATTAGGTTTTTGTTTTATGTTTTGTGTGGGTCTCTTAATTCTCGGGTTTCATTTTGGGTCTAACCATTCTTGTCTTAGTCTTGCAACGAAATAAGCATATGCTTATATTTTAGAATGATTAGAGTATTACATAAAACTTTTAGCATATTTGTTAAAACTAAAACCATAATCTACGGCCGACAGTGCCCAAACCTACTCCCGATAGAAGCGTGCCGGTGCCCGGTGGGTCGGGAATTCCGCACTGGTGGCATCGCGCGCCACGCCTTCCAAATTCGATGGTCGGCGCCGTGGAATATCCGCGGCATCCCGGAGGGAGGTGCGCGCCCCTGCCTTGCCGCGCTGTGCCGTGTACGTGGCCGCGCGTGCGGCGCGTCTCGCCGTCTCGGGACGACTGTCACGCACTCACGCGCACGCGCTGGACCACGCCGTCACGTGAACTCGTGAAGTTTCCCAATCTCCGTAGGCCGCCGCCTCGCTCGCGGCACGCAGGTGTGTGGACGTGTGCGATACTTGTGATCAGCTTGGCGCAGGCCGAGCAGCTGGACCGTTCTAGCGGCGTCGCCTAGGCCTTTGGCGCTGGAGCCAGGGCCTCCAACTAGTACAAAACTGGACCGAGCCCAACACCACGTAGTCAGGGCACTGGGTTATTTGTTTGCTTGCATTAGTGATGCGGGCCAAGTACGGGCTGTATGGATGTATAGTACTACCACATGGGTCATGTTGGCCCACCGGAACAGTCACAGATCACAACTGGTCGCGTCCACGGACGTCCGTCCGTACGCGCAAATTGTGCAGCCTGACAGGTCGTTGCTCGTCGTGGCCATGGTAGTTGGTTTCCCGGGAGCTTTGTGAATACCGTCTTGAATGGATACGGCTGCAGCAAGAGATCGGCAAGGCTGCTGTTGCCGTGAGTGTGACCACCGCAAAACAGTGCTGCCATCCTGGATCTTTAATCACGAGGTGCAGTGTGTGTCTGTGAGTGCTTGTGTAGTTGTGTTGTACTCCTCGTATGCGTCAATGTGCGTAATGGAATGGACTGATATCGCTGGGTCAGTTGCAACCACAAAGAAATCCAGCCGATCACTCGCTGCTCGTCCGACAGCGCGACACGGCGCCATGCCGCGCACTCGCCGTGCCGCGAGCACGAACGAACGAACGAATGGGCCTCGTGATAGGCGAAACCCACCCACCCGTAGCACGAGCCGTTTTCTTCTCCCTGGATGCTACTCGTTCGGCGCCGATTCTTGCCCCGCGCCGAGCGGCTTTGCCTTTGGATTCTTCCAAAGCCATTGATGGGATCGTGACAAACATCCATCTTTAGCCAAAGTAACTCCGTTGTATAGGGCCTCATCAGGGCTTTCGCTCATTTCTAGCGTTTCCGGCTCACACCTTTGCCAGTTTGGTTTCCCGACCTTTGCTGTCAAATTGTTGCCGCGTCCAATAGGTCTCTTTTTAGGCTGTGGTCTCGCCGATGGAGTAAAAAAAAGAGTGCAGGAGAAGAACTCAATCACCATGAGATTCCGCGACAGGACGGAAAGCTGGTTCTTTAATCCACTCATCGGACCAGGACAAGATTCCTCCAATCATTTCGATGCGTTTTCCTCATGGCCGTGCATTGTGTATGACAGTAGTTTCATGACCCCTTATCTCTTCTCGTGAGCTTTCCTCTATCGCGTAGTAGCAACCGCCGTGTGGCTGAATAACCTGGTTATTATTTGGTTTATTTTTATATCACCGTGAGTGTCACATGGGTTATACTCGAGACATTTGTCATCTAGTACCATATGATACGTGTGTTCACCCTAAAAACGTTGTCAAATTTGCCGGCGAAACTACAGTCTACAGGCAAGCAAACAGGCAATAGCTAGAACACACACATGGGCGTACAGCCCCTGCAGTATTTGCCGATCTTGCAAATGTCTTGCAGATCTCGCATCCTAACAAAAAAGATCTGCGTGATAGTATCACCACGCAACATATTCGCGCGAACTACTTTCCAAAGCCTGCCGTATACGCAGTTAACCACTGCTTCAGGGGAGCACCTGTTCTGTGCAACTTTGGAACACAGCATGGGAAAATCGGTGCCGAAAGAGGATTCGTTTGTGTTGTAGCTTTGGAAATTGGTTTGGTGTCTAGCACACGCGTTGTATGGTGTCCAAGGCATGTACTGTGTAGTAGTATTTCGGCCTCGAAAGCTTCTGACTGTATAAACCAGATTTGTGTTCTCTCTTGCACATGTGACCCAGAAAGAGGCGAACAAAGATACGAAGTACGTGTTGATGATTAAAGAATGTCACACAAAACCTATTTCGTGACCATTTCCGGAATAAAGCAGGTTGCCACATGTGCCAAAGCGGCCGGCTCAGGAAAGGATCGAACGATATCTAACATCTGTTTTATGTTGGAGTAAAAGAAGAAACAAAGGAAAGCAAAATGAATTCAAAGAGGAAAAGGAAGCAAAGGATCGATGCTAAGCAGGATCACACATTTTTACTGTACGTTTTTTTGCTTCATGTCTACTATGTGCCCCGCTTTTTTATTGCGCTCAGTCCCATATACGATTCCATATAAAGATATATCGTATTTCAGTTGTTTGAATTGCTTTAGAAATATCTCCATAGCATTAAGACGAATAAGTTACTGGTCTATACTGATTGATAGAATAATGCTATGATAAATTATTATGCCTAAATTACATGGACAGTTATGATGGACGAGGGAGTAGAAAGAGGGTGCGATGGGCGGATGGTTTGGACAACCAAATGAACACCTAAGAGTTCTAATGATAAAGGAAAAATTGCATAAACCATTCCAATTGACATTCTTGTTTTGATATTTCACCCTATAACTCGTTTTTGTTGCAAAAAAAACATCCACCCAATTAATTTTGTTGCAAAACCCCATCCATTCACCCCTGATTTGGTCTATTTATTTCATTTTAAACTATGATGCTTCACCATAGGGGTCACTCATTTCATACGAGCTACTCACTCATCGGCTCTCTACAAAAGACTAATCGAACTAAAGACGGAGGCCCGAATCATGATGTTAGGGCAAATATCATCATTTAGCTTGAGTTAGACACCACATAGTCACACTTAACGAGTCCGACATAGTTGATATGACCTAATGATATATATGTATCAAAATAAAATAGGTCAAATCAACTACACATGCAATAGAGACAACTTTGTTCTTGTTCTCGGTGTGTCGGTGTGTTTTCGCAACAAAAAGAGTTGTGTGGATGAGCTTTTACAATAAGATAAATTATGGGGTAGAATCTCAAAACAGATTTATGTAATTTTCCCAATGATAAAGTACTAGTTGGACTGTATTGTATATGGGTATTCTTGTTTTTCATTATTCAGTATGTAGATTAAAAGGGTCTAATGTAACAGACAAAGAAACAATAAACACCAAAACCTAAGGCATTTTGTAGCGTCCGACTTTCTCATAGTAATGTCATATAATCATTATTCTAAGACGGTCGAGCTTTGAGATAAAGAAACAAACTATTTGTTGTTAAAAAATCGTTGTAAAATATTTAAATATTAAATGTGGAGGTAATTGCAATTATGCACAAACTTCTCAACTACTCACATAGTGCCAATAAAGTTTTATTAATCGTGTCGAGTGAATGACTGATATACAGGGTCCTGCATGTTTTAAGAAGTTGCATACTTGGACATATTATTTTACTGTATTTTTAAATTGGATTACCATTAATCCAATGCTTCCTCTAAAAGAGAATAGTACCAAAATGTTGCGCTTTATATCAAAGAATCACCTATAGTACATATGTCCCATTTCCATCCCCCGTTCCAACAGGACCTAGCTTTTGCCATATAGATTCATTATACTGGGGGACAATTCTTTCTAAAAAGATGAAGGGAAACGCTTCTATACGGACTCCCGGACGCTGCTCCCCGCATGCATCCCATCATACACGCTATCGTCTATTTAATTCCCTGCGCTCCACCTCTTTTTGTTTGAAATATTTGTTTCAACCGATTCAACCACATAGATCTCGTGTGAGAGAGAAGGGACGATTCATACGATGCCCGGTGGCGTCCGTGGCGGCGGTGGCCGTGGCGGCGTTCACGGCAGTGCAACGGCGACGGTGGCTGCGGCAGCGTCCGCGACAGCGCAGCAACGGCGGCCGTGGTAACGCGGCGACGACTTCTAAGATGGTGATGGGCCGCTGTAAATGCTCCTCCTCACTGTGTCCTCACCGGAGAAGGCGAAGTTCAGCAACAACACAAGGCACAGCTTGTCGTTATTGCTGGAGAAGACCACCAGAAATGAAGAATAAGCTAGATATGGGTTGGCATGTTTCGGGATTTTTTGATGTTCCAGTTAATGTATGTTGATGTTTCTTCGTGTTAGACACAAATGTTTCAATGAGTATTTCAACATTATTTTAGATTTTGACTTTAATTTTTTTCGGCTTTGTTTTATGTCTTAAAAGATGAATCTCGATGTTTTATATGCAATGGATGAAATATATTTTTCTATCGAGTGGTGAAATATTTTTATTCGATTCATGAAACATCTGAAATATTTTTTCACTGAAACACTTTTTGTCGAGCACAACGTCCGGTAAATCTTCAGAGATCTGACGTAAGATGAACACACGTTTGTTGGCCATAGAGCTATAAAAGATGAGCGCACTAGCGCTATGATATCGATCTAACCACTAATCACAAGTGGTCAAACACTTCTTTTAGGTTACACTGGTGATCAAGCTTAGCTCAAATGAGATGTGCCTTTAGGCGTAGCTCTCCACGAAACAACCGAAGTTCATATACTGGGTGGTCCAACCACAACCTGAAACACGTTCCTGGCCTGGCCAACCGCCCGGTACTCCTCTGCTTGGTACACGCATCGCCTGGAACGCCTTCCGTCTCCGAAGCATCCCATCAGCGATCACATTTGACATCACCTCCACGGCTCCACCCCGTCCGTCCGCCGTCCGTCCCTCCTCCCGTCAACTGTCCGGTAGGCCGGTACTGGGTTTTCCCGGGAAATAAACTACTCCCGTGTCCGGTAAACAAAAGCTGCGGACACCACGTACCACCGCACGGATCACGACGGCTACAGAGAAGCGATTGCAATAATAATAAAATTTGATGGCCTGATGGGACGCCGCAGAGGCGAGAGCTATGACTAGCGCCCTGTACAATAGTGCTCCTAGCTACCTATAGGCGGTACTCGTCAAAGTCGCCTGCCTGCCTGCCTGCGCCGGGCGCCGTGCCTTGCTGACCTCACCCACCCTCACCCCCGCGACAAAACCGCCCGGCCCCCCTCACGCTACCCGCCCCCGCGCTTTTCCTCCACCGCTCTCCTCCAGTCCTCCCCCCGTTCCCACCACCACCGCATCAAGATCCGATCCACACACCCATCCGACCCCTCTCATCTCTCACCCTCGTGATCCCCCGTCGACGACGACAAGATACACAGCTCGGTTTCTTGCTTTTCCCCCAGTAATGCCCACTGCCCCCACCGTCCACGAGTGCTGCCGCTGCCGCTCCTCTGCTTGGTATTACCGGCTCTCCTCCCCGGCGCGGTAGAAGTAGAAGTAGTAGCGGAGGCTGTCAATAGGGGGAGAGAGGAGTAGGCGGCGGCGGGCGCTCACCCATCTAAAGCCACATCCACGCACCTAACCAGTTGGCGGGTCAGGGAGAGGAGACAGGATTAGAAGTAGCTGCGCGCGGCTCCTACCACCGCCCCCGTCCTAAATCCTAATACCACCCACCCGGCCAGTGCGCATCGCCTTCGCCGTGCTCCAGGTCTCTATCCAGTCCACTTCCACCTGCGCTTTCTTTCGCTTCTAGCGTTTCATCTCGCTAGCGCTGCCTTTTGCCCCCAAGGTGACGCCTTTTATTGTGTGTTCTAGAAGTGGCATTCTTTCTCTGCTTGCTCGAGCTTCACTGATCTGTGTTCTTGCTGTGGTTGCAGGGAGGGAGGTGGCGGATCTGCTGGTGTGTGACCCCCCACTGGGATCTTGGTGATTTGTGGGACTTTGTTCTTGAAGTGGTTCTTGGGAGCATCTTGGTATGTTACGTTGGACATATGTGTGATTTTTTCTGTTTCGATTTTGGGTATTGTGGGTCTGTTCGATTTAAGATGCTGGTGAGTGGTGTACTGGTGGGTTTCTGTTGGGGGTTTAATGCCGCAGCCGGCGTTCCGTCTTATTCAGTTTCACAAGTTTTCTCCAACTTCCCCCTTTTGCTGCTATATAGTGACCATCATATTGATGCAATCTGTAGGCTGATCTGCAAATGGAAGGAAAAAAAGCTCTATTTCAACCTAATCCGGGATAAATTTAAGATACAGTTTCTTGACTATGATTGCTACTGTTTTCTACCAACTACAGTTGCCATGCTTGGTAGTTAGACTTCAGTTTTTTAGATGAGTAGTTTGGCTTCTGTACTCACAAGACTTGCTGGGCCAAATTTTCATTTTGTAAATCACCCAAGAATATCAAGTAGATAAAAGGTGCTTTTTTCTTGAGGAAAACAGGGAAAGATGCCCCATTGTTGATGGTATACGAAGTACATTTTAGTATGGGATGGCTGCTCCCCCGGCAATGTGCACACTATTTTTATATACAAAAGCTACACACGGTCTGTACTAGTATCAGGGCAACCATCTAGAATTATTTGCAACAGTTTATTATTAGTGGGAGCCCCTTTTTTATTTAAATCTTGTGTGCAAGGTTAATGACATATCCTAATTAGAACATTATTGTGTCAAAAACTGTCGGTGGGCAACTCCCAACCCACCGTGTACATGTAGAAACGGCATGTTTCATATATCCAGGATTCCCGGGAGACATAATGATGTCATCATCCGCCGACACATACTTAGCTCTTAATTGGGATACCACAATACTGTAGTTTATGTTGGTGCTGTGACGCCTCTGCTATTTTCTTGCTGTTCATTAGTACTCTGCTACGAATATCAGAAGCTACATATCTGAATTTTCTGCTAATATTGAATTTGCAGTTTAGAAATTCAGTGTCCTGTTGAAACTGAGGATATCAAATTCAATCAAGTGAAATTTCTGCTACTTGGCATATGTTAAATCATCAAAAAAATGACAACGAAAGGACAGTTTAGCAGAGAAAGGAACATAAAGGTTACATTAGGTCATGATGGACGTCAAAGGAGGAGTTCACAAGATCAATTTGTGCAAGTGCCAAAGGAGAAGATTGCAGTAAGTGGGAACATTGATGGGAAATTTGAAGATAAAATCAAAGTTGTGAAAAATGACAAGTTTCGTAGGCAACGAGAACCTCGGAGTGCAGATGGGGGTGGATCCTTGAAAGGCTCAAAACCATGGCCTGGGCGAAAGGCTGCCACTGTTGATGAGCTTGTCAAACATATGTCAAATGTTCCTTCATATTTACAGCGTAAAGATACAACGGACCATCTTCAAGATAAAGCACTGAATGTTGGAGTTCTTGAGTGGGGCCTCCTAGCCAGGTGGTCTCACCAACAAAAGCACGAGTCTTCTAGCAGCCATGGTGCCTCTCCATCTAATACTAGTAGGTCTGTGATATTCTCTTCTCCATCCCAGTCATCTGCAAGTCCCAGCAGCAAATCTATAGACAGCAATCAGTCTCCTACACTCCAGGACCATCAGCATTGTTCTATGGAGTTTCAGCAGAGTGATCTTGTGGATAAACACCATGGGAAGGCCAGATATTCACCTAGTCCAAATTCTGCAGTGTTAAGCTTGTTGCCTGTGAATGGAAAATACTTTCCAGAGAACACTGACAAATATGGTGAATTCAGTCTCAGAAATGCATCTCCACTCTCAGATTCTCTTCTTACTGCCACTGGGAGTTCCATGGGACATGAAATGGCTGACGATGAGGAGACTACAAGGAAAGTAGAGGAGGCCGTCCATCACTGTTCACGCAGGCTTTTTACAGATGATGATAACATTGGCCAACGTTTCTTAACCTCTCATAACAACGATTCTGCATATGGTGATTTTCAACAGAGCAGTGCCATGACTGGTGAGATTTTTGAGTCTCTAGTGGAAATGGAAAGAAATGCCAGTATATCACCTTTTGGCTCCTCAAAAGATATTGGGCAATCCCATGAATTCCCACGAATTCCGTACTCATGTCCACTTCCTATCATGGATTCAGCTAAAGAGCTTGGCACCAGCAAAACTGGGACTCAAGGTGGTTCTGTTGGTGCAGCTGTAACAATAGGTGAAAATTGCAACAAAAAGCAAATTTCCAGGGTTACCTCTGATAGAACTCCTCGGATCAGTGCAAAGTTCAGAGACATGGATGTATTACCACATAGCCATCTTGTTTCTGGACTGAATCGAGTGAGCCGCTCCTCAAGCCTGAAGGATGGAGCATATCCTCAACAGCCTGAAGCAAGCACCTCTGTGGATAAGATAAATGGAGATAAATCATCAGGCAATAAAGGTAGTAGACGCAGCCCATTGAGGAGGATGCTAGATCCAATATTAAAGCCACGGCAATCATCTGCTTCTGGTCCAATTCAACCTTCATTTGTTCCAAAGTGTCATCTGCCTGGCAATATCGATAAGCAATCTCTGAACTTGGGAGAATCTGCATTGCAGAATGTTCAGCGTAGATCAGTTGATTCAGTAGTAAATTCAAATTGCCGGTCAGAAACAGCAACAGATCAGCCTCCTCGGGTCCTATCGAACAGTGCGAGGTACCTGAAGCAAGATATAGATTCAACAACAACAAGACATGCGCTTCTGCAGCTAGCATGGAAGAATGGCCTGCCTTTTTTCATGCTTTCTTGTGGTTCTGATATCCTGGTAGCAACTGTTAGGAGGAAGAGCATCTCTGATAACAATGATCTGGAGAGCTCCTATACTCTGTTTGGTGTTGAAGAACCTAAGAAAAAAGGTGGAGCTTGGATGAAGGCAGGTAATAAGAAGAAGGATCAGCTTGTTTATAATATTGTCGGGGAAATGAGAGTTTCACGTCGAAAATCAAGATGCTGCCAGGCAGAAAAAAGTCATGTGCATAGGGAATTTGTTCTGGTTGGTTCAGAGCAGTTACCATCTTCTGAAGAATCAGGTGATTCACATGTTAGCAGAGAGTTTGCGGCTTTTATTAGCGGGTTGCCTCAGCGAGAAGCAGAAACTTCTCGTGACTCATCTTCACAGAATTCCAGCCGAAGCATGTCAGCACCTATCGACTGTTCTTGCCCCCCATTTGGAAACTTGCATCCTAATACGAGGGATGCTAGTTCTGCCTGCAGTGTTCTTGCCGTACTTCCTAATGGTTTCCATGGTACATCAACCTCAGGACAGCCACTGCCTCTGATTGAGAGGTGGAAATCAGGAGGAGCGTGTGACTGTGGCGGGTGGGATGAAGGCTGCATGCTGAGTGTCCTCAGTGATGATGCACAAGAAAGCAAAGGCGATAAGTCCATTCAGGCAAACCAGACAACAGATGGCAGTCAACGGTTTGACTTGCTCGTTCAGGTGTGTTCCTTGTGCTTCTCTGTTCTTGCTTACGTCCTAGCTTTTTCTCAGCTATGACAAACATAATCAGCTGATGCTCATGTGTATCAGTATTTGTAACTGATGCTCATTTGAATCTGTATTTGTAGGGTCGATCACGAGGAGCTAGGCATGCCTTCAGTATGGTTTCATTCAGAGAAGGGTTATACACAGTTGAATTCAAATCATCCATCGCTTTACTTCAGGCTTTTGCAATGTGTATAGTCATGCTTCATGGCAGGTACCCTACCAGGACACAAGCAGGTGTGCAAGCGTCGCAAGAGCACGCACCCCTCGCTGACCATAAGCTCAACAAGATCATGGCGGCCAGTCAAGGTAGAGCTCAGGCAAGCTATGTGCCACACCGCCCGCCCCTATCTCCTGTAGGGCGAGCCTAGCTTCCTGATTCATGTGATAATTGTATGTTTCTCTTTGTTTCTTTTTTGTTTTCTTCTGTGGTTGCACCGTGGGATGAATACCCATGATCCATGTGCGACTCGCATCGAAATGTGATGAATCTTATGGAATCGGCTTTAGGGGGTAGCTAATTGTACATGTTAAATGATTTGTGGTGTTGCTGCAAGGCTCATCTCGGTTCATAGCCTTTTTATATGCAAGTAAAGCAGATCCTTGCAATGCGTCTTTGTCAGTCAGTCCCTTGCAGAAATGTGTTCTATGAAAGCTCTGTCAACTTATCCTACGTTCATCTATAGACAGCATGCTGGTGTTTGTCGTGCAGCAGCCAACTAGCACTAACTGTACATGTTCTGGGGGCCGGAAAGCCTGAAACTGTATTGTGTTAATCTGAGGCTTCAGTTTTCGTTCTTCAAAACACTTGCAGCAAGTTACTATATGCGTTTTGGATTGAAGCCAATGGAAGGACCTGCAGCACAAGTATGTTCAGGAAAACATGCTGAAATGTTCGAGGTATAAAAGCCCAGTGTGTGACTTAGCAGAACTGGAGATTCTTTCAACTTTACAGTGAGGGGGCATCATAAGCAAATTACAATACCACTAATTAGAACATCTATCCCGGATTACTCGCTTTACTACTTCACCCCTGACTCCAACTCTATCTGAGAGGTAAAATCCACTCTTACAAAAAGAAAAATCTCAACCTGCAATATATTTACAGATCTTACCACAAGTAACTTATGGCGATATGTGGCACGTAAACACACACAACTCTTACGGTAACACTGCTGCTCTCTATGCCTGTATTTTATACGTGTCATGACCTCGCAATGAGCGAGTCAGAATCGTCCATGTTGACGGCGGCGACCTGCGACGGCCCGACGCGGACGGCCACGGCCGGTATCCTTATCGGCGGCGGTCTCGCGGGCTTGACGGCGGCAGCCGCCGCGACGTCCTGCGTCTCCTTGCTCTCCTTGAGGTCGCTGGGCGGCAGGAAGCAATCCATCGAAAGCCCCCAGATGTTGAAATCAACCTCCTCTATGTTCCACACCTCCTCCATGCGCGTCCGCGTGTTGCCGTCGCTGCTGTCGCCGAAGCGCACGAGCGAGACGGCGGTGCGGCCGGCGTGCGCGATGTTGACGCCGTCGACGGCGCGGTAGTCGTGGAGGTGCGACTCCATGGTGGTCTCCCAGAAGACGCTGCCGTGGCCGCTCGACTTGATCTGCAGCAGGTGCGAGTCTTCGAGCTGCACGAGCAGGCCCGTCCGCTGGCTGAAGTAACCCCACACCGTGTGCCGGATGATCTCCACGCTGCTGCTGTTGCGCGCGCGCAGGCTCGACGCCTCCGCCTCCACCTTGAGCACGAAGCAGTCCTCGCCGTCCACGCTCCTCTCCCCGATGCACACCGCGTCCGCGAACAGGCTCGCCGTCATCATCGGGTCAAGTCCCTGTGTACCAACCAAACGCACAAGTTTAGTTTCTTGATTCTTCATAAAATAATCCACGTGGACACTATCTGTCACAAAATAAGATGTTACGCTAGTTGACCCCACGGTCAAATTAAACCGGGGCTGGTTGGTGCAGCGCGATAAGCGGGGAAATGAGTCGGGTGGAACCGGCCGGCCGGGTGTGTGACAAACCGCGAGCCACCAACCGATTGATGGCGTGGGTCGCGTCCCGGTTTAGGCCCATGTCCACGTGATGTGTCCGAGCGCACATGGCGGCACGTTGCGGTGACGTTGTCGAAGACATCCCCGTCCCCCCTAATCGCGCTGCTCCGCGTTTTGCTCCCGCTAATTACCCTCCGGTCGCATGATTCGAGCGACAGCGTGCAGCCACCGCTACACTGATGGATTCGTCCCTCCCCGAATCTTGTGTGTACCGGGCGCCTGGACCAGATCTCTCTCTCGCGCAACGGCACAACCGTACAAGTGTACAAGGACTCATGATGAGACGAGCGAGCGATCGGCCAGCCCTATCCCGACACTGCCCTGGACTGACCTTGACCGCAGCTAATGCCAACAGCTCAATGAGTGATTTTGCTCTAAAGGCGTAATCATGTCGCTCGGCCGTGCCGGTATTCGACTGATCTGTCCTGTCCTACCGACAGTATGCAGGGGAGATCTATATGTACGTGCCAGTGTGCCACTGCCCAAGCTGCCATGCATGTTCTACTCTACGCACGCTCGGTACGGTGCGTACTGATGGTCAGCTATAGTACTCAAATCTGGCCAGTTTGAGCAGGACAAAGGGGAAAAACAAAAGGCTTCTTGGGACACAGAACTACAGAAAGTAATTAATTAAGTTCCCACTAAAAACACCTTTGCGACTTTGGACGTATGCGTACCATGATACCGATACCTATTACCTACCACTAGGAACGATCGACGATAGAAATTGACTCGCTACGTAAGTTTGGCCAACAGCAACGTCGGATCGACACAAGGACTAGTTTTGACGTCGAACCAGAAAGAAAATCAGTGCCACCAAATTTGATTCTCGTAGGCATCCGTCTCCTAAATAGGATCGAACTTATTAGTTCTCCTAGTCATTAGAATTCATAATTGATACTCGAGAATTAAGCGTGTTTACCTATGATGCTACGCGGCCATGCAGTATTGCAGTCATGTCTTACCAATACGATCGATACGCGTTAATATGGAAATAACAAATAATTCAATCGCGGCATATACCTGGAGCGACCGGCGGAGAGGGCGCGGCGGCCCGCGGGAAGCGTGCGACTGATGCCACGGCGTCTGGCGCCAAGCGACCTTGCCGTCGCTGCCGGCGCTGATTTTGCAGCCGGACACCACGAGCTCTAGCGACCACAGCTCCGGCTTCTTCTGCCACAGCACGAACCCGCCGACCTCGCCGCTATTCTTACTGCTCTTCTTCCCGCCGCGGTGGCCTCCGCCGCCGCCGCCGCCGCCGTCGGCGTCGCTGCTGTTGAGCTCCGCGGCGGTCATCCTCACCTTCCCCATCGCGTACATGCTCGTGACCTTATTCAGCGCCCACTCACCGCCCGACGCCGCGATGTACTGCTGTATTATGTACTTGGCCGTCGACGACTCCTGCAAGGAGACACCGTAAATTGATAAGCCAATCGGCGGACGCGATGGACGACGAAACGGGGAAGAAACCGATGACGACGGCGAGTGATCGTACAATGGGGTCGGCCTTGAGCTGCTCGCAGAGGACGGAGCAGGGCGACTGCTTGTTGTGGTCGACGGGGAGAGGTATCAGCGGCGCGCCGATGACGCCGAGCATGAGCTGCAGCTCGCCGCGGCTCATGGAGCACGGCTCCCCGGCGCCGGAGCGGTCGGACGCGTTGGGGCGCACCCACGACTTGACGTTGGTGCAGCCGAACCTGGAGCCGCGTGACCCGCCGTTGCCGCCGCGCGAGAACATCTCCTCCGGGATGGGCACCTCGAGTACCGTGTCCAGCGCGTCATCGCGCTCCAGGTTGGGGCACAGCTTCCTCATGGAGACGACGGCTCGATCCCTTTCCTGTGCGAGTGCGAGCTCCGATCGCCTTCGCCTTCGCTTTGCTGCTGTGCTGCCGCCGCGCGGGTTCCTTTTGTGTTGCGTTATGACGCGCCTACCCTGTGTCTCGGTGGGCTTGTACCGGTTTTGATGAGTCGTGCGGGCAGCTGGCAGGTGGGGTCCAAGATTTGCCCCTTCCATTATTTTTGTCCCCCAAATTTTGGTCGTGGCCGCACGCACTCTGCGATCTTGTTTAACATTTCTTTTCTTTTTTCAAGATATCCTGTGCTCGTCGTCTGTATACAGTAAAATACACACACATACACAATTATGCCCGTTGCCGTTGCGGGGTTTCAACTTTCAACCTTTGTGCCGTTCTGCAGTGTTCCCACATCCCCAATTTATAAGTTAGTTAAACTTGCATATTAACCGATTCTTCGCTGCTGATTGCTGAAGATGAACTACGGAGTAAGGGGAGTGTTGTTGCACGAGTAGTCAATTCGATGGAAGCATCAACACGTTCAAAACTGATAATGGGAAGCCGAAGTTGTTGGCAAGCAAGTGATCGGTTGCTTTTTTCGCTCGATCCTGATCACAAATCCGTGGAGTGAACGTACAACAACAGTACGTACAAGTCACGAACAGAGGCATGACGCCTGAGTACGTACTAGCCCGACTAGGGTTTTTTTTTTTTTTTGTGGGACTAGTTACTAATCTGTTCCAAACGGTCGCGGGTCTCTTTCCATAACCGGTAGGCAGCCTACGTGCGCGGCACTGTCTTTCAAACGATTAGGAAGGGGAGGCGAACAGTACCACTCAGTTAACTAGTCGTAGGCTGTGGCCTGTTGACACTCGCGCGCACGCACCGTGCACCGCAACCGGCCGCGCGCGCGCGCGGGGCCCGTGTTAGGTTGCCGCAATGATCGTCGCTTGATACGCGGCCGTTTCTCTGTGCACGCCGCGCGCCAGATTCCCGGTGTTTTCTCCGGATGGATGGATGCGTGTGCGCGCGCGCGCGGCGCGGCTTGGTTTATCCATCGGCGACACGCACGCACCCGGTGGTTGTGCCTCGCCCGCGCCCGCGAGCGCCATTCGCGGCGGCGGCGCGGGTGGACAGCTATCGACAGGCGGGTTGGGTTTGGGTTCCGTCCACGCTGCGTTTGCGCTGTGGCTGTACGCTAGCGTCGTCCGCCCCCGCCCCGCCCGACGCCCGTGCGTGCGTGCGTGCGTCGCGTCGCGGGGATTATTGTATTCGCGTTCGTGGGGGTGGAGATCCTGTCCGCTTCCTCCGACGTGCCAACCAGGTTCCTGCCGCTGCCGCAGCGTCTGGGAATCGATAAGGCCATGCATGGACACCACCACTCTGTGAGATCGGGTCTCATCATTGTGATTGCCCGGCTGCCGCTCGACATGGAAGATCCACGGATCAATCAGGAAGGGGGTTACTCATCATTTACAGTACACTGATTCTATCAGATCCATCCATCTGTAATATCCATGCATGTTTGTATATTCTACTCCGCATCTTAATCAAATCGCCGGATCATAAATATTATTACGGGTAATCAATGATTAGACGATATATAGATACACATAAATACTGGATATATAGGTGTCAGCGAAGGCAGATCAGATATGGTCCAAACGAAAGTTATTGCTAGTATTTTTAGAGGTTACACAGCTGAGCTGGGTGAGTGGGGGAGTGCCTAGCCATGTTGCTCCTCCGGGGTTTTACCGGAGAGTGATCGCCGCCGGCCGGCCGCTTTCACGATTGGTGAGCCAGGACTTGCTGGTGGAAGCAGTTGCCACAGAGACGGGAATAATATTGTTGTTTGCTCGACGTGATATCCCCAACAACCTGACACCACGATTGAAATCCGGCGAGGAAAAAAAAAACTAAAATCCCGGCGTGCAGGGTGCTTCTTTCATGCGTATATAACTGAATTTCTAGTGAAAGCACTGTTTGCTAATTTCGCGCCAAGGCCCGACACTGCTGGACTTGTCAGATGCTGACACTTGCACCGTCTTCACGTACCGGAGGCAAACCCCCCACGTTCTAACGAATCTTACCGCTTGCCGTGCCCACTGATGATGGTGGTTCCGGTGGTCACATCTCTGCATGGAAAATGGGACTCTCTTGTACGTTACCGACAATTCATCCCTTGGATCAAAGACAGTGTCAAATGACCATAATAACGGGAAAATAAATTGTGGTGCTGCACTGGTGCTCAGAAGCTAGCTAGGTCATCCAGTTTCTTTAATCCTCATGCTAAAAATGTCAAAAGCGACATTGGTTTATAGAGCTAAGGAATTGGAGTTAGGCTAGCTGGTGGTGGAATGGATCCAAAGTATTGGAAGCTGTAAAAGGTCAAAGGAAAATGAATAACAAAGTCAATTTCCAGGAAATAACTTCCTGTACTTCAACAGAATCTGAAAACGACAGGGGGTGCAATTTATCAAGAATCACCGATTGCTTACAAAAACAAAGAAAACATCGATGTTAGATCACGGTCGGCGACGGCGATTCCAATTCTGCTATCAGCATGTTACTGGTCACCATTTATCTTCGCAGGCTTTCATTTCAGCTGCGAGTAGGCAGTCGTCCCCTGATCTGAGCCTTGGCACCTAACGTCGCTCGCAGTCAAGCGATGCATCGATCGGATTGGAGCCCTGTTCACATCAGCTGCCGAAGAAACGTCGGTGTAGAGGAGCTTAACACCGTCTCCTCCCACTCTGCCCCGAGGGCGAGTGCGCGCAACCAACTCGTCCTCCCAATCATCTGGTATTTTGTCCGACCCGGGCCGGTTGGTGCGCAAAGGCGGCCGGCCGCGCCGAGCAATAGAAAACGAGGCGTGCCGATGTGCCGAGCCCTTTTGAGTTGTAAAGGGATGCCGTCTCCGTCGCCTAGCTTGTGTGTGAAAGACTGCCACTGCCACTGCGAGCTTGGAAGGTTTCCTTGTGCTTGTCACGGCCATGACCTGTATCACTGTAGTTCTGTATGGGGCGTGAGCTGGGCACTCAGCTGCAAGTAGCAGCCATGCATGCATGCCCAGCTAATGGATGACGTGAGAATTAACAGGCGCAGCAATTAACACGCGAAGTCAAAAGGGAAAACAGGAAAAGGTAGTGTCTGCTCTGGTAATTAGGTAGATGAAATTTTGTGAACGAGACGAAGAGGCGGCTTCGAACAGATCGATTGTATCAGCATTTTATAATTAGCTGCACGATCAGCGGCGAAAATTTTGCCCCGAAAGCGACAGCCGCTGAAATGAAAATGAAACGAGAACGTGGTGATATCGCCATCTGCACCATCTTGCTGTTCTTGGGTGTCCTTGCTAGCTAGCTAGCGATCTCTAGCTATTGTGTGGGGGTCGATGTCTCCGACTGGACCAGAATTATTGCTGCGGAGTGATCGTCTATAGAGAAAGGGCAGCAGTACAGGTCGGTAGTGCGATGCTTTTCAGTAGGATTTCTACGTTAGGTTAATCTGCCGTGTGAAAGTACAGTTTCAGCAAAAGCAAGCGTTCATATAGATATATCATTGGCAGCTTTCGTGTCGAGAAAAGGTTACTGTTCTTCATGCTGGCGCTGCAATGAGGCCAGTCCTATCTGTTCAGTTTAATTTGGTGCGTAGGGTCAAGCTGCCGCATGCCGGAGGGGGCAAGCGCGACGAATCTGGCTTTGTTGTGAACCTGTTCGGGTTTAGAAGTCAAGTTTGGAGTGGCAGCTTGTAGGCTATGGCAAAATCTAGGCGTTGGTATACATGTGGTTTGGTAGAATCTGCCAGCATGATCTCCTAATTATGAAATGCTAACACTTTCCGTATTAAGAGATTGGATGGTGGAAGTAGTTGGGTTCATAGAGTGCGGTCGAATCAAACACTGGTTTGAATCGATGACTGACTATATAGGTTAGTTTGGGTGTTCAGATATGTATTATAAACACAAGTAGCTAGAAGAAGTCTACTGTTAGGCCCCATTTCTTCCATGTGCAGAACAGAGTATGCTTGCTCGTTGACTAATTACGACATCGTTATTTTCTCCCGAAGCTAAACGAAGTGCATTTGGTTTCATACTGACCTGACTCGGTTTGGCTTTTGACCAACGTGACATGGCATTTCCTAACTGCTAAGACGACGCATAGCCTGAGGTAATCAACACGGCGATTGCAAACTCGTCTATCGAATCAGAAACCTTCTGAACAAAGCCAGCCTGCCTATGACAGTATGACACCTTAAAGATTCCGTTGCCCGTGATTCCGTTGCAAACTCGTCTATTTTTTCGGTTCTCTGCAACCGAAAAAACCAAGAGTTCTCGACAAGTGTATTTTGTCTTTGCTTTTGATGGGTTACGACTGTTTCTGTCTCCGATGAGGTAGGAGGTATCTGTGCTCCCCTGCCGAATCGGTAGCTGACAAAATTGCCACCGTCTTGGAACAGGATAGGACAAGATTGCTGGACATGTCAATGTAAAGCATAGCACGTCGACGTGCGCGCCTGAATAGGTTGCCTTGGAATGTCCTATTTGTTGTAAGCATAGGCGTTGTTTTGTACTACTACTTTTTAATTGGGATCCTGCCACGTAATGGCACAAAATTAAGAGTAGAGTTTGCAAAACTCAAAGCTTAAACAATATGAGGATTGATGTCAACAAGAGAATTATATTACTTCGCCTACAAAATATTGCATTTGTTCAAAGGCTTGCATCGGTTGGCGTCGGCAATGTGGAAACAGCAAAAAAAAAAGATTAAGCTAGTGGAGAAAACTATTGCTTCATTAGTTACTGTTCTGATATACTTTCTTATGAATATGTCCTGATGTCTGCATCATCTTCATCTGGCATAAAAATGTTATATAGAAGTACTGTACAGGTTGTTTGGCCATAAGCAAGAACTCTATTTATTTAGTATAACAAGTTCTTATAACCCAAAAAAGGAAAATAAAAATTAAAGCAAAACGGTGCGAAGATGCACCTTCAACTTGGGCCACAGCCCACACAGAACAAGTTAAGCAGTACGTGGGTAGTTGTTGGGCCTTCAATTTGAGTGGTTTTTGTCTTGGCAATTGGCCCCATCTGGGCTCTTCGGCCTAAATCAGGCGCGATGCCTGATCCACGCGTGTGCGCGAGCCCTTCCTCCGCGCGAACGGATTGGGCCTGGCCCATCTATCTTCCTCTCTATAGTCCAAGACTATTTCTTTTCTTTTTCATGTTCTTTCCTACAGGCTACATCACATACGCTGGCTTGCATAATCTGTTCTATGGGCTCGGCCCATACAAATATGTGCTTTCAGTTTCTATCTTTGTATGTATAAAGTTTTTATACCAAATATTTGTATGTATAAAGTTTTTATACCAAATATTTATATGTATATAGTTTTTATAAACCAAGTATTTATATATATAAAGTTTCACTACTTCATGTATTCTATATGTATAAAGGTAATTTCTATACTCTTGTATTATTACACATAAAGTTTTTACACATTGATTAATAGATTTTTATACTTTATATGTATAAAGTTTATATTTAGTTTTGTACAAATATAAAGTTTCTATATCAATTTATATATATAAAGTTATTATATTTTTAATAGAAAGTTGGAAAAAAAAATCGTTGTATGTAGGTTACGTTATTGGGCTTCATTTGAAGATAAGAAGAGAGGCTTGTTTTCATCAACACAAAGTTTGTAAGATGAAAGTTCTATCCACGTATAAAGATTGCATTGTCATCAACACAAAGTTCTATCCACGTACAAAGTTTCGAAATGGGGAATAGAAACAAAAAATCACTATACGTGCGAAAGTTTCGAAACGGGAAAGAAAAAAACGCCCGCGAATAGGTGTGCAGCTCCGCGTCCTGTGTTCGTGGGCCGACATGGGCCTATTCCGTTCGCTAACCGCAAGCGTGAACGCACGTGCGCACATTAGCCGGACCCTAAATTAGGTGCTATATATTGATACCAAAGGGTAAATATACTTGCTCCAGTAAAGATCAAGGGATTTGCCCATTCAGAGCCAACTGTTTATTTTTGCAAAAAGAAAGACTTTTTTTTTACTTTTCGATCCATACTCATGTCTTCTTCTCCAATGAGCTCCTTATGTAGTGTTTGCAACAAGAATAGTGGCCCAATTATGTTTTGGGTTAAGGTGATGGTGAGGGGAAGGACAAAGAGGGTAGTCAACCATGTTTATAGATAGGTTAGGAGATGATTGACCGTTAATAGGCAGTGGCACCAATGGAGCCATGATCGAGAAGAAGGCGATGGTAGGGGGAAGATATTCCTCTAACTTAAAGTTAGAGAGACTTTGTCATTGACACATGGGTCCAGAGATTATGAGGCCGACATGGTCCCTCTAACTTTAATTAGAGGAGCATCTAGACTATACAACAAGAAATCAAGTGGCTAGGAGGTGACGGATCTGACAGTACCATCGGAGAAAAAGAGGAAGTGTGGTCCATCCCTTCGGATTTGAAGAAGACAATGAGACCCACTTTAAGTAGGGAGTGGATCACCAAGAGGATGGAGGGAGGAGAAGGGAGCGATAGGGAGGTGGTGGGCATGCTCGCCGGTGTTGTTCGGCGGCGCTATTGAGGTATAGGTGACAACACAAAGAAGGAAGAACGGTGGTGACACGTACTTGTCAATCGTGGAATCGTCGCCCCCATGGCTAATGCTAGAGGTTGAAGGGGATAAAGTTACTTCTTACCATGAAATATGATGAGGTCATGGGCGTCAAAATTAGTTGATTTTTTTAAAAAACAACGCACATGAGTGACATATAAACAGTCCCAAAATTTTGATACGTTCGTACTCTAAATGAATTATTTTTCACCATAAGAAGGTAATTTTAGTTCACAAGGCATCTAAGCGAAGGAAAAGTGACAAAAAGATGGATGGCCGTGCTAATGTGACACAGGTGGACGCAAAGGCCTCCATTCATGTGAACATGAGAATTTTTGAATTTTGTTTGTAATACATCTGTATCCCAAAAGAGTCAATATCTTGTAGAACATGATAATTTTGCCCGACTTTGGGAAGCAATGAAATGGTTCTGGTAAAAATGGTATTTTTTTGTTCGGTCTACAACTCTACATAATTATTGTCTTGCCACATGTCTGCATTACAAATCTCACCCTTGTTCCATAGGCGTGGGAGGGCCTCATTGGATGGCCTTAGGCTATGTTCCTTCATTACAGAAAAAAAACAGTGTTGTACAGTATTTTTTTTTTCTCTTTTTCCGTGTGTACGCTTCCCGAACTATCAAATGGTGCATTTTTTCGAAAAAACATTCTACACGAAAGTTATTTTTAAAAAGCAAAATTATTCATTTTTCAAGTTTAAAATAACTGATACCTAATTAATCACATGATAATAGGGTTGAAAACAGTACGAAAAATCCCGACCATACCGGCTGCCATTTTCGATTTCTACCGACCGTTTTAGTTGGTAACGGAAATTTCTGGTAATGAAAATAGAAATGATAAAGTGTTATGGAAACGGTAACGGAAACGGTAATGCATTATTTTTGACCGTTTTGTTGGAATTCCGTATTGAGCCGGATTTACCTAAAATTTCCGCGATATTTCCGAAAGCACCAAATATCTCCACAACTCCACTCGGCCAGTGCAAAATGCATAGTCTAGAGGCCCATTATCCTGCCATGGATATATTTCCTAATTGGCTAACCCTAACTAGCCCTCCCCATCTACTCACGAGTCTCATTCCCGGTTCCTCGGTACGCACACGATGTGCACGTAACTCTGTCATCTATGCTCCTCGTCTGGCCTTGCCTTGGTGTATGTCCATATGTCCACACGTGTGACGCCGCATGGTACTAACTCATGCTGATGGACACATGGATTAGTTGAGTATACAATTTTGTACTCTATTATTTTTGATATAAATTTTCGGCTACCGACCGATATCGATGAATTTCCGTTCGGATGGTACCGTTTCCAAAATTCCGATGATGCCGATATCGTTTCCGTCGCTACTGTTCCGATTCCGTTCCTGAAGAAAAAAAATATGGAAATGAAAACGAGAGAAACAGTTTTCCGACCGTTTTCGTCCCTACGTGATAATGACATTTCTCGTTTTACGTGTCACCACTATTCTTTTTGGCCAAACTCCCTTTAGCAAGAAACGAACGCAGTCTTAATGGACAAGGAGCACGGTGATGCTGCTTGTATGATTGTACGTGACACGACAGAAGGGGCTGCTGCAATTTGGCTAGTCTGTGAGACAACGCCATCCTCACGATTTTCTCCCCCCAATCCACACACTCACCTCCCGCCCCCTCTCAGGCCACACAAACCGCGGCCAAAACCAATGGAACGAAACAAGAAGCCATCGGCACCAAGACGAAGTAGCCGCAGCGAGAGGAGAGCGCGAGCAGAGCAAGCTACCCACCACATCAGCAGCGATGGCCGCCGCAGCCACCACCACCTCCTCCCACCTGCTCCTGCTCTCCCGCCAGCAGGCGGCGGCCTCGCTCCAATGCGGCTTCTCCTTCCGGAGGCAGCAGCCTGGGCCTGGCAGGTCGTCGGCTCCGGGCGTGCGGTGCATGGCGGCCGTGGACACGGCCTCGGCCCCCGCTGCGCCTGCGGCTACCAAGAAGAGCAGCTACGAGATCATCACGCTGACGACGTGGCTGCTTAAGCAGGAGCAGGCCGGGACAATCGACGGCGAGATGACCATCGTGCTGGCCAGCATCTCCACTGCGTGCAAGCAGATCGCCGCCCTCGTGCAGCGCGCCCCCATCTCCAACCTCACCGGCGTCCAGGGCGCCGTCAACGTGCAGGGCGAGGACCAGAAGAAGCTCGACGTCGTCTCCAACGAGGTAATTTATTAGTAACTGGATCGCCATAGTAAATGAAACACAGCAATAATCAATTCCACCTCGAGGATGTATCAGTACATGACCGTCAAGCTGAGCTATGCGCGCCGCAGGTGTTCTCGAATTGTTTGAAATCGAGCGGGCGCACAGGCGTGATCGCGTCGGAGGAAGAGGACGTGCCGGTGGCGGTGGAGGAGAGCTACTCGGGCAACTACATCGTGGTGTTCGACCCGCTCGACGGGTCATCCAACATCGACGCCGCCGTCTCCACCGGCTCAATCTTCGGCATCTACAGCCCCAACGACGAGTGCCTCGCCGACATCGGCGACGACCAAAACGTAATGCGAATATGCGATCCAATTAATCACCTAACAACCAGCTCGATCTCCTCTTGACACACACCGTCGCTAACAAAACGTATACGTGCGTGCAGCTTGACAGTGTGGTGCAGAAGTGCGTGGTGAGCGTGTGCCAGCCGGGGAGCAACCTGCTCGCCGCCGGTTACTGCATGTACTCAAGCTCGGTCATCTTTGTGCTCACCATCGGGACGGGGGTGTACGTGTTCACACTGGACCCGATGTACGGAGAGTTCGTGCTGACGCAGGAGAAGGTGCAGATCCCCAAGGCCGGCAAGATATACGCCTTCAACGAGGGAAACTACGCGCTCTGGGACGACAAGCTCAAGAGTTACATGGACAGCCTCAAGGAGCCCGGCTCGTCCGGGAAGCCGTACTCCGCGCGCTACATCGGCAGCCTCGTCGGCGATTTCCACCGCACCCTGCTCTACGGTGGCATCTACGGCTACCCAAGGGACCAGAAGAGCAAGAACGGCAAGCTGCGGCTGCTCTATGAGTGCGCGCCCATGAGCTTCATCGTCGAGCAGGCCGGCGGCAAGGGCTCCGATGGCCACCAGAGGATACTTGACATCGTGCCCACAGAGGTATACATATACACAACGCAATTAATCCAGGAGTATACTTGAAAATCGAAACGTGTAATTAAGTCGTTTCTGTATTGTGTCGCGCAGATCCATCAGAGAGTGCCACTCTACATTGGGAGCGTGGAGGAAGTGGAGAAGGTCGAGAAGTTCTTGGCTTGATTGCAAGTTTCATATACGGGGTGTTTCTTCAAAGAAAGTATTGTAACTAAATTACAATAGTATGTTGTAGAAATTTTCTTTTCTGACGGAGGAATTAAAGCCGTTGTGAAGGATTCCGTTCCCGAATTGCAAGGTCAAGGCTCTTTCTCACTGGCTCAGATGATAACAAGTTATTTTAAAAGACAATCTTTCTAACAACCACATGAAAATCGCACCGCACAAATGCCACTTCACACGTACATCACACGCACAAACTCGTGTTATAAAATTTAGCCGGTATAGCAGAATGACAGACTAACATCTTCGATCGGCAATTGATTAATCTAGAATTGTTACATGACGACATAATAACATCAGATATTTGTTAGCAAAGTTCAACGGAAACCTCCTCATTTATGAGGTTTTTCTCAATTAACATAGCCACTGTGGATCGTCCATGGCCTTGACGGCTCATCAACATTCTTTTCTTGTATGCCTGTGTTACATTGTGACACCCACTAGGTTTGCCGGGCTCCGTAGTCCGATAACAACTTTATCCCCAGGGATTAGCGTGAACCATTTTGGTTTGAGGCTACAGTGGCTCCCTATCAAAGCACCGGCACTTTCTGAGGGAAAACTTCATTTTACCCCCCTAATTTTTATGTTTGTCTAAATTACACCCTTCAACTTTAAAATTGGATAGATAATCCCAATCAACTCTTAAAACAGTGTAAAATACCCCTTTAGTGATTTTAACCCAGTTTTCAGCCACGTGGCCCTGACATGGATGTATAGTTAACTTTAAAAAATAGTGGGACCCACCTGTCAATCTCATCTCTCTCTTTTACCCCATCTATCCTAGGGCACGACGGTGACGCCGAGGAGCAGGGCAGCGATGGTGGGAGGGAGGAGCACCACGGCGGCCGGTGGGGGAAGAGAGAGAGTGGAAGAAGAGAGGGGAGGAGAGTGACGGGTGAGAGAGAAGAGAGGGAGAGAAGAGAAAACAACAATGACATGTGGGCTTCAAATTTTTTTATACTTTTTTGGGTTGAATGGACCAGCATGTCAGCGCCACGTTGCTTAAAACCGGGTTAAAATCACTTGAGTGGTATTTTGCACTGTTTTAAGAGTTGAAGGGTGTGATTTACCAGTTTTAGAGTTGAGGGGTGTGTTACAGACAAACCTAAGAGTTCAGTGTGTAAAATGGGCTTTTCCCTTCTTTCAATAGTACTTTGATAAAATATGCTAACAAGACACAAATGTTATGATGGCAATACCAAAATTTTTCTGTTTAACATTGCCCATACTTTAACATGGTAGTAGACCAAACAATCCAACATTCGACACATATACTCACAAGCTCCATCTTATCGAATATACACACCTAGGAACAATTGACCGTTTTACACCGTTAAAATTTGGGGCTTGTTTGTTTTACATCCCAAACATAGCCACACCAAAAAACTGGCAACCAAAGAAATGTGCATGCATTTGGTCTGTTGCATATCTGCCAATATTTTGGCTATGATATACACTCTGCCAAATTTTGGCTGCCATTTTTTCGGTAAGGAGAATGGCAATAATCCGAACATGCCTTTTGTATGATTGCAACTAGGAGCAAATCAACTAAATATAGACATTTCTGGTTTGCTGCACGAATCAACCAAAAAAAAAGGTCATGCAAAAATTTAAAATTATCAAAATCTGGAGCATGGCCTTAATAATGGAAACTTCTAGAACTAGTAATACCAAATTTATGGTAAAAAGGGAACACATTTGAGTTGCTGGCTGTCATCGGTTGGCTTTTTTGGCCTTCTGCTGATCCGCATAAGCCATCGTTTGGCTGAGCCTTTTCAGCCTAATCAGCTGCCCACACAGTGTACAGGATCAAATCAGTATAGTCAGCCAAACAATGAGATGTTTGGGCTGAAATAAAACAGACTGTTAAGGCTGCAGCATCAGCATACGCCCATCCGATGACAGCCGTTGTCTTTTGAAGACCGAACAAGTCGAAATACAACAGGCGGCTACTGGGCCAATGTTTTGTAGAAGACACCGGATACTTCGAACCTATGATGGCCAATTCAGCCCAGGCCCTAAGCCTCCAGAGTGTTCCGGTCCATTCGTAAATAGACAAGAACTCTCGGGATCACTTCGCAACAGCACCCACATTCCCTATATATTCTGGCAGCCCACCCGCTACGATCCAGAGTCCAGACAGAAATCGATAGCAAGCCTACAGCCTTCGTGCAAAACATCCCAAAGGACCCCCTAAGCTTTGTGTTGACGCACACAGCGTGTTCCAAATCTCAGTTCTCGCCCAAATCCGTCAACCACAACCATTATGTCGCTGATCCGCCGCGGCAACGCGTTCGATCCCTTCTCCCTCGACCTCTGGGACCCCTTCGACGGCTTCCCCTTCGGCTCCGGCAGCAGCAGCAGCGGCAGCCTCTTCCCGTCCTTCCCCCGCGGCGCCTCTTCCGAGACCGCGGCCTTCGCCGGAGCGCGGATCGACTGGAAGGAGACGCCCGAGGCGCACGTGTTCAAGGCGGACGTGCCTGGGCTAAAGAAGGAGGAGGTCAAGGTGGAGGTGGAGGATGGCAACATCCTCCAGATCAGCGGCGAGCGCAGCAAGGAGCAGGAGGAGAAGACGGACAAGTGGCACCGCGTGGAGCGCAGCAGCGGCAAGTTCCTTCGCAAGTTCCGCCTCCCGGACAACACCAAGCTGGAGCAGATCAAGGCGTCCATGGAGAACGGCGTGCTCACAGTCACCGTGCCCAAGGAAGAGCCCAAGAAGCCAGAGGTTAAGTCCATTCAGATCTCCGGCTAGAGCTCCTTGCCTATTCTGCTGATTCTGCACAATGCTAAAGTTAGTCTATATTTCGTTGTATACTTCGATTGTGGTGTGACCCATGTGAGGGACGCTCCCCGCAAAAAAAAAAAAGAAGTGAGGGACGCTGGCTTGTCCAAACTCCAAAGTGTGGGTATGTGTTCTTTTTAGCGCGGTCCGAAATGTGTGGTCTCCTGTGAGTTCATGTGAAGTGAAATAAACTTTTAAGGTTCCTTAATGTGCCAATGCTCTGTGTTTTTTACTTGAGCATTTTGGAAGTTGAGAATAGAAACTGGAAAGGGCCAAAGGTAGGATCAGACGGTTGCAATTCGACCGGCATCGAGTGATTAAGGCTATCAGATTACGACTGTAACTGACGTTCGGAAGTGTCCGGCAATAGCTGGAAAAGAAAAGTGCCAGCTGTGTGGTATATGTTCTCTTTTTCTTTTTTCGTATGAACCCTTCGAGTCTTTTTTATATAAAAAGAATTCTTATAAAAACAAAATAATCTAATTTCAAGTTCTAAAAGATACTACTCAATTAATCACACGTCAATTATATTTTTTATTTTACGTGCGGTACTATTTTTTAAGCTATTTTGCCAAAACACAAAAATAAACAAATAAACATGTCCGAAGTCTACGCCCCTGTCTTCTAATATCTTCTAATCTTTTCAGTTGGGATACTGAGATACTGAAGTCTTGAACTTTGTACTGTTTCAATAATTTTTTGCCATTTCAAAACTATCCAGCCACTTGGAGTCAGCATTACAATATGTTTAGATCAGGGATTTTTTTTTTAGTTCATGTTCTGTCGGATGTTTGCACATTAATAAGGTATTAAATATAGAATGATAATAAAACTAATTGCATAAATAAAGACTAATTCGCAAGACGATTTTTTAAGCCTAATTAATTCATGATTAGCAAATGTTTACTGTAGCATCACATTCGCCAATCATGGACTAATTAGGCTTAATAGATTCGTCTCGCGAAATAGTCCAAAGTACGATATGGGTTTTATTAATAGTCTATATTTAATACTTCTAATTAGTGTCCAAACATTTGAAATGACATGGACTAAAAAAAATAGTCCCCAAACAGGGTCTTAGTCCGTCCACCCCTATGCAAGTCCCACCGAATAACTAGATCGATGATGCCCATGACTAGCGACACCGGCCACTTTGTATCGACACCACATACGGCTTAGCCACCACGCGTTGCCTCATTCCCTGTCATCACGTGCCACACACAACGTGCTCGCCGGCTCTGAAGGATGACAACTCTGCTAGTGACCCTCCTTGCCACTCCGACAAATAAAATTTATAATTGGGATCAAAAACAGGGGTGTGACTTGCCTTGTCCAGCTTCAGGGAGCTCAACGACCAACTCGTAGAAGTTTGACGGCTCGGACACGTCGTTATCTATAGCGTAGAGCACAAAAATAAATAAATAGGCAAACAGACATATAGCCTAGTGATTACAAGAGCATCAGTAGCACCTTAGGTTTGAATGGTTTAGAGGGGGGTGAATAGACACAACCTAAAAAATATTCCTGCAAACACTTAACAACGAAAGTCAAATCTCCGGACAGTCCGATCCAATGGTCCGGAAAGTCCGGTGAGTCCAGATACTCCGGCAAAAATGACCGAAGCCTCCGGACCTATAGTCACGAAATTCCTTCAGGGGAATTTACAGAGGATGCATGAGGTATATGAAGCAATACAGAAAAGGAGACAAAGACATAGCGAATTCTTACCGTGGTTCGGACCCAAAGATACTACTCCATGTTGAGGCGCTCCAAGGAGCGAGATCGAACGATCTCAAACCTCACCTAGCTATCACACACAAGTTGGCCTCGATCTCCAAGGAGCTCTCGGAGTAGCTACTTCTCGGACTATCCCATAATCAAGTCCCAAGCCAGGAGTCCTAGTCCCTAGTAGCACCCTTGCTCTATCGATCCCTACTTCTATGTGATAGCTGAGTTTTATACTCACTTACCTCGTTAGGGAGAGGAAATCCCGTACAAACTTCTTCCAGGCAACCACACGTCGATTGGCGCTCCGGGCGACACCTAGCCGTCTAGGAGCTGAAATCTCCAAGAGTAACAAATTCAACCAGCTAGATCTTGTCTAAGCTCCAAGTGCTCTTCAAGGATCAAATCCACACACTCTCACAACACATCCTCTCTTCTCACCTAATCCCTAGATTAATCTAAGCCTAAGTGAGGAGAAATAAGTGCTCTAGAACCCTAGGAGTGGTAGGAAATATGTGGCAGCCAACCAAGCTCAGTGGGAGAGGATGGGCTTAAATAGCCCACGCACCAACCCACTAGCCGTTGGAAACAGGGGGTCCGGACAGTCCGGACCTCCTAGCCGTTACACCGTGACGTATAACTGGTGACGTTCACTAGCCGTTTGAACGGTGGTCCCCATGTCCGGACACTCCGGCAAAAGTAGCCGAAGGCTCCGGACAGCCCATGTCCGGACACTCTGGACGTAAAGTCCGAACACTCCGGACGCACTATACCGAACCAAAACGTGCAAGTATTGTGCATTACAAGTGTGCCTCTTAGACGCTAATGTAGACTTATCTTTTGGAGCATTCAGAGGTTGATGCAAGTTCTAACTAGCCGATCCCCTTGATAGTACGGCTTTTCCTACGACTCAAAATGTAAATACAATCCTATATCTAATCCTTTAAGCCACTTCGTCGTCCTAATCATCGTCATTTGAATTCTCGTCCAAATAGGGGGTCAATTGTCTTCTTGCAAAGCTTCACAACTCATTAGCAAACATTAGTCCCTTAATTAATATTGTCAACTATCACCAAAACCCACTAGAGGTGGATTAGTGCACTTTCAAGGTCTTGGGTTTGATTCCTAGAAAATTCATTCCCACGGGGAATCAAACCCAGGACCTCATCTCCGACCGAGACTCTTAAAACCACTAGGCTACATGCCCGTTCGCTTGTTTATTTATTTTTGTGCTCTACGCTATAGATAATGTCGTGTCCGAGCTGTCAAACTTCTACGAGTTGGTCATTGAGGCCCCTGAAGCTAGCTAAGGGAAGTCAAACCCCTACTTTTGATGCATTTTGATCCCAATTATAAATTATATTCTATTCAACTATGCATTTATTTTGTGAATGTAACGTGGGTTGGATGCCTATGTACTTTTTTGTTAATATGCGAATTTGTGTTGATGATCCTGATTTGTTGAACCATGGGAATTAACTTGACTAGCGATGGTCTTATTTGATGATCTGGCTAGAGTGTAGAATTATTGTTCGTTGTCACGCCCGAAAATTCACAACCAGAATTCCTGACACTTAGTGCATTAAATCCCCGTGCAGGACCAGCCGGGATACACAGTTGACAAAGTTGTACAGAACACAGAGTCTTACGAATTAAACGAAGGCACACAGGCCCCATAAGCGATACAAAGCAGCAGCGGAAACTAAGCAACTAAACTTAAGCAAACGAGCAAACTAGGCAGCGAATGGCAGCACAAGAATCTTAACGGTGGTACAGGCCTACTCCTCCTCCTCGTCATCCTTGAAGTAGAGCTCCGGCTCTATGTGTGTGTGTGGGGGGGGGGAATTATACAAGGCTAAGTACTGACCACCGTATTTAGCAAGCCACACGGAAAATTCATGATAATGCAACAGGGTAAAAGGTGGCATAATACGATGTAATTGCATAGCAGAAATATAAGAAGAATAGAGTTTATAAATCAGTTCATTAATCAATTCATAATTAACCATCACTGACCGGCGTTACACCACACCGTTCAGACCTAACCATCCACCTACAACTAGCAGGTTTATTGATAAAATTAATTGAAGGTGACTCTAATCACAGGAATCTCATTCGGTCGTCCATAACCGTGGACACGGCTAATCGACTAGATTTACTCTTGCCAGAGTTGTACAACTGTACCCACAAGACACCATCTCATACATGTTGCCATGCGTCCGAGATATCGCCATGATACCACGCCACCGCCAGAAGCCGCCGTCGCCATTGACCCAAGGGAGCGCCGCCGCCAAGCTTCGCCGCCGACCTGTTCGCCGTTTCACCCGGGGTGAGCACCGTCCCCTTTCCCCCTCTCTTGTTGCCTCCTTGCGTGGCAACACGTGTGGGATGGTGTTTTGTGGGTACAGTTGTACAACTCTGGCTAGAGTAAATCTAATCGATTAGCCGTGTCTGCGGTTATGGACGACCGAATGAGATTCACCGTGATTAGAGTCACCTTCAATTAATTGTATCAACAAACCTAATAGTTGTAGGTGGATGGTTGGGCCTGAACGGCGTGGTGTAACGCCGGTCAGTGATGGTTAATTATGACTTAATTAATAAACTGCTTTATAAACTCTATTCTTCTTACATTTCTGCTATGCAATTACACCATATTATGCCACCTTTGTACCCTGTTGCATTATCATGCATTTTCCGTATGGCTTGCTGAGTACGGTGGTCAGTACTCAGCCTTGCATAACCCCCCAGAGCCGAAGCTCTTCTACGAGGATGACGAGAGGAGAAGTAGGCTTAGTACCGTCGTCGAGATGCCTGTGCTGCCACCCCCTGCTTAGTTCGCTCATTTGCTTATGTTTTAGTTGCTTAGTTTCCGTTGTTGTTTTGTATCGCTTGTGGGGCCTGCGTGCCTTCGTTTAATTCGTAAGACTCTGTGTTCTGTACAACTTCGTCAACTGTGTACCACGGCTGATCCTGGACGGGGATTTAATGTACTAAGTGTCAGAAATTCTGGTTATGAATTTTCGGGATATCGTCACGATACCACGCCGCCGCCAGAAGCCACGTGGGGCCTGCGTGCCTCCGTTTAATTCGCAAAACTCTGTGTTCTGTACAACTTTGTCAACTGTGTACCACGGCTGATCCTGGACGGGGATTTAATGCACTAAGCGAAAAATATTGTTGGGGATTGAGATACTCTACGTTTTGAAGTCACAATGTGTTGTCATTGACATGTAGGTTCATGAATAAAAGAGCCCACATGTCAGTGACAAAGGTATCCAATTTTAAAGATAAAAGATCCTAACTGTGAGTATCCATTAGATCATTATGGCGAAAATTGTTCTCATTATCGTGGACAACTATTATAAATTTTTTTTCTAAATTTGAACAGTAGCATCAACAAATTTTTAGATGTGTGGTGATCTTAATACAACAAATTGTTCAGTATACCACAACACTAGATTTTATGTTTCCACAATACAATACATACTCTCTTCGGTAAAAAAAATATTTAAAATCATAACCATCAAGTTTGTATTACAATAACTATAAAATCTAAATGTTTCATGCTAATATGATAATGTCATTTTTTGATATATGCAATCTAGGTTTTTTTTTTCATGCTGCCCTACAAGAGAGTTGTCCTACTACCCATAATACAAACACACAATAAGTAAACTTTAATATAGCTATTGAGGCTCTAATTTTTATCTAGCCCGTTCCGTAGAACGAAGTGCATATAACTGGTATTCTAAAGAAACGGACCGAGTAACAGACCCCTAACATGACGATATTAGGACATGTACAATGGTCTGTATCTGCGGTCTTTCTTGGTTGTCATGTAGGAAAGTTTGGTGATTTGGAAGAGAGAAGAAAAAAAACGACTCACAACGTTGTTTTGCATGACAACGGCTCAACATCCTCTCTTAGTATTTATTAAAGGAAATTTCATTGCATGAGGTGGAAAAAAAAAGAAATATAATAAAAACTATTTTGGCGCATTAATGGTTTAAGTACTCTTGTTGTTTTAACCATTGTATAGAGATAGTCTCTAAATGGATATTATATTTCTAAGAAACCGTAGCGGGCACTAGCCCTTAGGCTGGTAGGAATAGAATTAGCGATACATGAACTAAGGCAATCACAAATGACAGATGGAGAAGCAGAATAATATTTCGGAGTTGGCACACACACCTTGGCTCAATGCGTGGACTGGCGGATTCGTACGTTCTCCACCACCATGGGCTTCTAGTTATATAGCATCCTCAATGCCACACCCTAACAAAAGCACAACGATAATCAACAATAATTTCTGTAGGAGAGCCGAGACGATCGAAAATTCGGCCAAAATTTGTCGAGATTGTGAAAACTTACCAGCCTGACGAGGTGGTCGAACTCGCGGTGTAAGAGATCGCGAAATTCGACGAAAATTCCCCTAGATTGTGGAAACCCTCCAACCAAATCACACAAAAATCCGCGTGAAGGAGAAGTGCGAAGGGTCTTACCCTTTCAGGCCTCTGCCGGATGCCACAGCCGCAGCGCCAGCGGTGAATCTGCATGAGCACGCTAGCGGCGGCGGTGGAGAAGTGGAAATGTGGCGCCCCCGCGCTGGGCAGTGGGCAGGGTACCTAGCCCGCACGAGTGGTTGGGCAGGAGAGAGGCAAGAGGCTACCGGATTCGTCCGTATGTATAGTCTTCTCGATCGTGGTGATGCTCCGAAAGCCGGCGGCGGCGGGGGAGGACGAGGCCGACGCACCGTTTTTCTTGTACGATTACGGGTATAGTCCAACAAGCCAATACAAATAGGCAATTACGTAGTCCTGTTGTATGTTATGGGCCGGAAACAAGGTTACGAAGAATGTGCGGACAATTCATTGGGCCTGTATCAGTTGGGTCGGAAGTCGGAACATGATTGCGAAATCGTAATTATTGGGCTGGAATATGACTAACGTGATGCCCGTAATTTTGTTGCCGGAGCACCGTAAAATCTGAAAGGTCAGGCTTCACATACTCTGCGTTGTGCCAGTTGTTGCGTTTATCCTCTAAAATAGTTACTGCTTAATTTTCCATAACACAATCTAATTTTGTATTGCCTTAACAAGGCACTAGCTAGAAAATGAACATACTGGCAGTGGCAGAGATGACCGTAATTCGAATGTTCAGAAAAGAGAAATGCTTTATTAGCACTCGCTTCGCATACAGAGTTTGCACCACATAAACACAACGAACATATACATGACACCCAAGGCACAAATAAACACGTTTATTTACTACAGGTAATCACGAACCGAAGCTCTGCATTCTCACCATGGCGCCCGCGAAGTTTCTTCCTAACCAGTCACCTGGATGGACTTGACGTCGGGCTTCTTGGGCTCCTCCTTGGGCACGGTGACGGTGAGCACGCCGTTCTCCATAGAGGCCTTTATCTGCTCCGGCTTGGTGTTCTCCGGCAGCCGGAACCTGCGCAGGAACTTGCCGCGGCTCCGCTCAACGCGGTGCCACTTGTCCGTCTTCTCCTTCTGCTCCTTGTTGCGCTCGCCGCTGATCTGCAGGATGTTGCCGTCCTCAACCTCCACCTTGACCTCCTCCTTCTTCAGCCCCGGCACGTCCGCCTTGAACACGTGCGCCTCGGGAGTCTCCTTCCAGTCGATCCGCGCGCCGGCGAAGGCCGCTGTGTCGGAGTTGGTGCGAGGGAAGAGGCTGCCGCTGCTGCTGTTGCTGCCGGAGCCGAAGGGGAAGCCGTCGAAGGGGTCCCAGAGGTCGAGGGAGAAGGGGTCGAACACGTTGCTGCGGCGAATTAGCGACATCGTCGTTACAGAGTTGGATGTGGAAGCGTCGAACGATTTGGACTTCTCTGAATTTTTACTCTGATGGTTGCTTTTCGTTTTCTTCGTGGTTCTGTCGATGAGAAGGGGGCGGCGAATTTATACAGGGCGGAGAGAGGGCACCTGGAGCTTGAGATGAGCTTCTAGAATGTTCCGGCGGCACGGGCTAGAAGCCACCGGATTTGGGGGCCGAGTTTACGGCAGTGAGTCGTGAGCCGTAGCCTCCTGCTCTCCAGAATAATCTAGTTTCTTCGTGACACAATAAGGTCTAGAACAATCCCGAAGGCCACTTACAATTCCGGCACAATTTAACAAATCCGTGTACGTCCTCGAATAAACTAGAACTATCCAGAAGCCCACTTACAGTCTAAAGTCCATCCACCCTCCCGAATATATAAATTGTTGCCTCCACGCAGCGATACGCCACAAGGAAATCAGCATCGAGCGAAGAATCAACAAGCTCTCTCTTGAGATAAGCCGCTTTCAGTCTCAAAACACCAATCACAATCAGACACAGCAACGATCGCACAATGTCGATGATCCGCCGCAGCAACGTGTTCGACCCATTCTCCCTCGACATCTGGGACCCCTTCGACGGCTTCCCCTTCGGCTCCGGCAGCAGCAACAGCGGCAGCCTCTTCGCTCGCCCCAATTCCGACACGGCGGCCTTCGCCGGCGCACGGATCGACTGGAAGGAGACGCCGGAGGCGCACGTGTTCAAGGCGGACGTGCCGGGGCTGAAGAAGGAGGAGGTCAAGGTGGAGATCGAGGACGGGAACATCCTCCAGATCAGCGGCGAACGCAACAAGGAGCAGGAGGAGAAGACCGACCAGTGGCACCGCGTTGAGCGCAGCAGCGGCAAGTTCCTCCGCAGGTTCCGCCTCCCCGACAACGCCAAGCCGGAGCAGATCAAGGCGTCCATGGAGAACGGCGTGCTCACCGTCACTGTGCCCAAGGAAGAGCCCAAGAAGCCCGAGGTCAAGTCCGTCCAGATCACTGGCTAGAGCATTTTACCGCATTATGCTAATGACTAATGTAAAAGTTCAAAAAAAGAAGCGTTGATGTGGGTTTCGAAGTGTACCAATAAAAGAAACGTTGATGTGGGGTTCGAAGTGTACCAATCGCAAGTGTGCTCTGGTTAATCCGCGTTAAAGTTTGTAATTGCAGTTGGAATTACTCTGAACTGTAAAAACCTGTTTGTTTCGTTTTTAAAACTCTATAATGTTATACTTCAACTGACATATATGTCCATTGCTTCTGTTTGATCGTTTGGGTGAGATTTGCACTAGAGGAGGACATCCTTAACTTGAAGTGTGTATCTTTCTTCTATTTTCTGTCGAGCATCGAGATCACAAGATGCACGATGTGTGAGAAATTCAGCTGGTTATACTCGAATATACGAATATATCTAGCAGCAGCTCAGGGAATTCTGCAAACTTGCAAGTCCTTAATCCCTACCATTCCCATTCTTCGAGATTGACAGTCAAATATAAGTACAGTAATCTCCTGGTAAGTTTCTTATTAACGTGGCATATAGTAGTAACAATTTGTACGTAGCATAGATACATACAGACACAAAAATGTCCTTCCCCATTGAGCTAGACGATTGGAGCCGAAACACCGCAGGAATGAATTTACATCTGCAAAGAATAAATGGAATGTGCCTCCCCAGGGAAACCAGCGGCACTGTGGGCGTTTTCAAGAGCAGCAGTAAGTCGACGCCTATTCTGAATCGTAGAAATCACTGGGGCATGGTGTAATTACATCCGACTCCAACATCTGTACCACCCTGTGCATTGTAGGCCGCTCCTCTGGCAAAGAACTTACACATTGTTTGGCAAGAGAAAGTAGAGCGTCCAAGGTCTCAATCTGCACTCCCTCGCAATTTGGATCGACAATTTCTCTCTCCCGATTCTCACCAACCAGGAAATTCAACTGCCACCACAAGAAGTTGATTGTTTCAGAAATACCTTTAGATCCATTGAAGGCAATTATGTAATCCATATCAGAATTATTATACATATGAAAAAGGACATAAAGGTCATACATACCCATCCAACAATGTTCAATCCTTTCTCAATGAATGATGCATCAGTAGGTCGTTTTCCGCTTAGTATTTCAAGTAACAAAACTCCAAAACTGTAGACGTCAGTCTTTTCAGTGGCTCTGCCACTTTGCATATACTCTGGGATTTTAATTTTGCAAATTAGCCCAGAGGATATGAAATGATTTCTTGACATAAAAAACCCAACGATGCAATAAGGTGGTAAATATATGTTACATGCTGTTATTTTCCCACAATGGATGGTACAGAACAATTTTCACATACCTGGTGCGAGGTAGCCAAATGTTCCTGCAACTATTGTAGTTATATGAGATTTGTCATCCTCTAATAGCTTTGCGAGTCCAAAGTCTGATACACGAGCCTCAAAATTGCCATCTAGTAAGACATTGCTCGATTTAATATCACGATGTATTATTCGAGGTGAACAATCATGATGCAAGTAAGCCAGGCCTTTTGCAGCTCCAAGTATTATGTTAATACGTGCATCCCAGTCCAACTGCTCAGATTTTTCTGTCAAGATTGATGGACTGATATGTTAGGACTGGACAAAAAAAACTGAGCTATCTGCTAATGGAATACTTAATTATAAGTTGTTATGAAATTCAATGCACATCAAGCATATGGAATATAAATGGTACTAATATCATGGTTAAGGTTTTCATTCTTCTCTAATCCTCCTAACTGTTTAGATCCAGATGTAATTGGAGAATGAACAGAGGCATGTAAAACTCCTAGACTGGCTGCCAATGTAAAATTGGAGTCACCATGAGTAGACAACACCTTCTGTCCTTTGTATCCTATGTAATAATATAATCATCTACTTTAAAATAGCAGAAGTTGCATGCCCATCCACTACCAAGTAGCATTCCATCTTTTGTTACAAGAGGCGGAAAAAACAATCCATTGTGGACATATAGTTGCTAATTCAGATGGAGGTCTGAGCATGCCAACTTAATGTGAAAATTTTGGATACCACCACGATGTACAGTTGTTACTATTTATTTGGACGCAGGGAAGTTTTTCAATTACTGAATTCTTCATCTCCCATTTGACTATTGTATGACCTTTCTAGCCAAGCGAACATTAGCTAGTGTTGCCCCTTGAGATATTGTTGCACCTCTTTCCAATAGGTAGATTGAATGTAACTGGTCTGGACAAGGATCCCCAAATATAAAGTACTCCATTGATATTTTTTTAGAGAGTAGATCATTATAATGATAATGATCTCGGTTTTGGGAGAAAGCCAAAAGGAAACCAGGAACACGAAAAACCACACCCAGGCTGGGGATACCAGCTTTACATGTTGCCCTTCAAGCATGAGGACCTTTACAAACTGTTGGCATTGCCAGACAGCCAAAAATTTACAACATTCGCACCATTAATATAAGAATATTTTAGTATTCTACTAGTAACAAATTTCCACCTCCCTAACATCAGCATGGACTCATTTTGTTACCATTGTCTAAAATGAAGCTGAAACTGTGATTTCAATGAACCTGAAGCAAAAGGGTCTTCAGACTAGCTCGGGAAATAAAAAGGCGTAATTCTAGGACGATAGGATCCTCCTAGTCTTTAGATTGGATCCCCACAGCTACAGCAAATGTTACTTTTATGCTTTCCATAAGGCACCAAGCATATTTTGAAATCGAAATTCTGGGTTTTGATGCAACAAGAAAATACCCATGTGTTATAAAGAATTTCAAATAATACCATCTTATGTTCCAAAGTTCAAATTACTACCATCTTATGTTCCAGAGTTCAAATTACATATACTTTTGTGGAAGTATATATAATTTGCAAGCGAACATCAATCCAAAGAAAGCCAAACAACACCTATAAAAGATTTATCCACCCTTAAGAAGGGGTGGTGGGATGACAGACTCACCAGCACCACTAGGTTCTTTTATATAGTATATATTGAAATGTTAAGTTTCATCCATTAATCAGATCACCTCAAAGCTTAACTTAATGTTGGGCTTTGAACACAAACATACTTAGCTCCTTACTTAGGAAGACAAACTAAAATCATTAGATGCCTATACAAAAGCATTTGGCAGTTGGAAGAGTGCAATACAAATAAAATAAAGTGGAAGTAGAAAACTAAGCATATTACTCACCATGTAGCACCTCATCCAGATTTCCACCTGAGAGATAGTCGTATATCAATAGCTTGGAAGAGGGAGAATTGCAATAGCCACGAAGATTGACCAAATACCGATGCTTCACACTTCCTAGTATCTCAAGTTCTCTATCAAAGAACTGACCAAGCCCTTCATTTGTTTTCATTATCCTTTTCAATGCAAAGACATTACCATCATCCATTGCGAGTTTATACACAGTCCCGAAGCCCCCTACTCCAATGATATTTTCATCATCCATGGTCTCTAGTTTCTTGAGGATCTCTTTTGTGGAGTAAGGGAGGTCCCCATGGAACATCACAATGGAAGAGCCTGAAAGAAAGAAGCAAGATTATAAGGAAACTTCATCACACAAATGGAAACGATTAGCATATTCAATGACATGGTTTACCTCCACATAGCTCCACCCTGAAACCATGAATGTCTTTCTTTCCAAAATTTTTGTACAGAAAGCAACCCCAGAAACACATCAAAGCCACCAACAGCAGAGCTCCTACCGTTGCTACTGCACTTATAACAAGTCTAGTAGAATTCTTCCCGTTTTTTCTATTGAGGAAGTCATCTGCCATAAGATAATCAGAAGTACATAAGTCATAGGCTTGTTACAGGGTGAAAAGAAAGGGATCAATCTACACTTTACAGAACCCAAAACTGCCAGAAGTATATTCCCTAGTCAAACATAAAAGCAACTACTATGTTTGCCTAAAAAAAAAGCAACTACTATGTTATGATTGATGTAAATGGACAAATATTCAATACAAAAAAAATATTTGAAGCGTGTATGAAGGTATGTAGACAGTTTTAAATATCTGGTACCTGCTGAAGGTGCCAGAGGTCCATTTGATGGTGACTGAAGTGCATCTTTGCAAACTGAGTTAATCTGCTTCCCACATAAACCACGGTTCCCAATGAAGCTGCATTATAACATGCAAATGCATATGATATATAACAAGTGTGAAGTAGTATAGCATACTACCTCCGTCCCATAATATAGCAACCTAGGAGGGGATGTGACCCCCACATCCCCTCCTAGGTTGCTATATTTTGGGACGGAGGGAGTACCATGGAGAGATAAACAAGAGCTCTCTATCACACATCTCCCTCTTTACTTGCTCAGATATACTTATTAGATTAGATAGGAATGAACAACACAGAGATAAGATAACTTACGAAGTTTCATTAAAATTCACAAGTGAACCATCAGATGGTATTGCTCCTGTCAGGAAATTCATGGACACATTGCTGCAGAAGTGAAAATTATTATTTATTTGTAGCACATAGTTTGCGTAACAATATGATGGATGTATCAAGATAAAAAGAACACTTACAATGATGTAAGCTTGATCAGCTTATCAAGAGAGGGTGGAATCGATCCGCTCAACGTGTTACTGGATAAGTCCCTAAAGGATAAAAGCATATCCAGAAATATGAGCAACTCTCTAAATTGACAAAACAAATTCATTTGTAATCTGGTGCACTTATTTTTTTTATCAGGCCTTTTGTATTGATTGTGTCAGTGAAATGTTTCAGATGTAGCTTGAATTAATTAGACAAGAGAGATCGGTCTGATGTGGAATGGACAGCCAGGAAACACTGGTTAATTGAGGTCATAAATCACAAAATAAAACTTCCAGAAACTCTAGCCAAAACTTACAGCGTATCAAGGTCCACCAGATCACCAAACTCTGAAGGGATATGCCCACTTAAATAATTTCCTTGTAGATAACTGTAGGTCATCTCACAAGGCAGAACACAAAATAGAAGCCATCAGTACACACTAAAAGATTCAGCACACATAAAAAGTTGAATCAATTAAAATTGCATAACAGTATCAAATTTTATGAATTGTTTGCATGATTAAGCATTACATATGCTGGAAAAGAAAATCTAAGTAATAATTAGAAACTTACAGTTGTTGTAACTTGGTACAGTTTCCCAATTCAGGAGGGAGCGAGCCATACAAGCTGTTCCCTTGTAGTGATCTAAAACACAAAATAGTGATTTCAGATAATCACTATCTACAAAATGATTTCAGATGATGTAAAAAAGGGTTAAAGTAAAACAATGTTATCAATATACACTTACAAAGCTTGCAACTGATTTAACCTTCCAATTTCTGGAGGTATGGGCCCAACTAACTTGTGATATGCAAGAATCCTAAATGAATGAAATTGGCGGTCAGATATTTATGGCAACTGATAATGCAATTGAAAGTATGAATCTATCATCCCCTTCTATTAGAAAATGCCATCCTAAAAACGAAAACCATATTACTGAAGCAAAATAGTAACCAGATTAAAATGGTAACCAATTCACAGTATTTATGTAGTGTTCATTTTGGTCTTACAGATAAATTACTCTCTTGGTGTTACTGTCACATCTAACACCCTTCCAATTGCAAGGATCCACGTCTTGTTCACGCCAATTTAGAAATATCCCATCAGAAGTTGTTACTGCCTTCTTAAAGGCAAGAAGTGCTTCACCTGTAGGAAACCGTAAAAAAAATGATAGCAGATGAGCACGGATTGCCAAATGTTCCACACGAATACCAACCATAACTATGAAGTATCACATACCATCTGGACTTAGCGTTCTTGCTTCACGAGCACCAAGGTACAGAATTATCAAAACTAAGAGGAGATTGGGCTGTTTTCTCAGAAAAGAGCCCATTGTCCACCAGCTGGTGAAGCATATAAAGATTACCGCAGCTTATTACAGAGGTCATGGGTGTGGTATGCTATGTGCATCCTCTTTTATGGGAGATGAACTCAACATGTAGATATGCCCCTGGTGAGGGCGGGTAATTGCTGGCACTGGGAGTGAAAACAGGAAGAAATCAACAACCATGCAAAATTATCGAATAAATAGAGCCGCAATCAGAAATGCAGATCAAATGCAGTGTATAGCTACACACTCATTATTCATAGCTTGAGTTCGGCCAAATTGGACGACCATAAGATCCAAACTGGAACTATTTATTAAGAAAGTATGTGTGGCTTCACAAAATTGCTTCAGGCTACCTGAATTACCTAGAAACTTATAATTTGATATTTCCCCCAAAATTCTAGCAGCAAAAAACATCTAAGGAGCAGAAGCATTAATCACCACAATTACCTAAATTTACAGCCATCGGTTACTTCCGAAAAAGAAAAAAAAAAGACTAACTTAGTTAGCTGAAGAAACACCAAACCAGTTACTAATTCCAGCTTATCCTCAACTGCCCAAACGCAAGGTTGCACCCAATCATCCAGAGTTAAAGCCGCCGCCACTAAGCAAAAACAGTGTACAGCCACAGCTCACGCTACCGACACGAAACCGAGCACACCAGTTTGGGCACCATCACCGGCGGCGGCAGCAGCAGCAGCAGCAGCACACAATCCAACGCAACGCACGGGCTCACCGCCGCGGCCGCACGAATCAGCGGCAGATCCGGCGCGAGACAAGGCGGGGGCGGGACCGAGGGGGTTTACCTTCGCCTGCGGCTGCGTGTGCTCTCTCTGGGAGGCGTCACGGCGATAAATGATCCGCGCGTCGGCGAGGCGGCCCCCTCTGGAAGAGACGGGAAGGCCACGATGCGGCGGTGGAGCGGCGGTGGGGAGAGAGAGAGTGGATTCCAGTGGAGTGGAGTGCGGAGGGATTAGGCGGCCAGAGCTGTGCTGTTCCTGTGGCGTGGTGGTGGGAGAGGACTGAGGAGAGGAGGGGGAGGGGGAGGGGGAGTGAGAGAGTGTGGTTTTGTCCGCGTGCGGCGTGGGCGAGAGGAACGGGACACGGAACGAACAGCTAATCCCTCCGCGCTTCTCCTCCTGCTTTTGCGTTGCGTTGCGCCTGCCTCGCACCGCAACGCAACGCAACGCAAGTCACTGACAGGCCGCTTTTTACGTTTCTTTCCCTTTCGTTCTCGTGCTAGGTTGATTTATTGTTAGTAGGTGTGTGCCTCGTCGTAGCGCTACGTACTTGTGTGGCATGCAGCGTGAAAATGACGTGTCAATTGGGACGGGACAGCGAGAGATTCCTATGCCGCATCGTGTTTAGTCTTTGAGACGAATTAAATTCTGAACAATCAGATGAGAACTACAGTGTTTTTCTTTCTTTCTTCCATGTAGGCTTAAGGTAATAAGGTAAGCAGTTATTGCATTTAGGACAAAATTGCATAGGCCTACACATATGAACTTGTACTCTTTGTTTCGCATAAAATTTGATCTCTTTAAAACTGGGAATAGGATAAGTTTCTACAAATATTGTTTTTACGAAAAATACAAATATTGGTTTGAAACTTGATGGACAATCTATCATGGCATGTTTGGTTGCCGAGAACAAATTATCATTTATCAACAACAAAACTTATCAAACTTGCCTATTAGGTGCTCAAGATCTTTGCTACATCTTTTTAAAGGAGTAAAATGCACCAACAGTAGCACAACTTGCGTGGTAGGTGTAATTTAGCCACATATCTTGTATTATGCTAAAATGAGTCACACAACTTGTTTGAGTGTGTAAATCTCGTCAAAAATCATATCACGTGAAGTATTTGCTTTTAAGTTGAATGTCATGCTGATTTAGCATATCGCTCATGGCCCACATGAACATGCAAATGATAAAAAATAGAAGTTAACCCCATATTTTTACTTGCAACACCGTATGCATGCTTTTAATAAACATAATTACACATTAATTAATATCCAGCAATCTAATATATCTCATCTCGTATTGGATTTATAATGATAATATTGACAGTTTGCTTATTTGCGGGTAGTATGTGTTGCAAGATATTAATATGGTGAATGTATAGCACACATTTAATATATTTTGCACCCCAAACACAAGATAAGTGACTCATCTGAGCAATTTATAAGATGTGTGTTTAAATTACACTCACCTCATAAGTCGTGATACTACCTGTGTATTTTACTATTTTTTAAGTTATTAGCATGTGACGTGAGATCTAATTAATTAAAAATATTGCCACAACCAGACACAAAGTTTAGTTAGACAAGCTTTGCCTGATCTTAAACCTAATAGTAGAAAGTTATGGCTGGCAACCAAAACACTAGTGTATGTTTGGTTGGTCGAGGAGGAGGTTTAACCCATATAAGTAGGAAAAATGAAGAAATATGTAAAAAAAAAAGTTCAATGAAGTTAATTAGTGGATGAAAATTTCTTGTGTTAACTTGTGTGAATGGAAATTTTCCACTTTTTTCGTATATACATGTCTACAGAACAAATGACAATCATGTAAGCTGATCATTAGGAGTTGAATTCGTCTATTGATTTTCCTTCTAGCCGAATGTCGACTTCTCCATGACCAAATTCAGCAGCGTATCGTATAGAGTAGGTAAAGTATTGATTGTGAGGCAGCTACGAGCCTACGAGTACAAAGCCTAGTGAAAGAGGACGATGGGTCACTGGTGGTGGACTGGTGGGTCTGGAGTTCTGACCGACGAGACGACCCAGAGGTTGCTGAGCTGTGCTGTCTCATACTCGGTGTCCTCTCCTCTCGATGTGAGTGTGACCCTTCCTCCCCCTCCCCCAGCGTATCGTATAGTACCGCCTGTTTTTCACCCTTCCACACACTGCTCCGGTTTACGTACAGTAGTAAAAACGCGCCCACAAAATCTTTGGCTGTTGTTGATCCTCTTTCCCTAGCTGCTCACAAATGTAACAATCACGTGGTAGTTTGGTACATGTCCTGACAACTGAGCCAAAAGAAGATGGTCTTGGGTTAAACCAACTCAGGGGGCAGACAGAGACGAACGGGTTACACTGGCAAGTCTCCGGCACGCATCATTTTCTCTCTCTTCCATCTGCTGCTGCCCTGCCCCCCAAACCGATCGGAAGAAACACGAGCCGCGCCATTACTGCGCGAGGACCCAGCAGCCTAACACCGGTGAGCCGAAGCGCACGCAATCAATCCGTGGACACCACCCACGCACACACGCCCGGCCTAGTTGCACACGCAGCAAACGCACCGATCAATCCTGCACGGTGCGCCCCTCCCTCCCCGCCGCGCACCGTACCGCCCCGCTCTGTACGTGCTACGGTGCTGGTATTTTTGGTACTACTCCAGTACGTTCAATGCATCGCCATCGCGCCATGCTCGGGCTGGGAAACGCGAGCTTTCTGAGCTCCATGTGCGTGTCGCGGCAAGAAGAGAGGCGGCGGTGGTGCGCTCATGCCAGGCTACCGCGAACCGGACCGGCAGTGGAAGACGGCATGAGGCGCGGCCCAATAAATTTAGCAACTGTGGAGTCTATAGTAGGTAAAAGTGGCAAATTAACTTCGTGGGCAGCGAAATGATGAGGGATGAGCAATCATCAAACAAGTGCTCCTGTTCCAGTTTAAGGTTCAGGCTTTCATATAAAGTTGGATCCAGGAATCCAACAACCATGCCTTCTTCTTCTACCCAATCAGACATACCGAATGCTGCAATGCGTCCTTCGCTTTACTGTTTTGATAAGAACATAAAAGGAGGAGTAAATAGAGTTTGGAGGAAGTAGATTAACAGCTTTTGGTTCCAAAAGAGAAGGAACAAGGCCTGTGCCACTGTTCTGAAATCCATCTCACAGATTTGGCAGGAAGCACGCTTTACACAAAAGAAAGGGAAGGTTACAGCATCCCAGCACCAATACTCCAATAGCTCTATACATTGTTAAAGAAAGGGAAAACGATATGCTAAGGCAAAACGCTAAATTTTACATACAATTATTAGGCGACAAAAAAACCTAGAAGCACAGAAATATGCACAGAAAGGTAAATATTCTACAAAATGCTATTCACTCAAGAAAAATTCCATATACAGGGGAAACAGGGCGATGAAAGCAACTATTAGTATGAAAGAGATCAAGTAGTCAGCAATCCAGGCTCTATCACCTTACTTGCCGGGGCTTTGTCCCTCTGCTCCACATAGGCAGATGGGAACCACCCAGCTTTTCCTTTGCATTCCCCTTCAGACCACCCATTGGGAGCCACCTATATATGAAGACAGACAAAGAATGCTTAGTTAGCATTCTGGTCCCCTCTGGTCACCCTTGGAGATTAAAAAAAAAAGACGAAGGGACAATTATATGCTTGCATTGCATCTGATCAGAATCCTGCTGCGGTCAAATTACTATACACTAGGATGCTACCGCTGTGAAATATAAATGGTTCTTTACTTCACAATTTTGGTCATGACTTATCTATGTAAAACAAGTCAACACTAACAAAAACCATGTATACCTGGCGGACCACAACATAATCTCCCACAGAAATACTAAGCTCGCCATCAGCCTGAGCATCAAATGGATGTATTACCTGCCAATGAGCAAAGTCACAAACTATTCAGCTTGCATGATAATGTGGTGATCTGTCTACTGATTGTGTATCTGCTGAAATTGTTAAATCACTAATTTTGGCATATAGTGAATATCCTTTGCCCATATATGTACAGGTAACTTCCATACAAAATTACATTTTTCATATACTGTGGTATTATTTACCAAGTGTAAAGAGGAATAAGGTGAAATATAAAGATTAAGGAAGATTCAGTTATGTTGAAAAAACACCAGTATGTTCAAGTAACACTTTTTGAATTTAAATTCACATGATTTCAGACTACCATATTTACCAACAGTATCTCTCTAAAAAGTCAGTACTGATCACATATGTTTTGCTCACACTATCAAATATTGGTTCTAAGGTGGCTGGAGAATCAGACTGCTTCTTATCATGCGGGCAAAAAACCCAGACGAAGTACCATATTTGTAGGAGGTTGCATCTATGATTTAGACAGACACGAACTGGTGGAGCAGTTCCAGAGAAAAATATGTATGGCCTCCAAAACCCCCTATCAGTATGTCCCAAATATCTCATAAACAGAGCACAGATACAACTCCTGTATATAGCTAAGGTCTAACATGTTATACTGCACAGCAATTGAATGAAGAATTATAATAGTAATATTGTGAGTTGGTGACACATTATAGGTTCATCCATGATAATGATGAGCAGTGCAAAGGGCACACATACCTCTCCAACATATTGAACTTCCTGACCATTCCTGGTAGGTTCACTACTTTCAGTACTTGTAGGTTCAGTAGTTTCAGTCCTTGTAGGTTCGCTAGTCTTAGTAAATATGTGATCTTCAGATGTGCTTGGTGAATGTTCTTGTGTTGCAGCTGTTTTAGGCTCTGATGATGTCTCATCATAATGGTTTTCTGGCTCATCATTGTGTTTTGCATGGACCATCTGAGCAAATTAACAGAATGGAAACAGAGCGATTTCAGCGGAGACATACACAACTTTTTACCAGGTTTATGGCATTCAAAGTGCCTATATAATCTACAAGTGTAAGAATCTCCCCCTTTTATGTAACAGTTACGCACCTCATCATGAAGTTTGTTCAGAATATCAGCAGCATTTTGATGATAAGCTCTCTCAGCATCAACCTGAAAGTGGGCATGAGGTAAATCAGTAATGCACATATTTCTTTATGAAAGAAGCATCCTACGGATAAATGATAAACTTTCTTCACCCAAAAATATTTAAGTATGCAAACGTAGTTCAGTATGGGAACTACTCCGTGGAAATCTAGGATGAGAAATTTATATGAGAACTTCAAAAATAGCACAATATAAAAGATAAAATTGCTACGGAATTTTGACATTTCCCCCCTAAATATGCGCATTCGACTACGATGCCTGAAAACAACTAATCTAAGGTGATTAGATAGAAAAGGGACCATTTATAAAGTTTGAGCATAGAGCCCCAACTCCCAACAGTACTCTATGCAAATAAAGTCACATCCCTTTCTTTTTGGGGTAAATAATCAGTCAAATTTCTATCTATCAAAGTAACATTCAACAACTGAAGGGTATAAGCACATTGATGTGAATAAATTCCAACTTTCTATTGATACCAGGACCTTAGAAAGAATTGGGACAATCGGAAACACCTCTACCCAAGGTCTTAAATGATAGACTGGGACTTTTTGCATTGAGGACCAACATGTTTGAAAGGATACGCTCTAACCAACAAAGGTACCTGCACATCAGGGTTGACAGGGGAAAGCAACAAACTAACATGGTGCACCAAAAGATTATTGTAGCCTTGATGTTTACAGTTTTCTACCCTAGAGTTGTGCACACATCTGTTTACACCTATTCTGAAGCAAAAGAGGAATTTCTATGTTGTTAACATGGCTAGGCTCAAGTTGCCATGTACATGAATTCATAACAACTGACAAAAACATATCATTTGACAATGTAAAGCAAAATATTTAAGATAACAATGAGGTCAAAGGTACATGAATTCATACCATTGCAAGAAGACGGTCAAAGGTAACTTGTTGCTGCTGAACCTCCACAGCCTCCATAGCTGCAGTTGCCTCTCTTCCTAATGCTGATAACGTAGTTCGGAGCTCAGATAATTTTGATTCTGCATGTTGCAGTTTCACAGAATTATCTGCATTACCACTACTCTCCTTGGACTTCAGTTGCTTTCTCATCACATCAGCTATCTAATAAAATTTGTTTTTAGTATCTGTTTGTCATATCTAGAGAACAGGAAGTTACATTTTGGTTTATTACCTGAGACTCCATATCTTGTCTGATCCGTTGATAACGGTAAGTTAACAAGCGGGCATCTTCAAGTGGAGCACTCATTATCATTTCACGAAGAGGCTCAAAAACCTGCAAGATTGAAGCCAAAACCAAATAGCTAAAGCACTCTATTCTACACATCAATAAAGAATATTCCTAGAGCTCCATGCACTGCATAAACAAACTAGGCTATCTAAATCAACTAGTATCAGGCATTAGCAAAGCTAACTAAGTTTCTGTGTGTGGCAAATTTCCATATATAATATGTAAACAGCTCTACATAGTCTAATGGCATGTGGAGTAGAATCCACCACTTGCTTTTACATTATTTTGTTAATTTGAGGAGAATACCATTTAATTTCAGGCAACGTAAGTTCAAAGGAGGACAGCTATATGGAAACCTTGAGGTTCAGGTTAAAAAATTTGAAAAAGATTCTAGGCTCAAGGTAGCATTGGAATTTCTACACAATAACAAGTGCATGTGCTTATAATGATGCTATTTACGGATTGAAAATTATATACCTTTTCTTCCAGGAATCATATAAAGTTTTTCGAGTTTAAAATATGTGACATTTATACTTAAAATTCATTGCAAGTCGCAATGCATTTGTTTTTGACTGGTTCTGAAAACTTGTGAAAGAGAGGAAAGTGAGGATGGAATTTGCCAGCACCTGCTCTCCAAGAAATTTAAGAAGATTCTCCCGCTCTTTCTCCATTTGGCTATGGGAGTTACCAAACTCAACCGAAGCCCTTGCAAGAACAAATCCGAATTTTTGATTGTCGTTTCCATATCTGCAACAATCCTCAGCTAGCTTTTTCACTACAGGAAGAAGCATCATAGTGTTGTCATCACAGAAAATTTCTATAAAATGGAAGGATATTGAAAAAAATATTCAATGGGAATAGTTACCAATTTCCATCTGTTTGGTGCTGACAGCAATAAAGCCTTCGACACCTCGTACAATACTTCGTTGGAAATGCTATATAATGAAAGAGAGGCACAACAACTTTTACATCATCAGCTAGATAATTTTCTTATATCACAGATAACAAGCAGAAGGAGCACATACTTTAGCAGCTCTTGTACTATTATATAGCCTCTGAAGATTCTGGTGGCACTCAAGTTCCGCTTCATCAACAAGAGAAGGATCCTGATTATAGCGTGCGCTGAACTGCTTCAGAACTGCCTGTAATCACAGTGAATTCTGTTCTTAATGACCAAACAAGCATAGGATTATGGATATGGTCACTGTGTACATGGTACTGGAACAAGTGAAATTTAGTCACAGCTCCGGAACGAATCATCTGATAGACAGAAATGTGCAACAAATGAGCATGGCCAAATGAGTTCCTAGACTGCCAACAACTGATACAAAACACACGGAATTCAACTCCTTCCTGCCCTGATACCCAATCCAAGTACTTGCCATTCACTCCCCTGATTCCCACAACTAGATATGCGGAATTAACTACGTGGAGCAAACAAGACACCAACAACCCGATCATGTATCTCCGTGCACGCTAAAATTCCAGTTTGTCGCCGCACATCCGCCCGCACGGTGATCAGTGTGGAGGCGACGCCACTCGAATTGAGCAAAGGAATTAAGGAACCCGTACCTGCTGCTGCTTGGCCACGTGCTCCCGTAGCTTGCTCGCCTGCTTCCTGAGCGCCTCCATCCGCGCCGCGGCGATGGAGGATTGGATTGGTCTGGTTTGGATTGGATTGGGGAAAGTAGCAGTAGCGTGCTTACAGCCGAAAAAGGCAGGGTTACGGCCACACTAGCCCAGCCAACTCGCTAGCTACCGCGAGTCCGCCACCACGAGCCAACGGGAAGAGGCCAGAAAAGCAGCGGCGGCGGCGGTGGGCGGTGGCTGCTGTCACAGGGGGAGGAGGCGACGGAATCGAGCCGTCTCGCGCGCGCTCGAACCGATGCCTGCCCCTCGACGCGACGTGGGAATGTGGGATTGTGGGAACAGTACAAGCACGCACTATAGTACGCGGGCAGGAGGCCGCGCCGGTATAGTAAACTTCCTCCTTTCTCGCCTTTATTCCGCGGACTCCCCCGAGTTTTGTTCGGTTGCGGTGGTGCTGGTGGTGGTGATGGTGGTGCGGTTGGTGAGGATGGATGGGCCTGGCCCCGATTCGCTGCCCGCTGCCGTCGTCGCGCGGGTGGTAGCGTTAACTGGTTGTAGCCGCGGAGCTGAGTGTTTGTGCTTGGTGTGTGCTTGGGCGGCTGGCTTGACGAGGAAACTCTGCGAGGAATAATGTCAATTTTCTCGTGAGGAAGTGAGGATGAAAAACGTTGCAACAGGGGCCGAGTAGGAAAGTGTGGAGCGGCCGCGCGTTACTAACACGCCATGGCGTCGCGGTGGTGGTGTGGCCGTGTGGGTGCGCGTAGCAACGAATTAACCGAAAAGGGCCGGAGACGTGGAGTTGGTGGCGTCGCGAGATTGCAACTACAGAGTACAGACAGGATACGGGAGATTTGGACCTGGTTGAAATCTTGAGCAGTTGAGCTTGATGACAACCACCGCGCGGCCGTGCCTGATTGACCGTGGGTGAAGACGTGAAGGTGCCAACTTTTCGGCGGTTTATGATTCTTTCCGGGCCATTCCTTGTTCCCAATGGTAAATTTCTGCGTGCGTGCGTGCGTGCGTCGTGTCAGATGCATCAAACACCTCCCTAGCATGAGCGCCTATGAAACCACCTAACGTGCACACACGTATATTTCCTAAAACTGACGTACATCAGTGTTAGTCCTACAATTAGAATCGGTAATCTAGCCAGACAGCCACACACGTCACCATCTAACTTAACCACACGTACTAGAACTTCCCTCTTGCTGTCCATTCTGCCGGATGACGGAGATAGACACAGTGCTACCTCCGTTTCATAACGTAATATGTTTGACTTTTTGGGTTGCGATGTTTGACCATTCGTCTTATTCAAAAATTTTATGCAAATATAAAAAATAAAAAGTCACGTTTAAAGTTCTTTCGATAACAAAGTAAGTCACAAGCAAAATAAATGATATTTTTATAATTTTTTGAATAAAACGAATGGTCAAACATTATAAACAAAAAAGTAAAACATTTTACATTATAAAACGGAGGGAGTAGTATTTTACAGGGGTGCTGCGTGTTGCGTACTCCGACCCGGTCGCTTTCGCTTCATCTGGTCGGTAGAAAATTTGAGATCGTCAATTCGTCATGCCATCTCAACTGGATGCTTTCTGAGGCAAGCATCAGTTGCCACTTGCAAAGTCTCTTTTTGAATCAAACTGCCGCGGTCAAGAGAACAGATAAAAGTTTTTTTTTTTTTTTCTATCGCGGTCAGGCAGCTCCGGCGGGCCAGTAGCAAACGAACATGAATAGAACTGGGGGAACTAAACAACGCAACAAAGCATAATCCACAAGATAGTGGACCTCAAATGAGCTGGCCAGGATGCTTACCTGTAAGGCTGTAAGCTGCACCACCATCGCAAGGCCAAACAGCCACACTCCCAGAGCCATCTGCTTGTGCTACCAAGTATTAAGCACCACAGTGAAGAATACACGACAGGCTGCAATAGACATTAGTTGTTTCATCGGATGAACCGAATCATTTTACTGACAGTCGATACAGTAAAATTAATCTCAAACCTGATAATGTCCGAAATATCACTTGTCACAACAAAATAACCAGGCAGTATAAGTTTATACTCCACGGTCACCAGCAAGTAGGAACGAAACCAACATAACTGACATCAACACAATAATGCAACATACTGCAGACAAAGTTAATATCACACACGATACTAGCGACTTTAAAAGTCTTTGGTTTTTCTCTGGATTTCGCAAAATCAATCATCAAGCCAACCACAGGTGCCTGGATATGGGAGTGGGAACAAGGACTTGGGGGCAAAGGACAGCACGAAATCAGTACTTGCATTACGGTCAACCATGGAGCGCCGAGGTGATTCGGATTGTTCATGTGCTCGCAGATTAATATCTCCATTTTTCTGAACAGGGTCACTTTCCTTGTTTCCATCATCAACTTTTTCCACAGCTCCTCCTTGCTTCCTAGATGCACATTTAAATTGCTTCCTAACATGAACTCCAGTTTCTTGGTTTGCAAGCTCTTTTTTGGGAACATGCTTCTCCCTGTGCTCTTCCACAGCTTCTGGAAATTTGAGGTGATCCCTTGTCGCACTTCTGAGATGTTTTACCATCTTATGCTTCCTGCAAAGGTTTAACAGGAATCATAAGTTTCACGAACATAGTGGACACGGAGAACATAAAGAACTACTCTGTATGCCGACAAAAGGCTGACGTGCAAAAGGTTTACCAGCAATAGAAAAAAACGCAGCCATTTTCAATCTTCCATTTCCTTGGAACGCAACCTTCAGCAACAGAAGAAATATCCCTACAGATAAGTACACACTGTCAACAAAAAAATATTTTTAGTTGGACACTATCACTAGAAGATATTTAAATACACCTTGGCAAGCACTTCCGATGGTATGCTATGGGGCATCGCCTGCATAGTACCAGGTGCATTTTCTTGTTATCCTCCCCTTGTTTTTTCTTGATATTCTCCTGCCCCTTGTTCTTGCATGTTTCCTCATTATTATTTTCCCCTTTGTTCTTGCATGAAAAACATTCATGAAGGGGGCATTCAAAGACTGGAGGCTTTTTACTTGGGTCATATACAGCAAGACACTTAGGGTGGTAAAAGCGCCTACATTTATTCTTACTGCATTGATATACCTGACAAAAAGTGAAGAAGAAGTTGGAAAACTAAAGGAACTTGAACTATGCTGACGAGCATATACAAAAAGATTCTTTAATTATGTGTATACAATTGCAAGTGTCTCTTAAAGATTCCTTAAGATATATGCATCATTGATTCCTAGCTGTCCCAAAAATTGTTTCTAGCAATGATAGTAGTCTTTTCTCAATAATTCAATTCCATAAGAAAAATGAAAATAATAATAAAAGATGTACAGAAATTCTTTTTAATTGTACATACCTCAGCTGAACCTGATGACATGTCAGAAGATCCCAATTCTCCACAACCAAAGCATTGGTGTTGCTTATGCTTACAGTTTTTGCATATGAACTTTGATGATTTCTATATCATTGAAAAGTACTAAATAAAATGGAAATACTGGGATACTAAAAGAAGAATAAAATTGAAGAGGCAAGGAATATTCTCTTACCGCTCGTTCTTCATTCATCTTGAGAGTTTCACAGCTACAATATGCACCACTGGAGATAGTTGGGTGGAAATACCTTCGACAATCACCATCACAGCTACAGTAATCAAGTCCATATATTATTAAAAGAAATCAAACTCATAAGGCCCTTCCTCCTGACAATAATACAATGTAACAGACAAGGAGGATACTTAGATACAATGGAAAGCAGCAACCTTGAGCATTGATAGCAAGCCAACATCTACATAAATTATAGCATACGGGCAAATTATCTACCTAGTGCTCTCTCCAGTCATAAATATTTGGCGTTTAGGACAAGATTCAGTCAAACATTTTTAAACTTTGACCATGAAATTTATATTAGAGCAAGTTCATAAAAAAACTTTATGATGTTATGATAGTATTTCTCAAGGAAAATATATGCATACCAATATTCTTTTTTTAAAAACTAAGCATTTGAGATTTGAGAAGCTATCGATGGTCGTAGTTTCAAATGTTTGACTGAATCTTATCGTGAACATCAAATCTTTATAATACAGTCTATAGGTATCAATTTCTAAGGTAATGGTAAGGCACTTGAAGATCCAACGTTAAGCTTGCAACAAAAATTATAGGAACATTTATGTCAATCAAGACAATTGAAGGGGAAATTTGCCAGAGCCTACTCAGTGATTTGAAAATCCAACACATCTGTCTGATAGACTCAATGTAGAATGTATTAAATCTATATAAGAGCATCTTCTCAAACACAAATCTCATATCCACAATCCTATCGTATGTTCCAATCCATCATCCGGTGAGCTTGAACTACAATGGTTAGATAATATAGAGCACCTTATCAGAAACAACTCTAGTATCGATTATCCTCAACCTTATCAAATACAATCCAGTCCAGTGGTTTGGTGCCTTAAATAAGAACAACAATGAAGGGAAAAATAGTAAAAGCACACAAATATATGTCAAAAGAAAAATAGCATAACTAGACAAAGAGTAGGCATACCGAATCAATTTACCACCCTCATCACATATTGCACAGATATAGCTATCCTGCGTAAGCATGTAAGTTTTGTTACACTGGTTGAAATTACTTGAGCTGATATGCTGTGGAGAAGTTTCTACATACAAAACTGGCAAACTAACTGTTTTGTTTTAATAAAGGCAGGAAATCAACTAAAAGGGTCATAAACACCGGATCAGCATTTGCTCCAGTCTCAAACACTTTGATATTTTCTTTCTCTAACATATGGCTCAAATATGTTCGGGAACACATGATGTGTACTACGACAAAGACATTTAGGAAGATATGGTTTTTACCACCAAGCCCATCCTCAGTTTGTAATTCTCTGAATCCTTTTTTGAAGCATGATCCTCCTCCGCCATGACTGCTTCAGCTGCATAAGCATTAAGTAAATACTTAGGGATCAGAGTAGTAAGAACATTAATATAAAATGCTGCAGCACAATGAAATGCAGGTATTTTATCTGACAGGAGCTCCAAAGCTACCATTTCCTGAGATATTCATCCCATCATTATTAGAGAACTTGAGAACATACGCTGATCTGGATTTTAAATGAAAGCGATCGGAATTAGGCACCGCTCGAGCTTACTGGATTTTCAACTATAAGCTGTAGGACTGGTACTCAACGGGTGAGGCAATCCATCGAGCATGTTGTGGACAGTGGACACCGACCGACCGGCCGACGTTTGTCATCTCGCCTACCACCGAAGAACCGACGAGAAACACGCGGCGCGTGGGCGCGGGGAAGCATAGGCCATGTGGCGTCCAATCGGCCATGTGGCGGACCGATTGGAAGGCGTGGAGGAAACACGCCGTCCGAGTTTAGAGCCCTCTCCCCTGGTCTGACTGGAAGCGAAGGGTTTGGGAAGCGCCGCTCTGCGGGCTGCGGCACTGGGCCAGAGCCGGGCCGCCAGAGTAGACCCGGGCACGGGGGCCATGCGCCATGGTGACTCCAGGCCTCCAGCCTTTGGAGATCGCAAGAACAGGGTTTGGACTTCAGCATTTTGGTTTGTTCCCTGAACCTAAGTATATAGACGTAAGTAACTGAGGAATTCAAATTTGTCTCAAAATATTACTATCTCTATACCCACCTACCCATCTCCACCAATCACAACCATCATTCCTCCCACCTACGCTCTCCTCCTAACTAATCACAACACTCCATTTTCTCAACCTTAATTTCTTTAAAAAATGGCATAAGTCTTTATATTTTGAGACGGAGATAGTACATACTTACAACTTACATACATAGACTATGGTATGTTTGAGGGTGTGACAAAATGGGTGGTGGCCTCTTTATAACAAAAAAAAGATCCTACGATTCTAAAAAAAAAAGATCCTACCTCTCTATTGGTCACTGTGGCTACCATACGAATAAGCAAAAGTCAAGGCTCAATGAAAAGGTTAAAATTTTGTGGCAGAAGCACTTTTTAATGTAAAAGGAAATGTATTTTTTTTAATAAGTGCATCAGTATAATTTTTTTGTGCTAAATCAAAAGGATGCTTAAACCGAACCTAAAAGATCTAAAAGTGGTCAACCTCCGACCAAAAGGAATCAACTTCTAGCTAATCACAAAATTTGGACATGGAACTTGTTCAGATTTATCCCCACAAGTGATTTTTTTTCCTAGCATCAAGGATTCAAGTTGAATCAAATAGCGTAATCACAAAATTCACAAATGTAGAACAAATACTACGACTAGAACTATCAAAAAGCACTTGCGAAATAGAATACATGATTTGACCCACCTGCATGATTTCTCTTAGTTCTGACCGTCAACGGTTGGTATCTACAGACCGGATATGTAGATAACGAAAGAACGTTGGCGTAAGGACTTATATAGTATGATATCATCGCAAAGCTAAGGCAAGAATTTTTATACTGGTTCAGGCCCCGAGAAGGTAATAGCCTTACGTCCAGTTTATATGGGATTATCAATAGGAAGAGCCCCAAGTACAGAGTACAATATTTGGAACAGGGGATCTGATGAGAACCTAGTCGAGAAAGTCGACTATAATATCGGCGGCTTTGGTGGCTAAGTTATGAAGCTGTAACTAGGGCTTCTGTTGTGGTTGTCTTGATTTGTCCCTAACCCGTGGGGGTGATAATCCTTTTATATAGTGGGCTACCTGTAGTCCTCGGGTAGGATTCGGAATATGAGACCCGCATGATTAGGAAAGTCTTTGTTTTCCACGAGTAGGACTCCACATAGGTCTCTTAGCACAAGGACTCCTTCCGTGTCATCTGGTAATTCCCTTGTATATCTTGGCCCTTTTCCGTATTCGTGAAGGTATGCCTTCCCGATGTACTCCATATTTTCGAATATTGAAGATATCACTTGTCTGTAATCATGACACTGACCACCTTCGTCGGCGGCGGCTCCACGGCCACCACTTGGTAACCAACTTGATGTTGAACGCACACCGTTTCACCCTCGTGGTGCCTCCATAGATTAGGAAGTCGCCCCATGGAAAAAGATAGGCACTAAATAGAGCAAACCCTAGATCTAGATTTGCTACGATATGAAAGGGGGAGATAATCACCAAATAGAGCACATAGTTGGATCTAAACTAGCCGTTGGCGCATTGGTATCCTCCATTTCTTGAATCTACTTCAGCATTGCTTTACTAAGGGGGATGTAAGGCGAGTAAAGAGGAATGTGCAGATCAGTCGTGCGTTTGGGTGATGATGAAGGAGGGAAAGAAGACAATAGGCCTCCCTTTTTATAATATGTTGGTCCTCAAATCAATTCCCACCGGTACGGCTGTGGTATTTTGTCATAAATGATGAATTTTTTTAATATATTAGCTAAATAAGTGTAGACATTTATAAATAATGTTTTTTCATACATTATGCCCCTCTGCTATTATTGTAATTTTCTCTGATTCTTGAATAGTTGCATACCTCACATTATCAAAGCTAATTTTATAGGTGGGAGTAGAATTGATAGTTCACTCGTATATTTGTGTTTGACACAATTTGCAATCTTTAAGATGTATATGCGCTTTGTTTCAAACGGTGGAGTATTTGTGTTTGGCACATTTTTCAATCTTTAAGATGTACATGTATTTTGTTTCAAACGGGAGATATCTGCGTCTTGTTCCTCTTGTTGGACAATACATTCTTCTTTCTATTCTATCCTAGATTTTCACTTCTCAAATAGTTAAGAGAGGTAAATACCTCTCAAGGAAGAGAGAACCTCCACATCATTAATATAGGCATACCATTTTTTATGTCAAACGAACCATTTAAATGAATAGTTTTTTTATTAAGTCTATGCTTTACTACTTTAAGTCCTCAAATGTCGTTTAAATGTTTAAACAATTTTTAACACACCGTTCGTCTTATTCAAAATATTTACATAATTATTAATTTTTTTATCATTTAATTATTGTTAGATATAGTTTTATGCATACATATAATTTTATATATTTTAAAAAAAAATTGAATAAGACAAACGGTCAAATTTATAGAAATTTAACGTCAACAATATATTTGAGGACTGAGTTTAGATTAAACTAATAATACACTGCGAGAGGACTATCGGCTGCACTAAACAGCGGCAGCATCTCGTAGGACAGTAAGCAGCTGCAGCGGTTGGAGCTGTGCGGTGTGGCTGATCAGGGCGAAAATCCGACGACACCAAAGCTTGTACTCTTTTAAGAGGAACAACAAAGCTCGACCAAAATAAGCACAAAATGCATCAGACGGATCAACGGATTATAGTATTCACTTCGCTAGTTGAAAAAAGACCGGTACACACGCCGATGAACGGAGCACGGAACCACTACTGAGCCTAAACACCAGCAGAACCCCCATATCACACACGACACGACGCTCGATATACACATTAACAGACCGTTCTAGATACAGACACAGACGCACACTGGAGTACTGGACGCAGCCGGACCCGATTTTTATTGTTCCATCAGGACATAAAAAACCAGGAAAAACCAGAACAACCCACCCCGTGCTCATCCTCCCCGTCGACCGTCGCATATGCCGTTCATCTAGCCGGAGATCTGGATGGACTTGACTTCGGGCTTCTTGGCCTCCTCCTTGGGCACGGTGACGGTGAGCACCCCGTTCTCCATGGAGGCCTTGATCTGCTCCGGCTTGGCGTTGTCGGGGAGGCGGAACCTGCGGAGGAACTTGCCGCTGCTGCGCTCCACGCGGTGCCACTGGTCCGTCTTCTCCTCCTGCTCCTTGTTGCGCTCGCCGCTGATCTGCAGGATGTTGCTGTCCTCAACCTCAACCTTGACCTCCTCCTTCTTCAGCCCCGGCACGTCCGCCTTGAACACGTGCGCCTCGGGCGTCTCCTTCCAGTCGATCCGCGCGCCGGCGAAGGCCGCGGTCTCGGAGGAGGCGCCGCGGGGGAAGAGGCTGCCGCTGCTGCTGCCGCTGGAGCCGAAGGGGAAGCCGTCGAAGGGGTCCCAAAGGTCGAGGGAGAAGGGGTCGAACACGTTGCTGCGGCGGATCAGCGACATCGTAGTCGGTTTGATTCGGCGCTAACGAGTTGCGAGTGGTGTAGTTTCGCGAATTGGAAGCGGAAGTTGGGGCTTTCGGATTACGATCGTTTGCCTTTTCTCTTGGTTGGGTCCCTGTCGTGGAGCGGATGGCGACTTTATATGCGGCGGGGAATGATAAGGATGGAGGGGAAAGTAGCTTCTGGAGAGTTCTCTTGCGTTCCTGCACAAACTCGAAACCGCTGGACTGGTTCTGGGCTGGGCCGAATGGAACGGTTCCAGGACAAGCAGAACTGTGGAGAAGAAACCAGAGATATCCAGCAGCTTCCAGTCTAAAATGGGCAAACGGACCCGTGCTTTACACTGATCTAAATTCGTCGAACACAACCAAATTTTCGTATGTTGCTACAGAATATTTCAGAAAATATAGTCAGAGATTTGAATATATAAAATTATTATTATTTAATCAAGTCGTTTAGCTATTAGTACCTTCTACATACCGTATACCCAGTTAGTCACGAAATGGGTGTGTGAATTGCACCCAAACTCAACAAGTAAAATATACCTGCCATTGTTGTCTTAGACCTGTTTGAATAAAAAAGTCCCTGGGACTTATAGGAAAAGTCCCTAGAAATCCAAACATGAGGGACTAATCTATGGACTTTTTTTAAGTCCTAAAAAATTAGAAGTCCCTGGGGAGGAGCTTATTGGGACTTTTTTTTGCCTTTTTTCTGGCACTGCCCCTCCCCCACGTGCTCTCTCTCTCCACTTTCCTCTCTTCTCTCGCGAAAAATATCCCCGCCCGCCCGCTGCCTCCCGCGATTTGCCTCCGCCACCATCGACGCTCACCGCCGTCCGCGCACTCCCTCCACCTTCCCACCACCCACCTTCCCGCCGTCCCCGCTCGCCGCCATGGTCACTTCCCGCTCCGGCGGGGTCCCATTTTCCGATCTGTCGGTCGGCGTCTTCGATCCGGCAGAGAGGTGGCCGGAGCCGACGACGATACGGTAGATTTCTTCTCCTAATCCCCACCGCTACATTTCTTACACCAGGGAGCATCGTCGTCGGCGGGTGGTGGCGGTGAACAGGGAGCTAGCGGAGGGGGCGGATCTGGCGCCGCTGGTGGAGAAGGAGCCGGCCGAGGGGGCGGTGTGCTCGGGATGGACGCCGGCGGATTCGATCTGAACTCACAAGCCGATGGCTACCCAGGCAGATTCGATCTGGTCGTCGGTCTACCACCGTGCCTGCGGCGTGCCCCCCATCAACCCCGCAAGAGGAAGGCGAGGAACCCGTGCACCGCGAGTTCCTCGAGGACGCGGTAGGGCGATGCGGGGATTCATCCTCCCGGCAATGCATCCCTCGCTGGCGTTGCAGGGCGTGGCTTTGGTGGAGGCGGTGGCCGGGGCATGGGCGCTGAAGGATTTGGTCGAGGTGGTGGCCGGGGAGCTACTCTGGCTTTGGCAGTGGTTCTTCCTCAGGATCACAGGGAGCATCGGTCGACAACAACGACGACGATGAAGAAGAGTTCAATGATAATGGACAACGGGTGGTAATGCTCTAAAACTTTGTTCTTGATTGCAGTGGAATGATGATTGTACTGATTGTGCATATTTAGAGTTTATTTTCTAGTGATTGTATTGATTGTTGGTATTTGATGAATGACGGCTAGTTAGAGTACTAATTGTGCCTAGAATTTGTTGGAGTTATAATTTTTGTGTTTGATAGGGCTATAACAGTCTTTTTACACTTTAATTGGTACCTTTTAGTCCCTCTTCCCAAACAGGTAGGACTACAAATAAGTCTCAGAGACTACTACTAAAGAGTCAGGGACTAATAAAAGTCCCTGGATCCAAACATGCTCTTAGTTGAATGGAAATATACAATTTTGACTGAGTTTCTTACCAATTATTACCAATATTTTGTCGATACCCAATTTTCCCCATGCCAAAAAATTAACAGGGCTAAAAACATCAATAAACCAAGAGAACATGCCCGGTATACTAAGCCCATGGTACAAACTTACATAATGGGCTCAGCCCATCGTAAAACCGGCCCACGCCTAACTACCAAACGCACGCCACTGGCCCTAGGACCTCCAGCGAGCCTCCCCTTCCTTCCACGCGCAGAGCTTCGAGTTCGGCCAATGTCCACGGCCTAGCGATCCCGGCGACCAGGAAGGGCAGAGCCGCGGAGAGAGAAGAGGAGGAGTGTCGCGAGCCGCCGCCGCAGCCATGTCGGTGCAGGAGTACCTGGAGAAGCACCTCCTCTCGCGCAAGATCGAGGAGGCCGTGAACGCGGCGGTCCGCGCCAAGGCCCCCGACCCGGTGCTCCTCATCTCCACCCACATGCGCCGCTCGGTGCCGGCCGTGATCACGGGCGTCCGCGCGCGCCAGATCCTCGACGGCCGCGGGGAGCCCGCCGTGGAGGTTAGCCTGCACACCAACAAGGCCGTGCACCGCGCCTCCGCGGCCGCCGCCGACGCCCCCGAGGGCACCGCCGCCGACGCCGCCCGGGACGCCGAGAGGCGGAAGCTGCTCGCCAGGGCTGTCGCCGACGCGGTGCGGGTGATCAACGACAAGGTGTCCGAGGCGCTCGTGGGGATGGATCCGCAGCAGCAGGCGCAGATCGACCAGGCCATCATGGACTTGGACAAGGCGCATCACAAGGTAAATCCCTAAACCCCCAACCGATATCCCTTTTCGTTCGATGTAGTTAACCTGATCTTACATTGCTATGCTCTGTCTGTTGAGATTTATAGTGAGAAATTATACTGGGGTTGCGGTTTACCACAAAGTCACAAACAGTCGATCCCTCGGTAGACTCAGCCTAACATTGGTTCTTCCGTTTAGGCTTACTGATGAAAATAATGGATGGATTGTTTTCTATGAACTTTAATGATTACCAGTTTACTACTTTCTCAATCTAGCGTGAAATGTATTTGTAGCTTGCCAGCCAAATTCAATTTATGTTGCCCCTCAAAGGGAGCATATCGCCCCCTTACCCTTCCCTTGTTATTGAGAATGACTATTGAAACTGCATCATATAGGCTGAGATCGGAGTGAATGCTATGTTGGCTGTATCAATTGCAGCCTGTAAAGCCGGTGCTGCTGAAAAAGAGGTAATAGTTCGGTTAATATACCACAGTTCTGGTTACAAAAAGAGAGAGTTGGACATGACATTATAGTTGGTTGCTTATTTCTGTGCAGGTTCCATTGTACAAGCATATAGCAGATCTTGTTGGTAAAAGCGCTACAACACTTCCCATCCCTGCAATTACAGTCATTAATGGAGGAACACATGCTGGAAACAGACTCCCTATACAAGTATTCTCACTAAACTTGTTAAATTATTACTTTTCTTAACCAACATTGCTCTGCAAATAGATGGGTCACCCTCTTCTGCAGATTCCACTAAGAAATCAATAAAGTTTAAACCCATTATTCCATTTTTCTTCCATTTATTTTTTTATCCGAGAACATGTTAATATGGCCCCATGTAGATCACATCTCACTATGTTGCCATATACTTTTCTTATGCTTTCAAGTAAATTTGCTTCTTTGTAGGAAATTATGATCCTTCCAGTTGGTGCAAAAAACTTTGAAGAAGCAATGCAAATGGGTTCCGAGACATATCATCATCTGAAGGTACTGCCCTCTAAATTACTATAACTTGCATGGTGTGCCCAGTTGCACATGACATGAAGACCAGCTTGTTATTCAAACAGTTTAAGATTATGCGCACAACACTTAACTGGCATTATAGTCAAGCTTTTGATGCCTTATTCAACTTTCTGAACTTGTTTAGTGTTAATTTCTTGAGTGAATTGTTCCTAAGACAGATGCTTATATCAGATGTTCCAATGTTTTGTTTTTATAGAGCTGAGAAGTTCACTATTTTTGTAAGCAACTTCTTACCAATTGATTTGTTAGGATATCATCTTCGAGAAATGTGGTTCAGACAGCTGCAACATAGGTGATGATGGTGGATTTGCTCCAAATATTTCCAGGCAAGTAAGGAATTGTCTGTACCTTTTTTCTTTGGTATGTCTTGTTTCCCTTTTGAGCACCTGCATATTGATTTCAATATTCGGTACCTGTTGTGTCAATTTTCAGCATATCTGAAGGCTTGGATCTTGTCATTGAAGCAATAAATAGAGCTGGGTATAACGGAAGAATCAAGCTAGCAATTGATGTTGCTGCTACTGATTTTTGCGTAGGTAAGAATAAAATTAGAGTTATTTCTTGGGTATGGGTTATGTAAATGTTTTATATTTAGTTCTCTGGATCAAATAGAGAATTATTTGAATTCAATCTGAATGAGTGAATGTGTACTCTCTGCTGATCTCTCGTGCAATGATGAAAGAGTTCCCTTTTTTTTCTGTAACTGTGTTGGTAACTCAGTTTCTTGATTTCCATGTATTTCAGCTTATTTACCTATTTTATGCCAGTTCCTTCTTCTTGTGTCACATCTTGATTTTACTATCATCAGGGTTACCTATTGTTTGCTCTTCTTGTATCATCAGTAGAAGCATGGCATTAGCATTAACGGCCAGCGACTTAGTGGCTTACATTAACCACTTTTACGAAGCAGAGTTCAACAGCACTGAAGAATGTATTGTATGCTATGTTTATTTTGATATATCAACGACCTGAATTCCTCGCTGTATTCATGCATTTCATGCAGGAAATAAATATGATCTCGAGTTCAAGTTTGCAGAGAAATCAGGGCAGGGCTTCAAAACTGCAGATGATATGATGGAGATTTACAGCCAGCTTTGTTCAGGTATCACATGTATATGGATTGACATCTTTGTGATACATCTCTTGATTTCATTCATGAGGCTTATGTTTTCCCTGTTTTGTTATATACACTAGAGTACCCACTTGTCTCAATTGAACAGCCCTTTGACAAAGATGATTGGGAGCATTCAAAAAAGTTTACCACCCTAGAGCTATGCCAGGTGGATAGTTTTCTTCTGAGCCCCCCTTATTTTGTAGTTTGTTCAATGTCTCATGCCATAACATTTTAGGTTGTAGGAGATGACTTGTTGATGTCAGACCCTGAACGCATTAAGCGGGCAGTAAACGAGTATACTTGCAATGCTCTTGTTCTCAAGGTAAGTTATGAGCTCTCCATTCATTTTCTGATACACTGAAACTGATTAGAATTACTTCATGCCACATCTTACTTGTATTATCGGAAACAAACAATCCAAGATTAATACCATCTGAAAAGCTCTGGAATTAATTATTACTACCTCCATTTCATAATGCAAGGGTTTTGACTTTTTTGCTTGCAATGTTTGACCATTCGTCTTATCAAAAAAATTAAGGAAGTATCATTTATTTTGTTTGTGATTTACTTTATTGTCAAAAGTACTTTAAGCACAACTTGTTATTTTTTATATTTGCACAAAATTTTTGAATAAGGCGAATGGTCACACGTTGCAAGCAAAAAAGTCAAAACCCGTACATTGTGAAACGGAGGGAGTAGTAATTTCTGTCATCTTTGTGCCAGGACACACATTGCTACCTTTCAATCTGTATTTATATAAGATTCCCATCCCATTGTTGATTGTAATTCGAGTTTTATGTCACATGAGTTGGTTTTTAAGGGCATTACAAAAAATGCAATGATAACAATCGTCAATAGAATACAAATAAACAATTAAATCCATTTGGCATTTAGTACTTGGGCAGTCATTTACAGATGTTACTATGATAATTCAAGATTCACTACAATTCGCTGGAGGAATTTACTTCTGAACATCTAGCAGGTTGTAGACATATAAAGATGCAAACATTATTTGCGTATAAATGAACTATATATACTTTCTGGAATCCTTGATCTCATGATTTCTCTCTCAACTTCGAAGGTCATTAGTATATGCATGAATTGTTCATACTCATAATTTTGCAGGCCAATCAAGTAGGCACCGTCACAGAAGCCATGGAGGTTGTCAGACAAGCAAAGGATGCTCATTGGGGTGTGATGGTGTCACATAGGTCCGGGGACACGGACGATTCTTTCATTGCTGACCTGGCTGTTGGTGCTGCAGCTGGACAGATCAAAGCTGGTGCTCCTTGCCGTGGAGAGTGTCTCAGTAAATACAACCAGGTATTTGTTGAATCCTTTGTTTTGTATGTCTCGGCATCGGCATCTGCTGGTGAGCTGGTCTATAAATTGCTCTAGTCATAGTACTTTGTAACGTACTAAGTAACTAAGATAACCGTGCACATCCTCTTTGCAGCTGCTTAGAATAGAGGAAGAACTTGGAAGTGACGGTGTTTATGCAGGGGAAAATTGGAGAACCGCCGCAAGCACGAGCTGACTTGTATCGTAGGGTACATGAGGAGCAGTTTCCATCTTGACCTGCCCTTATATGTTAAGCTTTCCACAGTAAGCTTGTTGAATTGTGTTCTGTTCGGGCTCAGCAAAGAGCATAGAACATGACGGCCAAACATACTGGGGAACACTTTTTGTATTATTGGGCACCACACTGTTGTTAGAACATAGATGTTGTGGATGAACATTTGGGGCATTGCCTATTTTGTGATGTTTAACTGCGATTTCATTTTTGTACTGTGTGAGTAAATGAGTTGAGAAAGGGATTCGAGGAAATAGAGGTTGTCCTTTCTTACAGTTTTGCCTCACATCTTTCTGCAACTCTCTTTTTAGAGGGAAAAAATGGCTCAACTCCAGTCATCTCTTCATAAAAGTGACAGGAAACCGTTTAGAAAATTGAAGCTAACTTGGTGCTGATAAAGCGAACCATTTTTATATGCTACAAATTGCCATTTTTATGTGCTACAATTTGTAGGAACCTGATGCTACAAAAGCTAAAATCGTTTTCGTGGTTACAGTATAAATTTTCTGGAACATGTAAAAGAAAAAAGCAGTCGAATTTTCGCCATCAAAAGGATCAGATAAGTTGACTGATCAGATTCATACACGCTCAAATTAGCAGTCGACAAAAGTGCGATATATCAGTACTTGCACAACGATTTCTTTGAAAAGGACATGATGATATTCATGGTTCACCAATGTGATCGATCTAGCCAGCAGAGGATACGAAATAGATAGGTCCCAGTATCCTCAGAACTGGAACATGGCATACAAGCAGGTTTTAAAGTAAAACAGAAGGCTTCCGAATTTTCGCCCTCAAATCTCCCTGGAGATATGGTACATTCAGGAGGAATCAGCAGCGGCCGGTGGTGCTGGTTGTGCTTCGGCGCGCTTGACTGATGCGCACTTGATCAGGTGGTTGTAGCTCCCTTTCTCCTTGAAAAGTTGAGAGAAATGGTGCTTGCAGTAGAGGATACCTTCCAACGCTGCATAATTGGATGGCGAAATGGCACAGCCCCCGTGAGAACATTTGAAGCAGGACTTGTGGTAGGCCTGTCCTTCAACTGTCACCTGCAATGTTTTTTTTTAACAGGTTTGCATCACAACCACTGCATGTTCTGAAGGTTTGAGGAGCATAATTGGAATTAAATCTTGGTAAATAAGGACAATCAAGATAGAACCTCACAACGTGTTACAGAAAAACAAAACAACTAGGTGTCTAGGTGGAATAATGCACCTAGAAGATCCCTCTGATAATAGGGAACTTCTACTATATAAACATCTAACAGTGCAGTCCGGGAAGGAATATCCTAACATGCAAACAATATGAAACTAAAGATGAAAGAAGCTGAAATTATGTTGTGTTACCTTCTCCAGAGGATATGCTGTTTTACCACAAGTGGCACACTTCTCCTGTGTCCCTGAAAACATGCGTGCGGCTTTGCTCCGCGATTTTGTCTGAAATGGCATGTTTCAGACAAAATAAGTTGAAAAGCGAGGCAGGTCAACAGACACACTTTGGAATGGAAACAGAGAAACAATGCAGGCAGCCATTGGCACTCACCAGCTCAGGAGTCAACTTCTCAGTTGCAGGTTTCGCGGCTGCAAGAAATAGAAAAGAGAAAAATAGCACGGGCACAGCATCAGAATTCGGAACTCATTTCATCAACAAAATACACAGGTTCTCAATGTTCACAATTTTGGAATTCAATAACAGCATACGTGATTGGAAGCTCTTGTTGTAGCTCCCGGTCTCCTTGAATAATTGCTCGAAATGGGGCTTGCAGTATGGCACTCCTTCAATCGAGGAGTAATTTCCCAGCTGTAAAATCACAAGCGGTAAAGATTGTCAGAGTGATGCACATCTTTGACTGAACAACCATAACTAACCATAACTACTCCTAACTAGAAGATCAAAAGGCGATTTTTCCCACGGTCCTCTCATGATCCTCTTTTACCAAGTCAGCAGAGACGAAATGGACGAAAACATGATCTCCCCAAGACAAAATTCAGGTAGGAAACCAAAGCATCAGATCCATTCACGACACCAATCCACAGATCTACCCCTACTGCTCGCGACATTACACCATCCTATAGATCCATCTTTACTTTTTCTCCGGCCATAAAAAAACATCTTTTCCCCTTTTTTTCACCAAGAACAAAAGAACGGGAAGGAAGCGAAAGAAATAGAGGCATGCGCTGCGATCAGGCGGGTACATACGGAGAGGGTTGATTTGCAGTGCTGGCACTTGAAGCAGGAGCGGTGGAAGACGACGCCGTCGGTGGAGAGCTGGTCCATCGGGTACACCGTCTTCGTGCACACCTTGCACTTCTGCTGCGTCCCGCTAAACATCGTAGACCCTCTTTTCCTCTCCGGCAGCTGCGGCGACGGCGAGCTGAAGATCTGAGTGAGCCCGATCTGATCTCACCCGGCTCGCGGCGTCTCTCCCAATGGCCGCGGTTATATACGCGGTTGAGCAATGGGATTTCGAGGATTTTTGGGGGCGCCTCTCGTCTCCCGACTCGCGTCGACGCCGCCTCACTTTTGCCGCGAGGGAAAGGAAAAGGCGAGAGCGGGTCAGTGAAGAGGAAATGAGCAGGAAATGGGGCCCGCGCGGTGCAGGGCTAGTTATACAAATCCGCAATTATGACTGCCATTAGTGGTGTCTTCGTGCAGCTACGCGCACGCATTGGCTTGTATACGAAAAAACTTCACATTCACTGGAAGTGGGTCCCGAGCACAAGTGAGCCCACCAGTCATTGACTTCATGGATCCGTCATTGCCGTGGCGTCTTAGGGTGGTAGTTGTGTACTACAAGGAGAGAGAGAAGTGCAGGAGAAGCAACGACGACGACTGCTAGCTGCGTCCGCGTGGCGAGGATATTGATTGCGTGGTGCGGCCCACGTCGGCCAGCCTTTCTCCGGCTGCCTCGTCGGACTATCCCCTTGTATCTTCTCCGTTGGCATTTCTCCATTCGTTGGTTGCCGCAGCATGTTATGCCCTGCACAGTACTCCTACTCTATCTCTATTAATTCTTTCATTTAATCCTTTTTTCTGAAAATAAATTCCTGTGTGTCATTGTGTGTATAAGCTCGATTCTATCCGAAACGCTGAATTGTGGACCCTGTCACGGCAGGCGAGTAGCATGGGCACACGGCAATGGCCTGTGGGCTGTGTGGCCTGTGGCCAGCTCTAGCTTAGCTTAGCAAACGGACAAGCGATCAATGCATCATTTACTCCAATGACACCTGTGTTACACCTACGGCTCGATTTGGCAACGTTTGCTTCAAGCGTGATTTGGTCAGGAACGTACGATCTGCTGGTGAGCATCACCATTCGTCCACTGGATCATAACTTCGGAAAGCGTAGCATAATGCTTTCTTGATCCGTTACAACCGGATGTAGGATTCAACAAAGAAAGCATTCAAAGGGAAAAAAAACTCGATGTGGCTGTTGAAATGTTGAACAGAACATCTAGGACTAATAGGAGTGGATCCATCGCACAGATCATCCAACGAAAACATGATTCCAGTCAACCAGGCTTGCAACAACATAATAATAGGATTTTTTTTTTTGAAGCATGTCGATTGTCGCATCGTCTTGCCCCTTGCAACCACCGAGTCCGACGAACTCGCCATTATTATCATGCCCGGCACCAACCGGGAATATGGTCAACAGCTTGACGGCGTGACGCCAATCGAATCACTGCCGAACAGCATTTAGCCCAAATGTCTAATGACCTCGCCAGCCTAGTATAGTACTACTATAGTTGGTTAGAGTTCAGGGCCCGTTTAGTTTGGGATAAAATTTTGCAAAAATATCACATCAAATGTTTGACCGGATGTTGGGAAGAATTTTTTGACATAAATAAAAAAACTAATTTCATGGCTAGTCTGAAAACCACGAGACAAATCTTTTGAGCCTAATTAATCCGCCATTAGCACATGAGTTACTGTAGCACTTATGGCTAATTATGATCTAATTAGGCTCAAAAGATTCTTCTTGTCGTTTACAGCCCAACTGTGTAATTAGTTTTATTTTTTTATCTATATTTAATGCTTTATACGTGAGTTTATTGATTTGATATGATGTTTTTGGGAGAAAAATTTTGAGAACTAAACTAGACCTTAGTTAGCTCGTGCGGCATACTCCTAATGGTTATTTTAGCCATGACAATTCTATACTCCCTCCGTTCCAAATACTCGTTTTAGGTTTTTATTTATAAATTTTGACCATTTGTCTTGTTCAAAAAATTATAGAATTATTTTTTTGAGAGGAAAATTATAGAATTATTATTTATTTTGTTTGTGACATGATGACTTTTTATTTTTACATTTGCACTAATTTTTTTAATAAGACAAATGATCAAATGTTACAAATAAAAAAGTCAAACGACTTCTAATTTGGGACGGAGGGGAGTAGTATAATGCTCATAGAAACTAAGCCCCAGAAGTTTGGAACTGCAAATGTAGTCGCATAATCCTTGAACAGTAGATGGAATCAATGGATATGATATCGTAGAACATTTAGCTATAAACTGTCTGCAAAGAGGCAAACAAAAGCTTTGCAGGATCAAAGAAGTGAACCATGGAATGAAAATCAATTGTCATAAATGGGTTCATGCCTTCAGGGTACTGACAATAATTCCCGCGACTATCTTATACTAGCAAATCATAATGATTTCTCCCACTGTATAACAGTCTTACTGGCACTCTTTTCTTCCACTGTTTTGAGTCCTTTGAAAATTCCAGCCCATACTCTGCTATAGGAATAAAACCATTTCCACGCCCACGATACTGTTACAGAAACAAAAAGGAATTAAGTGAATATTTTTTAGCCATGAAAAAATACCAAGACAAGAATATTGATGTTTGGTATCCCATTATCAATTATGCATCATGAAGCACCAGCAAATTTTGACACATTTTCAATTCTTGCTCTTTATTTGTTTCATAAAAAAATTAACATCCCCAGTTGTAATTTATGATTTACTCTTGCAATGAAGTCTATTAGAAACAGAATGATTCATGATTTTCCCGTTTCCACCCCACAATTTTGTCTTCAATGATCTTCATCCTGTCTCTTTGACATGCCCGTCCTGGTCCCAGTTAATGTCCAAAACAACATTCATTTGCAAAAGTCTAGATGTAGATTTGATTAGGAAATACTCTTTTCTTTAAGTCACAATTCACAACATATTTACATATTTGGGTCATGCATTTAGTATTTATATAAGTTATCCATGTATATAGGTTTACCTCACGCTCCGGAATATAAATAATGATTGGCTGCCGACACAATCTAGACAAAACCTGAAATGTCAATTTGTTAGACGAATAATAGATTTGCTGCTCGTACAAAGCAAGAAATGCCCTTACACTCTACTCTGAAACAGGTAGACCATTCAAAAGGAAACACTATTGTTTATTTTTGCAAAATTATAAAAGAGGTGTAATGCATAAACTGCAACACTGATACATGATACATATACTTGAATCAGGTGTTCTATATGTCTAATACAAATGGCTGTTGTTTACATCAATAATGCATGATAACTTTAAAATTATGAAATCCATACCAAGAGTTCTGGCTCTCCACCCCAGAAATCAGATCGCCTTATCCTATGGCAGTAGCTGCAAAATCAGGATAGTCAGCTTCTTTATCACAGGTCAGCTACATAAAAAACTTGAGGATATAAGAATTTAACCGTCTCAATGATTCTTCCACGGTAATTGCTATAACTGCCTCTTCATATTTTTGTCGTTCAGTCTCATTATCGCAGATAACCTCTTTCACTGCCATCCGTAAATCATCTAGGAAATTTAAAGTGGATATCAACACAAAGGCATATTAAATAACACATCATCTTCAAACTTCAAAGAATAGGCAGAAGATTTCAATGGAAATCTATGCACAAAATCTTCAGCTCATCGGGTGACAGATGGGTATTGTCATAGGTTTATTTGGTTGGCAAAGGTACTCATGAAAAGCCATACTTTATGAGGCTGATGAGTACAGGGGCATAATCATTGGTACGGAACATGCCTTGTTAAATGCAATAATTCTATTCTAGACATTCTACGACCAAAGCAATGAGCCCTTGAGGTGCCAACTAGAAATGTCTGAACAGTGGTATCTGGCTAACTAACTATATATTTCAAACAGTTATCTTGGTTACTTTCCTACAATCGGTTACGTTTCATGGTTGGAACTTCTGCCATTGAACAAATGATATAAAATCCTATAAATGAATGCTTTAACAAAGAGTTTTTTAACCATGCTTTAATAAAGAATTCTGAAGCCGAAGATAAGAGCTACATCTGTAATCAATTTATGTCGTTGATGGACAAGTGGGACACTCAAATTTCACAAGAATAATTGGAGCTTTCTCTTTATATGCCTTTTGTTGACAAGTATTGTGCCTTTTGTAGTGAAGGTTCTGTTTTCTGAATAAGTATTGTTTTTGGTTATGGCATAAATGCCCTGAGCATGATAGAATTTCAAAATCCAATTTATATATAGTTTAACAGGAAAAGTATCAACCACTCTGAGAATTATTGTAGCACCTAAAGATGAGATATTTCGCCCCAAAGAAATTGCAATTGTTTTCCTAAATGTAAATTCAAACCTCTAGAGATAGATCACCTGCTAAGACTATGAACAGAACTGTGAAAATTCTGACTACTTGAGAGTTCAGACTGTCCGGCTATGAGGTAGATTGAGCAGAATTGAGGATAATTCATTCCTTATCCATCTATGAACTAAAGCATAATGTCAGCTTACCTGCATCTTGCACCTCCTCCCTTGGAGTCAATGCAATTCCCTTATTCTTTGCCATTCCTTTCACCTAGTACGAGAAAACATACCAGATTTCGCTGCGACTCCAGAGAAATTCCCAATACGCAATTGAACATGACCAGACTTACCAACGCCCGAAACATGCATCGGCCATCACCCGTGACCCTCTGAACCCCGTAGTGCTCCACCTTGTTCAGCGCCCCCGACCACCCGCCCCTCCTGCAACCACCGCCGATTCACACCCCCTCGTAGCTCAGCTCATCCGCATGTTACTGAATCGACTCCGATACAAAGAGCGACAGAGACGGAGAAAGGGAACCGGCCGTACAGCGAGCTAGCGACCCTGGCGAAGCAGATGAGAGCTGGCCAAACCGGAGCAGGAGCAGGCGCGGCCACGGAGTCCTCGAGGAGCTCGAACCTGGCCTCGCCGTCTCGGAGCCGCGCGAGAAGGGTGGCTGCGACATCCAGCAAGAACGTATCAAATCCATGCGTGTGAACTAGGATAAGCCAAACCATCGACTAGAGAAGGCGAGGCGCCGACCATTCGACGGCCGCGCCGCTTCCGCCGTTCGAGCGCAATCTGAAGCCATCAGGAGCAGAAGCGGCGGAGGACGACGGAAGGGGAGAAGAAGCAGAAGAATGAAGCGGACCGGCGGTTTAGTAGATGATGTATTGGTAGGGCCGTCCGTGGGCCAAGCAATAGTTTCAGGATGATATTACTTTGGAATAAGTCCAATTTGACTCCCTAAAGATTGATTGGAATCTAGTACATGACCCTAAACAGTAAAACCGTATATTTTATGGTTTTACGGTTATATACGGTTTTATGGTTTAGGGTCATATATTAGATCGGTCATTTTTGAGGGAGTTAAAGTGGACTTATTTCTATTACTTTTACTTTCTGGGCCAGTACGTTTTTAGGCTTGGCCCAGGTGGTGTTGGTTCTTTGAGATCCGCACGATGGTTAGACCCCCTTCACCGAAAGGAAAAAGTCCACTGGAGATCCCTCAATTTGTCGTTCAGTTTGATTTTCGTCCCTAAACCGTAAAACCAAATACAATACATCCCTCTACTTCTAAAACCGGTGTAAATATAGTCCCTTGATAGTATCGTGAGTGGTTTTGGCTGACATGACGAATTGTGTTCATACATCCTGTTCCTATATATAAGAGTTTTAGAAGAGGATAGACTCAATTCCTACACCGGTTCTGATTGGGAAAAAAAATATCTACCGGAGTACTTTACTTCATAACAGTTACGAGGCACAGGAAGGAGAGGCACTTGAATATATCAGTTTTGATGTTGGTGAGTTGGATCACGGTGGAGCGGAATTGCGGAATGCAGACAGGTTAGGTTAGTTGGCCCATGATTTATGGCCCCGATCCGTTCGTGTGTATTGCATGCGCGCGGATGCACGCGCATTAGACCTGCCCCTTCCTCGAGCCTCCCCGCCTCACCGGCCCAGCGCTATGGCGTCGCTCACCAAGGCGGAGGAGGAGACGGCGGCGGCCGAAGAGTGGTCCGACGAGGCGGTCATCTACGTCAACAGCGTCCGGCGCGTGCTTCGACGGCCTCGCGCACCTCACCCTGCTCCAGTACCTGAGAGGTCTCTCCTCCTCAATCGCTTCCTTGCTCTCTTCAATTTTGCGCGTTTAACTGGGATTGGCACCCAAATCCGATGGAGTCCCCTTACTTTCTTTTTTTGGTTTTCCTTTTCGAACTCGCAATGTTTAGGGTGTTCATGCACATTGGTGATGGTGATTTTGCACAGTATTCATTTATAATAACAGCGTTTTCTCCCATTCCCATGTGACTTAGGTGTTTGGATATATGGACTAATTTTTAAGTGTCTGTCATATTAAATGGTTTAGACACTAATTTGGAGTATTAAAAATAGACTAATAATAAAACTAATTACATAAATTAGAGCTAATTCGTGAGACGAATTTTTTAAGCCTAATTAATCCATAGTTAACAAATGTTTACTGTAGCATCACATAAACTAATCATGGATTAATTAGGTTCAATAGATTCATCTGGCGAATTAGTCCAAGGTTATTAAATGGGTTTTGTAATTAGTTTATTTTTAATACTTCAAATTAGCGTTCAAACATCCGATGTGACAGGGACTTAAAAATAAATTCCGTATCCAAACAGGGCCTTACTAATACGTGACGATACTGCTTAAGTTTGACTATTACATCAAAATATTTTATTCTGCAGCACTTTGAAACAAGGTTTGACCGACGATAATTAAATTCATGGGTACTATCGACAATTTCTTTGTACACCGTGCTGGTATTGGATATTTTTCTACTCTACAGATTTAAAGGACCAACATATCGCATCTATAAGGAGCTAAAGGCCAAAAGAAAACCAGTAGAAAATACACTGTAGAAATATCTATTAAGAACTAAAGAGTAAAGACATATTCTTGTCAGTTGAAAGTTGAAACCCCAAGGTTGAAGAGTGAATACCTTAATTAGCCACAGTAATTACCAAGCAGATCATGCAAATCTGCATTGCAAAGAAGTGCGAATCATTCTCTGTATGTTTCTTATAACCAGTCTGTCCTTTTATTTGCACAGAAAATTTATATACAGTCCAATTAAATGCCACTGGAGGTCTCACCATGATCTTCTAAACTTAGTGAGAGGATTAGTTAGCAGAAATCCAAACATAGAACAATATGTCAGCTTCAAAGGTTACCTGTACTGTACTTCGGCAATAATGGTTGGATGCTTATCATACCCTCTCAAAAGCCTCACCAAGAGAGGAAGGTTAAAATGCCTATGATAGTTCACTCTTGCATTATGTCTTGAGTTTTGAACCTAGCGGTATTTCTGATATCCTCTCTTATTCCAACTCTTTTAGAACTACGATCCAAGGTCATTACTACCTCTGTTTCATAGTGTAAGGGTTTTTGACCTTTTGTTTCTAATGTTTGACCATTTGTCTTTTAAAAAATTATGTAATATTAATTATTTTTTGACTTACTGTATTATCAAAAAAAGTACTTTAAGCACGACTAATCTTTTTTGAATAAGACAAATGATTAAACGTTGCAAGCAAAAAAGTCAAAACCCTTGCATTATGAAATGGAGGGAGTATATATGTTAGCTACATTTAATATTGTGTTCCAGTTTGTTGAGAGCAAAAGGGCTGTATTTGGCAGCTTCGACGCATATATATTATAACCAGTTATATTGCATCATTCATACTTGGCTTTTTGGAATTTCATTTCTAACTTCTTCTAGCTCTGTATTGTAGACATCGGTCTTTGGGGAACAAAGCTTGGATGTGGTGAAGGTGGCGGTGGAGCCTGCACTGTGATGGCCTCATGCTATGATCAAACTACAAAGAAAACACAGTGAGAACTACATCCCTTCAGCAAATCATGTTATGCATATTTTATCCAACTACAAATAAATCACTACGTCATGTAGTGTTAGAAAAATGTTTTGCAATACCCTCACCTTTGTTCAATTTTTCATATGCTATTCTGAGATTTGAACATAAGATCCTTAAGAACATCACATTTGTGGTTGTATACTTGTACTAGCTGAATACCTGTGCTTTGCGACAGATAAAAGAAAATTCATGATATGTGTTTTTCCATCTTTTCTATATGGAATATTCACCTTAATTTGATTTTTTGGATATCCATTTCGAATTTGATTGTTTTTTAGTATTAGAATATCCAAGGGGTAAACTATAAAATTCATGTTGGGAGTATGTGGGGTGGCAGCTCCACTGCCACCACCACTACTCTTGTGTATCTGATATATGGTGGTCTGATTTTAGAATTTAAGATTTATTTTGGTAAAAAATAATTCATCAGGCATTTTGCAATCAACGCATGCTTGGCTCCACTTTATTCTGTGGAAGGAATGCACATAATCACAGTAGAGGGAATTGGGAATCGTCAGCAAGGTTTGCACCCAATCCAAGTGATGAGCTGCTCTTCTGTGATTTGTTATATCCATGCAGTGTCTACTAAGCTATACTCCCTCTGTCCCAAATAAAAAGAATAGTAGCTAAGAAACAATGACCAAAATACCCTCATTAATTGTAAAGTACTATAGATGTGTGGATTGGTGAGTGGTAGTGAAGGAATGAAAATTTGCAGAACTAGGTATGATAGGTATGAGAGTAGAAGTTAGTTTATTTTGGGACGAAATTTGAACTACAGGAATTGTTTTTCTATGGTGTATGGGTTTCAAGATTCAACCTGGGTTTAAACTCTGTTTAAAATTAGTATAAAAAAATTTCGAGTATTATATTAATAAAATTAACGGTGTTTGTGAAAATATTGAAGCTTTGTGGAACCATTGATGTCATGAGTTAGTTATTTGTTAGTCAAAGAGCTTGAGAAAGGTAAAGATTCTAATCAGTAAGACTGCATGAAGCAAGTACATACTCCGTTAGATCCAGTGGGTTATTTTCAGGTCTGTTCTGAAGTGTAGAAAACAGCTCAACATGATATGACAGGTAAAAACAACATAACTTGCCTGGCACGGCTACAGCAACCCAAGTTGACGTGATATGATTATTAATAGTAAATGGGTTTCATCAGTTGTCATGTAGGCCAATCAAAGCCCAACCCACTCAAATGTTATTTGAAAAACGCAAATATGTGAAATGCATCTCATGCTTGTCGTGGTTATATATTTTTGACAGCGGTGCTTTGTAGTGGCTAAAACTAAATGAAATATTGATGAACAAGATGTCATCAGTTTCTGGGTCTTGTCCTTGGACCTTCTTCGTCCTTTCCTACCTGTTGGGTTTGATCTTTGATCATATGATGTTCAGATGGTCTGCTTTCTTTACAGGAATGTTTAGCCATGGCACATGGTTCACAATGTGGATTTTGCACTCCTGGTTTTGTGATGTCAATGTACGCATTGCTAAGATCAGGCCTTGTTTAGTTCCCCAAGTTTTTTTTAAACTTTTAACTTTTTCATCACATCAACCTATCATACACACACAACCTTTCAATCACATTATTTCAATTTTACAACAAAACTTCCAAAAACAACCAAACTAAACACACCCTCAAGCAAACAGCCTCCTACTGAAGAGCAGATTGAAGACAGCCTTGCAGGAAATTTGTGTCGTTGTACTGGCTACAGACCAATAATAGATGCCTTCCGTGTATTTTCAAAAAGAGATGATCTCTTGTACATCGATTCATCTCCAAAAAATGCAGATGGCCGGCCTATCTGCCCTTCAACTGGAAAACCATGTTCCTGTGGCGATGAGAAAGACACCGATGCTAGTGAGTCTTCATTATTGGCACATACGAAAAACTATTCACCTTGCTCATACAATGAGATTGATGGAAGTGTATACAGTGAGAAAGAACTCATTTTCCCCCCAGAACTTCAGTTGAGAAAAGTTATGTCACTTAAATTGAATGGGTTTAATGGGATTAAGTGGTATAGACCTATTAAACTAAAGCAAGTATTGCATTTGAAAGCATGCTACCCAAATGCCAAATTGATCAATGGTAACTCTGAAGTAGGAATTGAAACAAAGTTCAAGAATGCCCAATATAGTGACTTGATCTCAGTTACTCATGTTCCCGAGCTTCACAACCTTATAATGAAAGAGGATGGTATACATATTGGTTCTTCTGTAAGTCTTGCACAGCTCCAAAATTTCCTCCGAAAGGTTATTTTAGAACGTGATTCACATGAAATCTCATCCTGTGAAGCAGTACTGCGGCAGTTAAAATGGTTTGCTGGGACACAAATCAGGAATGTTGCATCTGTTGGAGGTAACATTTGTACTGCTAGTCCAATATCAGATCTAAATCCACTTTGGATGGCTACAGGTGCAACATTCGAGATACTTGATGTGAACAATAATATTAGGACCACTCCTGCAAAAGATTTCTTTCTTGGTTATCGTAAAGTTGACCTAAAACCTGATGAGATACTGCTTTCTGTTATACTACCGTGGACAAGGCCATTTGAATTTGTTAAAGAATTCAAACAGGCACATAGAAGGGAGGATGACATTGCGTTGGTGAATGCTGGAATGCGTGTCTATATAAGAAAGGCTAAAGGAGATTGGATAATTTCTGATGTTTCAATTGTCTATGGAGGGGTAGCTGCGGTTCCACTCAGTGCTTCAAAAACCGAAACTTTTCTCACCAGAAAAAAATGGGACTATGGATTGTTGGATGAGACCTTTGATCTGTTGAAAGAAGACATACTTCTGGCTGAAAATGCACCTGGTGGAATGGTTGAATTTCGCAATTCACTTACTTTGAGTTTCTTTTTCAATTTTTTCCTTCATGTTAATCATGAAATGAACATAAAAGGATTTTGGAAGGATGGGTTACCAGCAGCCAGTCTTTCAGCAATAGAGTCTTACACTAGACCTGTTGGTGTTGGAATTCAATGTTATGAATTGGTTAGACAAGGAACTGCGGTGGGCCAACCTGTGGTTCACATGTCATCTATGCTTCAGGTATTATCAATATGTTAGTGTTTTATGACCAAAATTTCAAGTTGTCTGATTTTGTTTTTTCATTCAATTAGATACTTGTGGTGTTTATTAGGACTCCAGTTCTACTTTCCTAGATTCAGGTCTAGCTCCTTAGTATCTACTTTGGGTCTGTCTATGAGAAGTCTTTGGCTAAGAGAACACCACCAAAAGGCAAAAACACGCAGGTGGATTGGAGGCCTCTTGACCCATACTACCCCCTGGTTGTAACTCTTTAATGTCAGTTCTTCCCTGTGCGCTTCCATTTTTTCCCCATATTCTTTGAGGTGTTTTGTCATGAAACTTGTTGCATGTAATGTTGACAAACCAACCATACTCATGACATGATGATTAACTGCCTTGCTAGTGGTACTAGTAGTGATAAGCAAACATTATCATTATCACCACTTGGTGCATAACATATTTTATATATAGGAATGGTACATTCGCAGCCCTTAAGTACTGCCGATGGATAGGATTTACAGCCACCATATACTAACCTAAAACATGATATGAACACTTTTTTTTCTCGAATATGCAAGAGAATTGCGTAACATTGCATTAATAGAAGGAGAAAGGTGTTCAAAACAGGCCAAAACAACAGCAAGAAGAACAGGCATGGACACTTTAGTCATGCATATGTCATTTCATTAGACATTGTATAGACATTTAAATGTTAGTAGAGTAATTGTTATTTGTTAGCTTGAATCTTGTTTCGTTAAGAGGCACTGTTCCTTCATATATATTGCTCTGAACTGGATACAAGCATTAATATGCTCAAGTACCACTCGTTACATGTTGCTTTGACAACAATTTCTTATACATTACTAAGTAAAGAAATATATCCAACTAAAAAAGCTGTTCATGATACACTACCAGTATACATATAGAGAATTACTAGTAATAAAAATTATATCGTACATTCTTATGGTTTAGCAAATTACATGATCTAGACATACAAATGTGTGTCCCTTGAAATAAAAATTATAAAGAAATGCGTGATCTCGGTATGCAGAACTGAAAGTAAGCATTATGCTAGCATTATTTTCCCCTCCGGGCATAGGATGTCGACATATTTTCAGGAAAGCCCAGATCAAATATTTGTAGGTTCACTGTTGTGCTAATTTCGCACCTGCACCAAGAAAAATAACCACTACTATCTCTGTTTCATAATGTAAGTTTTGACCTTTTGCTTCCAACATTTAACCATTCGTCCCATTCAAAAATTTAATGCAAATATAAAAAATGATAAGTCATGCTTAAATACTTTTGATAATATAATAAGTCAGAAACAAAATAAATGGCACTTCCATTATTTTTTGAATAAGACGAATGTCCAAACGTTGCAAGAAAAAAATCAAAACATCGTACATTATGAAACGGAGGGAGTATTTAAGAGGGCAATAAATTTAATAAATTTAGTCAGGAACTAGCACCAAATTCCTCGGATCCGATCATGATCCGAACTAAGATCAGGGTTGGCACCAGTTTCTGGCGGATGTATCCCATTGAAAAGGGGGTGGCGGGAATGACGAAGGTGATGTTTTCTGGGCACATGATGCAAGTAATCCATGGAAAAGGGCCAGAGTTTCAGGTTTTGGGCATACCTTGTGGCCATGAGTCGTGCTACCTTACTGAAGTGGTTTCCTATCCTCTAGCCTCCACCACTTACTGGAGGGCCCTCAAAGGTCTTGATGAAGAGCATGAGGTGTGTGCTTACCTGAGTGGAAGGCGAGTAGTTTCCCTGAAATATGGATGCCAATTCTATTTTTATCACACAGATGGAGCCAAGGAGTTGTGTGTACCCTGCTTTGCAATGGCAAATCATTTTTTAGAGGAGTTGTTCCATGGATCTGCTCAGCTCAGCCCTTTCTTGAATTGAGAATTGAGCTTGTTTGGTTGAGCTCTAGCTCTTCCAGATGAGAATCTGTGAGCTGGAGCTCAGCTGAACTCACGTTTAAGAAAAATACCAGGTTAATAATAATTCTATGTTGCAAGACATCACACAACAGGTCATAGTTCATTAATACAGATTTAGGGCATATGGAGCACTTGTTAAACTTCACGATCAAATTATTCTATATCACGAAGTACCTAAAAGCTCTGTTTTGTATTTTGTTTGTGCGCCTTGTCATTTTGTTCTTCGCTCTTGTTGGATCTTGGATGCTCACAAACTACATATTGCTATTTAATATTCTCTGATAAGGCGAAGGTTGATATTTCCTTTGCTGTTGCGAAGGTTCTGGACAAAAGACAGCAACTTAGAATCTTGTCTGTGTACTAATCGTTTGGTGAAATAACAATCAAGAAATTGTTAGAGTCGGGATTTCCTATCACCAAAGGAGGAGGTCTGGCACGGAAGCCACGCCTGGATCGAGTTGATCCTGCATGTCGGATCTGCTACAGTACTGGATAAGTTTGCTTGCAGATTACTTCAGATTAGTTGAGTCCTTTCGGTTAGTTTTCAGTTAGCTAAATATTAGCGTTTCAGTTCATTGTATGCCTATATAGGCAGTCGGTTTAGATGAATAAAGCAAGCAATGAGTTAATCTAATCTCTCATCTAGTTTCTCTGTTTCTCATCTCTTTCTACCGAAGAACACCACGGCGAGGCCTCCTTGGCCTCGCTCTGCTCGCCCAGCCACCTCCCACTCCTATCCTATTCGACCCTTACCCGCAACCCATAACAAAAATAGAAACTTTATTTTCTGTCATCTTCTCTTGAAAGTTCGATGTAAGTTTAACATTGGATTATGTGCCTCGTCATTCTCTTTGTGGACACTTCCTACTCTAGTGAGATTTTTTTTTTGGGTATAAGGAGCAATTTAAATTTCTCCTTGATTAGTTATTCTTGCTTAGCAGATATCAACTTGCTGATGCTTCCAGTTTCGCAACAGCTCACCAACTATATTTTTCATTTTTATATGGTGCTGGGCCAATGATTATGAAAACTGAAAGTGGACCCAGAAGGTTAAAATCAGCCTTTTTTTTTGCAAACCATGGCTTGTCTAAGTTCTCTTAACATTTTGTTTTCATGAAGCATTACATTCCTTTTTTTTCATGAAGCATTACTCTCGATATTCTAGGTTACTGGTGAGGCTGAATATACTGATGACACACCTACACCCCCCAATACTTTGCATGCTGCTCTGGTTCTGAGTACAAAAGCTCACGCACGCATATTATGTATTGATGCTTCACTTGCCAAATCTTCTCCTGGGTTTGTGGGTCTCTTCCTTTCAAAAGATGTGCCTGGCGCTAACCATACTGGGCCTGTTGTCCATGATGAGGAGGTTTTTGCATCTGATGTTGTTACATGTGTTGGCCAGGTATCTGCTTGTTCTGGTATTCTAGAACACAGGTTTCAACTTGACAGTAGGAATTGGTGAAGTCTCCAGATTTTCTTAGTCTGTAATCACTTCCTTTTCATCCCTTTGGCAGATTGTTGGAATTGTTGTGGCAGATACCCATGATAATGCAAAAGCTGCTGCTAATAAAGTCAATATTGAGTATGCTGAACTTCCAGCAATTTTATCAATAGAGGAAGCCGTCAAGGCTGGCAGCTTTCATCCAAATACCAAGAAATGCCTTGTAAAAGGTAATGTTGAAGAGTGTTTTGTGTCAGGTGCATGCAATAGAATTATAGAAGGAGAAGTACGAGTTGGGGGTCAAGAGCACTTTTACATGGAGCCTCAATGCGCTCTTGTATGGCCAGTTGATTCTGGAAATGAAATTCATATGATCTCATCTACCCAGGTATGTTCTATTCTTTAGATTGTTAAGTTAACTACTTGTTGCATTTGTATGGACTTTGATATGGTAAGACATATATGTAACTAATATTTACTTCAAAATTGAATAGAATGCAATTATTATTATTATCATTATTTGACCAAAATCACTCTAGGAAAAGGAATTATTGATAAACTCCTTTTAAATAGGAAAAAATTGTATATAGAAGAATCAAAGGGTTTACAGTATTTTGAGACGGAGGAAGTGCAAAGATGAATTTATTACTTTTAATTATTAAGATGAATGTTTCTGCGTGGAAGTATATAAAATACATGTTAAATAACTGTTAATTGACCAAATATTATTTATATTAAGGCTCCCCAGAAGCACCAAATGTATGTTGCTAATGTTCTTGGTCTTCCATAATCAAGAGTTGTTTGCAAGACTAAGCGTATTGGTGGTGGATTCGGTGGAAAAGAAACCAGATCAGCAATATTTGCTGCAGCAGCGTCTGTAGCTTCTTATTGTTTGAGGCGGCCTGTAAAGATTGTTTTGGACAGGGATGTTGACATGATGACAACTGGACAGAGGCACAGTTTCCTAGGGAAGTATAAGGTATAGGTTTTTATTTTTTAAAGAGTATGGTCTTTCAATCTCGCTGCTTTGCCATCAGTTTTGCAGTCTAGTTGACAGTTGTCTCCTATGAACGCTGCTTTCAATTCTCTGTTGTCTCCTATGACTGGAGTTTGATCAGCTCAGAGCAAATAATTTCAATAACAAACTGGTTTGTTCGGGGCAGCTGGAAGGCCTATACATGCTAACATGCAACAGTCATGTAATGTTTATGGTTAAAGATAAATGTGAATGCTATGTGCTGACCGGTCAATATTTTGCACTACTGTAATTTAATGTGAAAGTTAAACATGGGCAATAAACTTTGGAGGTTTGGCCCGTGTATAGCGAACACTAAACTTTCAACTGGTCATATACTTCTATATTTACCTAACTTGCTATTCAAATTTTAGGTGGGATTTACCAATGATGGGAAGATATTGGCGTTAGACCTTGATCTTTATAACAATGGTGGTAATTCACTTGATTTGTCCCTTCCAGTCATGGAACGTGCTATGTTTCATTCAGACAATGTCTATGATATACCGAATATCAGAGTTAGTGGTCAAGTATGTTTTACAAATTTCCCAAGCAATACTGCTTTCAGAGGTTTTGGTGGCCCACAAGCCATGCTGATTGCAGAGAATTGGATTCAACACATGGCTACAGAACTCAAGCGAAGTCCTGAAGAGATAAAAGTAAGTATAGCCAGCTTTTCTGGTGGTCCTTTCCTGCTTATGCTATTGTGGGGTTCATTGATTGACTGTTTTCAGGAGCTTAATTTTCAAAGGGAGGGATATGTGCTTCATTACGGCCAGTTGCTTCAGAATTCTACAATTCGTTCAGTATGGGATGAACTAAAGGTTTCTTGTAATTTTATTGAAGCTCGTAAAGCTGTAATTGGCTTTAACAACAATAACCGTTGGAGAAAGCGTGGAATTGCTATGGTTCCCACCAAGTTTGGGATATCCTTCAATTCAAAATTCATGAATCAGGTGAATAGGGTTGCAAACTCTATCCAGAAATTTGTTGTTCTTAAGTTTTTTGACTCACTATGGTTTGAAAATTTGTTGTTCGGGAATTATATAATTCTCCATGGGACAATCTATTAAACTCGTGGCTACGTATAATTTGACATAGTTTTGTTTTTATTTCATTTGCTAGTGCGGTATACATAATTCATAATTATTCAACTAATTCCACATAGTTTGTTTTTCAGTTGCAACTGATTTATACATAGTTATTTAACTTGGGATAAATTGCGATTCCACATTATTTTCCAGTTGCAAGTGCCATGTGCTTATAATGGCTACTGTCAAAAATAGATATTTGCAATGTTTCTCATAAACTGTTGCCCAACACTATAGGAATATAGCTACCACATGATATTTTTGTGATGAATGTTTGGGTGTACTGCCAGTGCCGGAACAACCAGTGTCTTGTAGTATATTGGACAGTTGTACTATCTTGCATGCCATGTGCCATGTATAGGAAAATGTTGTCTTTTGTGCTATTTCTGCCAGAATGTGCACCCATGCCATGCAAATATTCTGAATCCTTATTCAAACAATAGAAGTGCCATTAAAAATTACTCCTTCCGTCTCCTTTTGATCTTCATATTTCGATTAATCGTCAAGACCAAGGCTGCGTCACGCGTAATGTTGCATGCCCTGCTTCGATTTGGTTGCAGTGCATGCTCTCCGTGCCACACGCTCCCTTGCTGCGCAGTCACCCCAGCAATCTTCCGTTGCATGCCGAGAAATGGGTGGTTTGCATGCATGCATTCCATCACACGATGTGAACGCAAAAACGACGCGAATAAGGCCGTCAAAACTGAAATGGCCATCTGAAGGGCTGCAATACGATGATCAATTCGGAACAAGCATAAATTTCTTTTATGTCGATCAAAGCGAATGGAGGGAGTATTAACATGTAGTGCCCATGGTCCCCCA
>CM002481.1:7629815-7666540 GCA_000325765.3 Leersia perrieri | reverse complement strand
CCTTTCCAGACTCCGAATACACCCCATGCACCACCTTGGGAAACTAAAAATAAATGTGCCACAAACAAAAAAAAAAACTGGTGCTATTATGTTCTGCTGCACTTGCATCATTATTCGGTCTAATGGAAGTTCTGATGGATAAACAATTGCAGGCTGGTGCTTTAGTGCAAGTTTACACTGATGGAACTGTCCTTGTAGCACATGGTGGGGTTGAAATGGGACAGGGTATACACACAAAGGTAGCCCAAGTTGCGGCATCATCATTCAATATCCCTCTCAGGTCTGTATTTATCTCAGAAACAAGCACTGATAAGGTTAGTTTTGCCATATGTACTTGCTACATTTGATTTGCATGGTTTATCTCATGTGTTCATCTCAAATACTTAGGTACCAAATGCAACACCAACAGCAGCCTCTGCTAGTTCAGATATATATGGTGCTGCAGTATTGGATGCATGTCAACAAATCACGGCTCGGATGTAACCTATTGCTTCAAGAGGAAACCACAAAACCTTTACTGAGGTAATGCAATCAAAATCTTATCTTGAGTAATTGGGTAGCATTATTGATTCTGTTGCAATGTTGTCTGATCTGCCGACACCCTTTTTTTCCTCAAAAATGCAAGAGGACTGTGTTTCATTTCATTAAGAAGAAGAAGAAACTGTACAACAAAGTGTCCCAAAAGGACCTCTCTAAAGCCAAACAAAACAAAAATACATCGCAAAACATGACCAGTGACAAAACATCCATTGGGAGTACTAGCCGTCCAAAGGGACTGACCCACACAAGAGATCTTGGAGCGCCTTACCTCCAGCAATGCACCATAAAGAACTTTCTCTGGCTAATCTGCAAAACGGTAAAGGTGCTAGGAATAGCACCATTGAAGACACAATCAATCTGATGTTTCCAAATTTCCCATGCCACTAGGATGATCAACGAGTTTAGCTCTTTCTTTACCTACTTAAGAACATCCTTGACCGTTTTGAATCACCAATTAGAAACGAGTCGTTGACGGTTGATCCTGCCCTTGCAACAGACGCCAAGAACCTGCCTTCGTCGTTGTAAATTACGGCGAGCTTGTCCCCTGAAGCAGCTGGAATCTTTCATCGCCACTGATTGCTCTAAGGCTCGCCTGCTCCGCTGCGAACCTGAAACCAAATGTCGTATTTAGATTCTGCTAGGGAATTCTTTTCCCAATTCAAAGATGTCCACCCTACTAGCTTATTTGGATATCCCATCTTGCTAATCATGTACTTGTACAACAGGGATATAATATTGGTATGAAAATGGAAAAAGAATAAGGTCTTTTCTACAAATCAGAAGGGAGACATCTGGGGTGTTCCACGTGTCAGTCCAGTTGACGTGGCCTGCTAACGTTGAAAATTTTTTTACTTACATGCACTCACCAAGTCAAGTTCTTGTACCCACCCACAATGCAATTTAATCTCTTCCCTTTTAAAAACGAGTACCCCCCCCCCCTCGGGTCCCAACCCACCCTCTTCTTCCTTGCCAGCATGTTCACTCCTTCACAAATGGGCGATATGGCATTGATGCAAAATAATTCATGAGTTTGAATTGGGTTTCATCTATAGTTTATCCCAACATTGTTGTTGTTGGTTGTTAAGTTACAACGTAAAGCAGCCATTTATTTTTAGATGTTAATTTAAAACATGAGAAAGAAATGATGTGCAAAGAGGACAAAATAAAAGGTAAGGTGTCACTCTAACTAGTTTCCTCATGTTCAATAGATAGACCATCAAAAGAAATCAGTGCACAATACATCTATGTTCCAGTACTGAATTACTCCATCTTGGGAAGTGGCACCATGGCAGTGATATCATCTTTCCTCTTTATTGGTACTTGACAAATCACAGATGGCTTGGCTACATATTTGTTTCCGTTTTTCCTCCACGCTGTATGTTCTCATTGCTAATGCCATACAAATAATATATGCCTGATAACATTTCCGCTTCTTCACATTTAAATGACAATATGTATTTCCCGCTGCATCGCTTACAATTAAAGATAAAGAAATTAGCTTGTAACTTAATTTAGGAGTGACTTAATTTGACAGCTGGTTCAAGCATGCTACATGGAAAGGATAGATCTATCTGCTCATGGATTTTACATCACCCCTGATGTTGGGTTTGACTGGGTGTCTGGCAAGGGAACTCCATTCTACTATTTCACATACGGAGCGGCATTTGCAGAAGTTGAAATTGACACCCTAACTGGTGATTTCCACACAAGGACAGTAGATATTGTTATGGATCTTGGCTCTTCAATCAATCCGGCCATTGATATTGGCCAGGTATGTTCGCTAATTACAATGGAAATGTCTCGCTGCCATAAGATGATGGGCCAGTGATTCTTTTCACTGGTTTATTTCCTTTTTCTGTCGTCTTTAACTTCAATAGCTTGTTTCAGATTGAAGGAGGTTTCGTACAAGGCTTGGGTTGGGTAGCCCTGGAAGAGCTAAAATGGGGAGATGATAACCACAAGTGGATTCGACCTGGACACCTTTTCACCTGTGGCCCTGGCTCTTACAAAATACCCTCTGTAAATGATATACCTCTAAACTTCAAGGTCTCACTTTTGAAGGTAAACTTCATTTTACGTGGAAACAGGACTTTGTTGAATAAATTTAATTCAGATTATAGTAAAATTGTTGCTGTGCATGACATTTTTTTACATTATAACTGAGTTTCTCTGCAACATTACAAAATAGTTGAATAATGGACGCAATCTTGTATTAGTAATTTGAAAACATCAATGGTTCTGCTGCAGTATTGAACTACCACAGAAAATCCTATTTGAGATTAAAGTATAATGTCCAGCCCCAGTTCATAAGTTATTATTATTATTATTATTATTATTATTATTATTATTATTATTATTATTATTATTATTATTATTATTATTATTATTATTATTATTATTATTATTATTATTATTATTATTATTATTATTATTATTATTATTATTATTATTATTATTATTATTATTATTATTATTATTATTATTATTATTTTAAATTTTTAGGATATGCCCTTCCACTGTTTGGTTATTTCCACTTTGCTCCCACCTGCTCTGTCAAATAATTTTCGACTGAAACTATCAATCAGTGTAAATAGCACCTGAAAGGAACTAACAATGCTTGTGAAAGAAGCAATCTTGTATAGATGTTGTTCTTACATGATTTTGAAGTAAAGATCAGCAAGTGCGTCTAAATTCTTGTACGAATGTTGAGAAATCCTCAAAAATGGAATTTCCTCGTTTGGATTGAACAAAAAATGGAGGGTCATTTGCAAATTAATTTACCAGAAATGCTCCTGAACTGTTTTCAACCGCTTGAATCTATCCTGCATCTCGATTAACAGCCGTTATATCTTTATTGCAGGGCGTTTCAAATCCGAAGGTCATTCACTCGTCCAAGGCTGTAGGCGAGCCACCGTTTTTCCTCGGCTCAGCCGTCTTGTTTGCCATAAAGGATGCGATATATGCAGCAAGAGCTGAGGAGGGTCACTTTGACTGGTTTTCACTCGACAACCCAGCAACACCGGAAAGAATAAGAATGGCATGTGTGGATTCCATCACAAAGAAATTCGCTACCATATATTACCGCCCCAAGCTTAGCGTGTAGTGATTTCTGGCAGGGCGTCAAAGGTTTGTGTTTATTTGTCGTACGTATCTTGTACAGTCAAAACTACTGCATAAACATAATTATAGGTGCCAGTTTAGGAGACACCATGACATTCTCTCTTTTCTTCATTTGCAAATAAAAATGAAAAATAAGAACAGATGTTTACAACTCGTAGCTGGCTTGTGGAATAGAAATGTAGAGCCAAGCTTAATAGTGTGTGTTCTCAGTTCTCACATGCTGACTATACATTTTCATGGGCTCTTTATCCAAGAGGAGGGTACGATTATGAATTATGATATTTAAAATACTGTTACATGTTCAGGAGTTAGGACATCCCCAATGAATGCTATTGTTCGAACCAACTACTAATAAGAAATACTCAATCCTAATCCTTTCCATAATATTGTAAGATGTTTTAGCCTCTTTATCTTTTGTGCAGATCTATTGAAAAAGTTAAAACACCTTATAATATGAAACATTGTAGTCTTGTTAATAGGAAAATTAATAGGTAACTATTTGTTTCATAATTAAAATGTTTTGACCTTATCTTACAATATTTGACCATTCAACTTACTTAAAAAAAATAGTGCATATAAAAAGATGAATCATGCATAAAGTACTTTTGGTAATTATAATATAGTAAGTCACAAACAAAATTAAATGATACTTCCATAATATTTTGAGATGTGCTCTAGTGGCGATCGTGAGGGTGATCGCCGTAGGTGCTAGGGTTTCTTCGATGGGGTGGGATCTTCTAACGGCGGCCTGTAGTTTGTCTTTCTTGATCTGAAAATGATCGACGAACATCGTAAGGGGTAAGGTACTGTAACTTTTGCTAGAGATGGCAAAGAAACGTGATGAGCGAGGGGATGGTTCCGGTGATGGGAGTATGCTATCAAAATCTTCAATCAGTAAGCCTTTACCCACATGGCTTTCAGTGAATCTTGGAGGCTCGATTCTAATGGAGAAGGAAGATGAAGACCACCATTAGCAAGGCCGTCCCTATGTTTTCGAGGGCCCTAGGCGAACTTGTTTTCTGTTTTCTATAGGCCCTTTTAGACTAAAATTTTTTCGCCGGTCATATATACTATGTAAACTACCTTTTCACTAATACAATACAAACAAGCAAAGAGAGAAGGATACAATCATGAAGGATACAAACAACCAAAGCGTAGAAGCGGCATTGCGGCGACCAGGAGGCGATGTGGCAGAGGCGGTCTACTAGTCACGTCGCAGCGTTACTTTGCTTTTGGACCATCTCGTGATCGTGGGTGTTGGGATTGGCCATGTCTCTCTGACACACATACTCTCTCATTCTTCCTACTAAGTAAACAGACTGAACTCTGAATTCTAAATAAGCGAAGAGGCCTAGGAGTGGGGTAGGGTCAGGGATGGGCCCCTGCCTGCCATGGGCCCTAGGCGGCCGCACTCCCCGCCTACCCCCCTAAGACGGCCTTGCCTCTACCCCTCACTTTTAAGTTGGTTCAACTCTCCCTAAACTACCAATGTGGACTATCCCCAACAATCTCCTCTATCACATAGTGGTACCCCTTAGCCCTGATCAACTCCACACGGGTACATACGGGCCTCATACCCGTGTTCCACAGACCGACCTTACACGTGGGTGAAAGTGCATTATTTATCCCTAATGGGTTTTGGTAAAAGTTGACATCACAATTAAGGAACTAATCATGTTTAATGAATTATGAAAAGAAAGCGAGAAAACGATGGACCCCACAAAGCAACGAAACGGATGTACGGCTCAAGGATGTGGGCGTATGATGCTTTTATTTTTTGAGTCGTACGTATGCTGCATTATCAAGGGGATCCACGTATTAAGATCTTGCTTAATCTCTAATTGCTCGGAAAGAATCCATTTTAGCTTGGGGGAGACTATTGCACTTCACTCACAAGAAAATGGAGAGTGTCTTTTACTCGTGTACTGGAGATTCTGGTTTTAAGGCCGGATTGTCTGGGCCTGTGCTCCAGGTTCACCAGCCGCTTGGTGACCAGATACTCTGGTCTTTGGGGCTGAAGACTCTAGTCCCTACGTCAGCCCTGGCCAACGGCTAGTTGATCGGAGACTCCGGTCATCCGATTGGAGTGTCTGATGCAAGCGTCACGCTCCAGTGGCTAGTTGACCGGAGACTCCGGTCATCCTGACCGAAGTGTACGGTCCTGCACTAATCCCAACGGCTAGTTTGGGATGGGTGGACTACTTAACTTCACCTTTTCCCTTCTGGCTAGGTTCACTGTCATATCACTTCAATACTTCCTACACCATCTAGAGCACTCGATTATATTCTCTGTTTTGAAATCTTTCTAAGGATTTGTGAGAGTAAATTGAAGGGGTTATGAGAATGAGTTAAAATGGATTCTTCTTGAGCATCTTGAATGGTAAATTTTAGCTATTATGTTAAAAACAATCTCCAAAAGAATAATTATCCAACCCGATATGCTATCTGAATGGCTAAAAATATTTTCTCAATAACTAAACTTGGCTAGTCTCTCCCACCACATGTGACATGTGATAGCCAATTATGGGTCTTACGAGATAGTGGGTGATAGTGGGTGAAATCTTTAGATTTGGCTAGGAAAGATGGCTAGTTTGTTGGAGTGCACATCAGTTTGACAGTAAAATCTTTTAACATGAATAGCTAAATTAATTTATTTGGAGAGTGGAATTTTTGCCATGGGCTCTACCGCGCACGTCCACCTCTCTCGCGCGCTAAGCCAATCGGCCAACCAACCTCGACAACTACACCTCGCTGCAGATATTTCTCTTAGACAAATATCTCGTCCATCCACCGCGCGGCGCGGACCACGGCACCATCACGCGCGCCATTATAGCCGAGCACCCGCGCACCTCGTCCCCTCGTTGTCCTGCAACTGCTGCTTCTTGACGCGCTCACACGAGCCTACCGGAGACAACGTGTGCATCAGCGAGGATGTCGAGGCCGGCGAGGAGCGACGCGCACCTGTCGCCGGAGGGCGAGGCGGCCATGGAGGCGGAGGTGCGGGAGTTCTACGATGACGCGGCGCCCAAGCGCCACACCAAGCCGTCCCGCAGCGAGCCCTCCAAAGTCTACACCGACGCGGTCGTCCCGGACGACTCCCACCCCGAGCTCGACAGGTTCCAGGAGCTCGAAGCCCACACCGAGGTCTCCAACTCTAACTCTCAACTGCATCATCATGCAGACTCTGCATGCAAGCTTTTGTTTTGACTGCGTATACAAGTGTGTCCAGGGCCTTGACGAAAGCAAGAAATTAATTTGCGTGGTGGTTGATTTGCTTCTGCAGAAATTGGTGTGTGAGGGTGGAAAGGTAGAAGAAGAGTTCGTGGAGACGGAGTACTACAAGGATCTCGGCTGCGTCGGCAAGCAGCACCACACGGTACGCGTCGCTGCATAATCACCTCATGCTTCCATCCATGAATTTGAATTAATTAAAAGAACGCTGCTACACGTACTAAATTTTTCACGCTAAAAATCCTTACCAGTTACCAACAAAAAATCAACCGTTCAATTCAACTGGATAGAAGAATTTAATACGGATAGACTTTTCCCAATTAAAACGCATGCACTTCTGATCTAGTTATTCGTGTGCTGCCAATATCCTGCAGACTGGAACAGGGTTCATCAAGATGGACAAGCCCACCTCGTTTCATCTGTCTGAGGACCCGGAGGCAAATGAGCGTCATGCTTCCTGCAAGGGAAATCCTGCTACAAACGAGTGGATCCCATCAGCTGACACGGTAGATATACAGATTCTAGTCGGGCTGTTTATTGGTTTAAGTTGTTCAATGCCTGTTTTTCTGCAATTATCAACAGAGTTTTGTTCAAGCAACCAGTCGTTGGTTTCAGGTGTATCCGGAATCAGACAAGCCAAACAGAAGTGACAGCTGAGCAACGCTCTACAAGAAGACTACTCCTACATTACTACACGTACAGCCATCGGATGTATGCATTCGACCAGTTAATAAAGAAGTCACACTGGTTATTCATATAGGAACATGTATCTATACTGTTCTGCAAGGAGTTTCTTGAGGCTTTAATCTGTTGTGTACCCAAAAACATGTGCTACGATCTCAAATTTGTGTTTGGGGGTGTCAAGGAAATAAAATCAGCACTATTGTGCTATTATGGTCTACTAGTTGCTGACCAAAACTTCTTTCAAGTGTCAGCTCTCAATAATCAGCCTTAGCCACAATAATTTTGGATAGACTGCTTATCCAATCCGTTCCCCAAAGGCCCAAACCGAAACAGATCGGAGAGGAATAAGATCAGAGCAATCAGAAAAGTACCAGATTTGATTACTAAATTACAACCATAAACACCATCAATTGCAAGAACGTACTATCCGTGCAGAATCACGAAGCTTATTGATGTTGCTACCGCGAACACATTCGCCGATCAGTCCCGATGCGCCGCAGAGGCAGCCGCGGCGTCGGCGTCGCGCGACGGCTGGAGGCGGAGGCGGGCGAGCTCGGCGTCGATGCGGCGGGTGAGGATGAGGGCGAACATGCGGAGGTCGCAGAGGAAGGACCAGACGGGGTGGCCGAACGTGGCCGGCCGGTTCCCCTCCACGAAGAAGTGGCTGTACCACGCCATGCCGTACCCGAGGACGGGCCCCGCGAGGAGCGGCGCGGCGCGGCCTGTGGCGGCCGCGAGGAGCAAGCAGGCGAGCGCCGCCAGCGTGCCGAGGAAGTGCCACCGCCGCGTGCCGGGCTTGGAGTGCTGGGTCAGGTAGAACCGCCAGAATTCCTCCATGCTGCCGAACCCACGGCTCGCCGCCGCCGCCGCCTGCTCGCCGCTTCTCCTCCCCATCGTGTGCTGGTTGCGGCTCTACTGTCCGTCTCCGAGACGTGTACGTATACCCACCCGCGAGGACGCAATTTTATCCTAATCTGTTGTAATTCTGATGCCTCTCTTGATCAGAGAGGATGGGGGCAAGTCACAATCTTGGGAGTTGGCAGCTACGCGAGCACACCGGTCGCCGGAGCAATGTCCGTTCGACTCGAGGGAGACTGGTTGCTGGCTCGATGACAAGAACACACGCCAGACAACGTGATACCTACATGGATCAAAGGGGGATGACCTGTGATTTGGATGATTGGATCACATCAGTCAGCTTCGCATCACTGTATTGTTAGATGTTGCTGTCGACGCGAGTACGAAGTACTGAACAAAATTACTGCAATGTTAGCCCTCATTTGGAACTATGTTATACATAAATATCACAACAATCAATTGCTACAGGAATCAAAAGAACCATATATCCAAAACAGAACATATTAAATTGGCATACAGAGCGAGAAAGTAACCGACGCGTATCATTTCATTATCGTATGCGTTCATGTACGTATACCACACGAGACGATTTACACAAATTAACAGACCTATTACTTCTATTGAATCGACATAAACAAGACCGAAATCATGGAGGGGAGGAAAATACAACCTGCACTTTACAGCCTCTTCGCAACTTTAAGTTCAACAATTTGACTAAATAATGCCTAACTGATGGATAATTGGAGTAAACTGCATCTTTCAAATATAACAGACGGCCCAGAATGGCACACGAAAGGTTAAACCTTGAAGCACGTCTACGCATCTACACATAAACAATGAATCGAATGGACTCGTGGTGTGTATAAAGCAAACAAATCAGAAAGTAAAACACAAACCAGCAACAAAATTGCTGCATCTTACACATACATCATGATTGAATTTGGTCTTCACTGAGAAATGCTAGGAGCTCAAAAAGGCTATGTGCACTACTAAGACAACATAAGGAACCTCACCACACGTAGTTGTGTGCCCGTCTCCTACGATCAGCTTTCAAGAGTAGCATGTCACAGGACTCGGAGCTATCACGAATTCACATACAGAACAGGGACCAGACCTGCTATCTTTCCATCCCTTCCAGGTCTCTTTTTCTTTACCTGACGATACAGCAGCAATAACCAATATTAAAATGTTGTCGAGAACTTGAGAAGGACTAAATGCCAAAAAGAAAAATAAAAGGCAAGACGAGAACTTACATAGTACCAACCATCAACCTCATATTCGATTTCCACATCTTCTCCGGCGGTTAAACTCAACTGAAAACAGTTTACATGAATAAGCATTTTTTTGTTTGCATTCCAAGACAAGCAAGAAGAGCCAGTGTGATCATTTCAAATATTCTACATGTGCTTTCATTTGGTCTTGCTTTTTGCTATAGAACTGTCTTGCAAAGTCATAAAATAAAAGGTTGTTTCAATTCATTAAGATATTAAGTTCTAGTGTCAACTGAGAAGCATGAAGTTCACTTCAAAGAAATAATTGTTTTCAGAACAGCTAATGCACATCAAACTCTGGTCAAGGAGGGGTTCAGGAAAGTTGCAATATAGCCAACCAAGACAATTACAGCATCCATACCTCATCATCGCCACCTGCTGTGAAGTCATACAGTGCTTTCCCAAATTGAGGATTCCCAGAACTCCTGTCTTCGTCCTCGTGGGATCCAATACTTCGACCTCCACGCCCAGCAAGAGGGTTTTCAAATGACTCACGCTTCTGTAGAACTGACGTTGAATATGATGGTGGTTCTTCACGTATCTGAAACAAAAGATAAATTGCTATATTTGAGCAAAGAGCGAAAATGGTGCCAGCTGGAAATCTGCTGTTATGAAGCAGCCGTGCAATATGCATACATTTGATTTCAGAGGTTTTAAGTAACTTAATTTTCCAACAGTTATTAAATGTGGAGCACAATAATTGAGATTACTAACACTAAATCTAAGTTAAAAAATACCGTTTTCTGTGAAGCCCCATATCCTGATGGTTTTGAACTAAACAACGATGGATAGTTCATGCCACCAAAATGGGACGATATGGAGGTTTCTACAGAACCAGTAGACTCAGGAGAGGATCCCCCAGACGACCTTCCATCATCATCCTGCAACATATAAAAATAATATGAATTGTTTTGAATATTTTCTATCAATTAAAAACATATGATATCAAATAGCACAATAACGCTTTAACACTTACCTCTGCTTCATACGTTTCGAGGATTGTCTTGGCCCACATATCATCATAACCGACTGATGGCCTAGAGTTCATGTATTCCTCATCATCCACATCAGGGGCATCAGTTCCAGCACCAGCAAGGAAATCCTTAACCTGCATAGGATTAGATAAGAAAGGCCATCAAAAATAAAATAAAATAAAATAAAAAGAATTGTTCTCGAATTCAGGAAAAGGGGACTTGTGCTAAACAACTAAGGTGGCACAGCCAACAGCAGGTAACTCTTCTTATTTGAACTAATAGGAAGCAGAAATTGTAGGAATTAACAATAAAAAAAAATCATACCTTGTCCACAGCTGGCGCATTATTTTCCCAAACATCATCTTCCAAACCTGCTGCCCAGGCCATAGCTAGATCAGGGTCAATTCCAGTCTGTATAAGAGTGGCCTCTTTGGGCGTATCTTTGGACTCATACATGAGGTCAGATATGCCAGTAGCAACAGCAGGATCAGTTAGACCACCAGAAGCACTAATGTTATGCCGGTTGCGGTAGATCTCAATGAGTTTTGCACTGTAGATTAGATTCAACGTTACATGATAGGAAAAGAAAGGCATGGAAGAACGGGAACATATCTAGTGCACACAAGCATTTTCGTACACACACGTGCACACAAACTAACAAATTTCACCAAAAAATCTGAAAAAATTTGAGCAGGTACTTTCAATAGTGTTACACATATCTGCAAAGTCTCATCTTAAAATTCATTATACACAAAGAGTAATAAAAATAACAAAATTCTGACAGTTTTTTACTCAAAAAGCTGTCAGATTTTTCATATTTTTGTTGTGCCTAAAATATAAAGAATTTTAAAATGAGACTTTGTAGATATGTGTAACACTATTGAAAGTACATGCTCCAATTTTTTCAGATTTTTTGGTGAAATTTGTTAGTTTGTGTACACGAAAAGACATGTGTGCACTGGATATGTTCCCTGGAAGAACAATAGGAAAAAAAAAAAAGGCAGACACCCAATACACTCAATTGCCTTTTGGGGATCACTACAAATTTTGCTCTTCCTTTTGTGACAATGCTTTGCATATGACAATCAAGCAGATGATATAGGCTGTGAAACAAAAGTTTTTTTTTTCGAATACGCGGTAGATCTGCATATCATTTTATTAAGGAGTGAAACAAAAGTTGATAGTTCTAGGAATAGATGCCATGTGGTGACTCGCGAATTTTATAGGCCTAACTTTAAGCAGCTTTCGAAATTAAGTTTATAGGCCTTTTGAATACAGGAATACTTTGACTGTTTAAGAATATTACAACCCCAAAGTTTACAGTAATCCATACCTGGTAGGACCTAAAGGCAAGTACTTGGCCCTTGGAACAAAACAGAACAAAGAGACAAAATCAAGAAGCCTCTCGTGGGTCTCATAAAGTTTCTTAAGCTCATCATCATTCCATTCTTGTTTACTATTATCATGCTGACGGATATCCCTGCAAAAGATCAAACAAAGTGGTCAGCTCAATACTATCTACAACAGTCCAATGGAATCTTCTGAGTAACATACCTAGCAAGATCATCTTGAGCTCTATACATTTCATCCAGGACCTTGAGCATTGGGCTTATTAAAGATCCAAGACCAGTACCACTAGCACCTTGGTTTTCCCCATTACTTAGCTGCAATTCCGAAAAGTTTGATTGTACACCCCCCAGAGCTAAAGCATGAAGAAACTCATATATCTGCAGTCTGTAAGGTTCACCAGACCTTATTGCAATGGTGGTTAGGGCTTGGACAGAAGCAATACGGATCTACAGAGGCACACAATGAGATAAGAAAAATGCCAGGGTTGTAAAATGCTGCAGCACCATCAGCTTTTCAGAGGGACATACCTCCCAGCTACCGCTAAATGCACACCTTTGCAGACGTGTCAAAGCACTAGCAAGTGTAGGATTACGGGAGCTAGCTGCAGCAACCATTTTATCAGCATCAAGCATCATTAGTGCAGTACCAGGAGGTGTAGCAGACTCCCAGGCATATTCAGAAGCAGCATAATTTGCATTTTCACCTAGAAACCAAACCTGTTGATCCATCAAAGGACCAAGACATCAACATAGTGTGATCCCATGCTTAATGAATAAATTAACCTAGTGGAGGTTTTGTTCTTACCGCAGCTTGAACTAATCTTTGCAGTGCCATAGCTGATTTTGGATCGGAAGCAGATACCATATCTACAGATGCAAATCCAGACATCGAACCAGGCTGTGGTGGTGGCAGATCAAGGACTATAGTTACAGCTTCTAAAGCTGTATGTTTTCCATCTGGTCCTGCTCCAACAAGGCATGTCTAGAAAGATACCAAATGTTATTATTTTGGTGAAGTTCATAGTGTCATTGGGAAAAAAAATCTCATCTAAACAGAACTGTCATCCAATTGCTGCTTTGCAAACTGAAAACAGAAACTGCAGTTTCTTTCAGGAAGTGACCTTGGTGATTCGAAAGAACGTTTAACAGTAGTGTATGAGAAAAGGCATATACCTTCCATAGGAGTTGTAGTACATCAGCATCGATCTTGCCAGGAACTTTGGTGGCAAAAATTCTAGCAATCTCAAGCAGCGTCACGGCCATATCAGGCGTTGCCTATCATACAAGAACAAACAAGAATAATAAATCAACCATTTATTTAGCAAATGATAACAGACTATTGATAATCAGATTAATAGCTATAAAATACATACACAACCACCTAGGACCACATAAACAATGGGTAAACAAAACAGTGCCAGCGGTAGTATAAACACAATCTAATTGCAAGTAAAGTTGCATGTTCCCAAAGTTACAATCAAATGTCCAAAAAATAAGAATGCCTTCAATTTTTTCCTTTTCATAAAGTGCTGTTTTTGAATCATCGAAGCCTAGCAAAGAGCTGATAGTAAGGCATAAAATAGGGCGAAACAATACCTTGAACCTAGCATGTAATGTTAATAGGACATCATTCAGGAGAGAAGAAGGCCATGCTGGATCAGACAGCTCGCATGCAATCATAGATTTCAGTTCTTCAAAAGACTCATGTGGATTTTGCATCCATATCAAAGCTTTGATAACCATTGCTCGAACATATACACACTCGCATGCTACAGTTGTCCGCACTACTTCCATCAGTGATGCTAATAACCCTGCTACTGTGTCCATTCCACCATGTCCATTGGATAGTGGGTTAGCCTTTCGAGTGGCTGCAACATTGAACAATTGCACGATTTAAACACAAAAGATAGCATATTACTAAACCATATAGGACACCTTGCTTTGATTTCCAACGAAAGAAGGGGGGATGCTAGTAAACCACTGTAAGCAACAAATTAAATTCATGCTCACAAAGATGCATTCCCCAGCCTAATTGTATAAGAGAGGTATTTACTTGATTGCTTCTATGGGCAGCTGAGTTCCTAATTGTCCAGCCAAACAAATAAGCAATGATTTGAAGGAGCCATATTCCATTATTTTAGTAGAAATTAATATTTAAAGTTGCATATGATTCACGTTGATTTACAATTTAACAATTTAAACTAAATAGCATCATGTTACCTTCAGGTTGTGAGTTCTCATTAAGATCAGAATCAAGAGAGTCAACATTGTCAGAATAAGATTGAAGATTGGCAGCCTCGTCATAAACACCTAAAGAATAAGCAGCTGCTCTACTCTTCCCCATTTCCTGAACTACTCTTGCAGCAGCATGAAGAACAGGACGGGAGAAGCTACGGAATGAGCTCTCCAATCTGATAGAAAAAAATATGTAAACAATAGATATCTATGAAAAAGAGAAAACATAAAGTCAAAACAGAGACCAGCTACTTTAACATTTGAATGAAGATACAAACCTTCTCATTACAAGTTTAATGAGGGGCTGAGGACGCCTTGCTTTAGAAGATTTTTCAGATTTTGACAGAATACCCTTTGATGCTACAGAAGGGGCCTCAGGCAATTTGAGAATTTCTCTAGTTAACCGAATCCATCCACCAGCTCTGTCCTCCGTGCTGCAAGATATGGTAAAGCAGCGGTATATGAGTCAAACTGAAGGAAACAAATATAATATGTATATAGAAATTTAATTTGATGAAATTTCGTCAGTACCTTTCTGTGTTGTCAACTTTTCCCAAGACACAGAGAATGGCCTCAAAACAGACCCTGTCGCTTGGGTCCAGAAGAAGTTGGTAAAGGAGTGAACTGTACTGGGATTTTATATCAGGCCTCTCTGCATAAATCAAATTTGATCAGAACCATGAGTAAATACATGGTCATCTTGATTCAAGACAGGCACAAAAATAAATAAACTTACCATCCAATACACGTGCCCTTGAAATTGAATGGCACAACTTTGCAAGGTAAACTCTGGCAAGGACATCATGCAAATGAAGGATATCCTGAAGAGCTCCTGGTTCAATTACACAACGTGATAATAGGAAAATGATTACATCAAAACAGAATGAGCTCAAAGAAAAAACATGCATTCCATTGACAAAACTGTAAGCAATCAAATATACAAACAGGTAATTCCTTTTTGTGGAATTCAAAATAATCAACAGAGGATCAGCACAACAATCAGATGTGTCCGAATCTATTCATATGCAATTATTGTTTACTGTACCAGCAGTTAATTCATGCCTCCAAAATTCAAAAACCCATGTATCATACACCGAATGAACAAAAGATTGCACTCCATTGAGTCGCCCTAGTCTCAAATATCACTAAAGAATATTACATGTATGGCATTTCTTTTAATTTAGCGCATGCATTTCATCACCAACTGACAGAAAGGTATTACCTTTTTACCCCAGGTTATTATTTATATTTTTTACATTTTATGGCAGTGCATCAACAAGTAAATATAACTGAAAGGAAAAGGTCCAGTTTACTCCCCTAAACTATTTCACCAGATCACCTAACCCACTATACTATTGTTTGGCCCATTTATAAAATTTGGTAGGATGGATAGGCGCATTATGACTTACCTCTCAACAATTTTTCATCGCTATTGACACTGATTGGAAGCATGTAATACCATTTAAACATGGGAATTTTAAAGTACAAGAAAACAGTTGATGGAAATATTTTGAAACTTTGATAATCGTGGATTGGTGTCATCTATGGTTCCACAAAATTTCATCGAAATTATTGCTTGTATAAAGAGAACAAAAAAACAAATGTTGTTAAGGTGTAAAGTGAACCAGTTGCCAAAAAATAGTTAAGGGGGTTAAGAGATCCAATGAAATAGTTTGGGGGAGTAAAGTGGACTTTACTCTAAGTGAAACAACAATATATGAATGGGATTGAGCGCATATGAGTTCTTCACAAGATGCATTCCATCTTGTTAGAAATCCTAATTCTACAATCTTGAACAGTTCAACCACAACTGTAAAACACAAATTAGATGCATATAATCATGTTAAGTTCAAATGAGACAGAAGAAATGGACAAAAACATACCACCAGGTTGTGCGTTTTTGCCTGCATAAACAAAAAACAAACATGAGACTGAGAACCTACAGAAATGGCATGAACCAAATTTACTGCACATCGACAACTTTATAGTTAAAATTCTACAAACTTCCTTGCGAATAAAGATCAGATATGTTCTAAACCACAATGAGTTAACAACCCATGTTTTGTCTGCTTGCAAGAACGAAAAACAAAGATGAACAATAAATAGCAGTGAGAAAACTGACCCAATGCCATTGCGACAGAGTATGGATCTCTCACAGCAATTTCAGAGGCTATTGACAAAGCATGTCGCACTGCAACTGGATCAGAAAATTCAACCCTGCCATTGTATCAGGTCTGATGAGAACGAAATGATAATTCTGGTGTTGCCCAATAGTACTTTTTTATTAGGCTACTCCCCTTGTAATTTTGTTGCAGAAGCAGAATTAAGCGGTCATAAAAACAGATACAGAAAATCAGGTGTCCATTTAATAAGTATTATGTCCAGACGACATAATGAAATGATGAATATGCTTAAAGAAGACTTTAATTAATACAAATAAGTAACCTAGGTAGTTATTTTTAATCTTTGTAGAAAGAAAACATTTTTGATTAACTGTTCAACTTTACCGTTTGATAGCTCTGTGAGTACACTTACATGTTTGACACTGGATAGTTATCCTTTATAAAGGCCTAAAGGAACATTGGCTCATCACAAAATCACAATCTCATATACATCTAACAAAACCAATGATGCAGTTTAAGGTAGACAGCAAAATAGCATCCCCTTCTAGATCTCTCATGATAGGTTTTCTTTAATTATACATTAGTCAGGCTGAAGAATCCTCCTTCACCATACTATTAGAAACGTCATCACAATGATTTAGTTCTTCCAATAAGGAACATATTGTTATCAAATAAATGATACCACAAAACAATATTATGTGCCCCCATTTTTTTTTCAAAACAAGCAATAACCTAGTAGGCAACTGGCAAATTAAACAGGTGGAAGAAACCTAAACTTAGCTTTCCAGAGAATAAAGGTCACACTCACCCTTGGACAGCTCGGTGCAGAAATGCTGGATTACCAGGATCAAGTGGAAGTCTTCTCAGGGCACTTAGAGAAGCATACTGCAAGTTACTCCGTATAATAGACTGCAAAGTAATGCAAATTAGAAAAGGACCATGGGAGATCTTGGGCTAATACTAGTGTGGACTTTTAATTTTCAGCTCAAAATAAACTGAAGCGGTGCCTCCTACTTTGTTGTCTGAAAAAAATTACCAGGTTAACTACAATGCTGCAATTATTGTATTCTTAAATTCCAATTATCAACAAAGTACGCAATGGGAAGCCTCTAACGAATGGTTAAGTGCATATATGATAAAAATACTTAAGGTATACATAAAATGCATGTTCTTGAAGCTAAATAGTACCTCCTTATCACCGCCCTGCTTAGTAAAAATGCCTTTCTTTCGTTTCTGTTTAGTGTCTGCCACCTGAAAGCATCCAGAATACATCATGGTTAGAAGAACAGTGTCAATTTTCTAGCCAGCAAACAGGGACACCACAAAGGAAATTAGAGCAATAAAACTTTGAGGAACTAGTGTAAATGTGAAAAACATAAGTGATAATATCAATTATCAACCTTTTCCAAAATGCCAAACACAATTTCGTAGAGTTTTTCCAACATCTCAGAATTGCTTGTGGAGGAGGTAAGGGCCTTCAGAGCAGCAAGTCTCCTAGCATGAACTTCAAAGAGCAGAACCAATAATTTAGCACTAGAAGAACCAGTTGATGCAACTTAATAAGATTTAAGAATGCTTGGTTCAAGAGATTACAAAGCATCTTGTTTTAGCTCAACCATGCATAGGGATATTGTGATGATTCTACTTTGGCCATGTGGAATCTTTTATGCAGGATAAGATGATTAATAGAAACATAATTCTCATTGAGATTCAAAATGGAAAGAAATACCATGATACTTATTTCACAAAAATGAGATTGCATGCTTAGATGGGGTGTGTTCAATGCAAAAGGAGAGCACTACCAATGAAAAAAAAAATCAAAAACAGTGACAAGAGGTTAAGTTTTGCATGATATAGTTTTAATGTATACTGAGAGCACGGTATAAAAGGCATACACTCAGCATCATCGCTGGTTGATTCTGCTGAAAGCTGATCAACTATTCTCGGTACAACATCTGCTCGAGTCACTCCTCCAACAGCATCAATGTCTGCAAGAGCATCCCAATTTGGGGTAGGTATGCCACCAGCAGCGCTTAAACCTTGGGAGCCATTATCTGACAATATGCGAGCCAGATAATAGTATACATAGCGCAGAACATTTCTGTCCTCGCATTGCTGATGGAGCTGTAAATAGAGAACCAGGCTCGATTAAGATAAAGGTAACAAAAGTAAACAAGATCTCATTAGGCTGACCTCAAAGTAAACAAGATTTCATTAGGGTAACCTAACCGTGGACTATGTTATGTGTGCAAAAATTCAGTTCCAAGTTACAACACATTACATGTTTCTCTGTTTTAGACATGAATAGATTGTCATTAATAATCTCAAAGATTCAAGCCTTAATGAAAATGCATTGTGGTGCTAACATAGTTGAATTTTCTGGGAATCACCCTAGTTACCGTTTTTCCTAAGTAAACGCGTTGTCTACATGTAAAAATGAATCGATAACAACTTAACAAGAGCTAAAACAGCATAGGGTGGCACACTTACCATGAGAAGAGATGGAGCCACCGAAGGATCCACAGAGTTGTACACCGCAAGCTTGGGAAACACACTATTCACAAGCTGCCTCTGCGAACTTTTCTGCAAAAAGGAAGGTACAGGAGCAGCTAAAGCCTCCAGATCCAAGCTTAAACTACGCAATTCGATCCAACAGAAGAAGCACAGCAGAACGAACCTGGTCGCACGTTGCCGCGAGCTCGTGGATGCTCCGAGCCAGCTGCGCGTACGAGACGGGCTGCACGAGAAGCAAAGGCAACAGAGTCAGACTAGAACCGGCGTGCTAGCGGACGGCGGGGCACAAAGAAGGGGGCAACAGAGACTAGCCTTCTTCTTCCTGTTGCGCTGCGGGAGGGCCTTGTTGATCGCCTTGGCAGTGGCGGTGGCGGCGGAGATGGTCTCGTTCTGGATCTGCATCAGGCTCGACTTCTTCGACTTGCGATCCGCCGGCGCAGGTGCGGGCCTACCGAGCGGGCCGCCCGCCGCCGCGGCCGCCGCCGACGACGACGACTGCTGCGACGACGCTCCGGCGGCGGGCGCGGCGGACGGATCCGAGGTGATGAGATCCATCAGCGTCGTGCTGGACGAGTCCTGCCCGGAGGCCATGGCCGCCGCGGGCGCGGGCGCGGGCGGGTGGGAGTGAGATCTCTCCGGCGAGCAAGAGGCTTTTTTTTGCTGTTTCGAGGGATTTTACGGGTCGGGTTGTCAGGTTTGGGGGCAAAATGGAGCGAGGCGTGGTGAGACGATTGGGTGGGTGAATGGGGCGCTCGATCCAACCGCCAATTTGGATTTGGGTGTGCTGTGCTGTCGCGTATTCGGCTGGCTGGCGGGCGGTGGGCTGGTTCGACCGGGCCGACGAATTTGCGAAGGAAAGACAACCTTCGCGTCGAGCAGAATTGTCGAATGAGATCTCAAATCGGATAAGCTGAATTCATAAAATTTGGCCTACCCGGTTGCGGCGGTTGAAAATAGTAATAAAAAAGACAGCGTGTAAACGCAAAACAAAAAATGACATTAGTGTGTGATTAATTAAATATTAATTATTTTAAATTTGAAAAATGGATTACTTTGATTTTTTTAAAATAATTTTCATGTAGAAAATCTTTTCAAAAAGTATACAGTCTAGCCATTTGAGAAACTTGTCGGTGAAAAAACACATAGTCAGTAGACAATCTGCTCTTTTGATCCCACACAAGACACCCTAGATTCTGCATATTTGCATCACCATAAGAATGGAGGAGTTGTGCATTTCGAGCTTACTTGAGCTCACTTGTCATCTGAACTAGGTTGATAAGCCATGGAAAAAAACGAACCAATGAAAAATAGCTAATTGGAAAATGTTTTATACACGTATTATTAGTGGTTATAAAAGTAACTTATACTATAAAATTACTCAAAAATTATATTCTGAAATTCAGATTTATAATATTTTGGTTGCATTTGACGATTATACGCATGAAACCATAAGCTTGTTTGGTTTGTCTTACTAATAAACCATGCCTAACTGTCATAATGCTAAATTATCTCACATGTCAGTACAATCAAATTTTGATAACGCTAGATATGTTAGCTTTGTTCGTCATGAAAATATAAGCTTGTTTGGTTCATCGTACAAATGTACCAGCTGTCATAATGCTAAATTTTGATAACGTAATTTATGTTAGCTTTGTTCATAATCTTTGCTATATTTTCATAGTGTTTTAATTAAGGGTGGAAATTTCGAGTTACCAGATTGTGCTATTGTAATCGGATTTGTAGTATTTGTTTTCCCTAATAAAACAGCCCTAAGTTTCTCTTTTCATCAGATTATTGATAATATGGTAATGTATAGATAACTTGTTTATAGACTAGACCCTAGCAAACACTTATCTTAAATATGGATCCATATATTAGCCCTCATGTCGATGGTGCACTTACAAAATGTCTCAATGTAAAAGATTACGGCATCAAGCTTGACAAGAGGCACGAAGAAACTTCTTGTACAAAAGTTGATATATCCCTTAAGAGTTATTACATCTCTTCAAACTGACGTTTGTACATATGGCAGTGGTGAAAAAACTTTCCCTGTAATCTAAAGAGTGGAATACGAAATTTTGGATCCCAGCATAAATACGCATCAACAGGAAAAACATACCAAACAATTTACTACACCACCCGTGGATCGCGATATTGATATGCATTAGCTCGATGAGTGAAATATGAGATTAGCACATTTACTCGTACAATTAAAGTTGATTATTAATCATATGGGACCTTATGCTACGTTAGCTAAGAGATCGCCACTAAATATACCCGCAGAATATCGGTAATTTGATTGGGTTACGATAGAAGTGAAGAAATTTTTACACAACCCAAAAGAGTTCTCAAGAAAAAAAAAACAAAAGGAAATGAAAAGCAAGAAAAACCAATGGCTCCAAGAAGTGCCATGTGTGGAGCGGAACCGGCGTGGTTCGTGCGCACAACCGATTCAACCAGATTTGAGAAACTTTCGCGTCCGCCTCGGTCCAGAACCTTCCTCCACTCCACCTGTATATTTATTCGCAGCCGCACGCGCTCCGACGGGAAGAAAGGCAGCGCCGACTGAAGAACACGAGAGGCAGAGGCAGAAGAAACGTTCTCGCTACTCGGCTCGGGCAGGATCGTCGCGGCGAAGGAAGGTATGTTCCTTACCCCTTCTGTTCGTCGGACATAGTACATCTTTTGATTTTTCTCAATAAAAAAAAGAAGGCTGCTCCTACTTACGGAATAATTTCCATCAAAAAAACTTACGGAGTAATGAATTCCCGATCTTACTAGCGAGATAGCTATTACGGGTTGAAACAATTAGATATGCGCCAGAAGTTATGAGTGAGATGCGATTACGAGTTAAAACAATCAGATATGCGCTATTTTCTTTCATGAGAGTAACCTGTAGATGCAACCTGAGTACTTGAATTTCTGAAGACTGAAGAGGCACGGGATAAAGTTATACACGGAACAAATAGTCTGAATCTCTTATCACTTACACTGGACGATTTGTGTCGTAATCCTTTTTTGTAGTGTAGTGTAGTTCCACAGCAGTGTGTCCTTAACTAGATAGGTAGAGGTTGATTTATCTCAACTTCGAGTTCTCAATCGCATAAAGTCGACATGGTTAACATCATTAAATAAAGAATCCCCTGTTTAGCAGTTTATTATCCCTTTTTTGTTGGTATGAGGATTTATTCTTGGCACGCACATACACCTTTATACTGTGGGGTCATAAGCAAAATATCTTGCTGTTCGGCAACTTAGCATGATTCTCCTACCATCGACGACAATTGCCCTGTTCGGCTGGCTGGGCTGAGCTGAAAATGGCTGAGGCTGAATGATTTTTTGTATAAGAGTTGGCTGGGAGCCAGCCAGCCACTTGAACAGGCCGAATATATTGATCAGTGCTTGTTAAAAAAGCTATGAACCATTCTTTGCTATAAGCGTGTCTAAAAGTGTCATCTCATGTATATTTCTTTGTCCAGTGGATACTGATACGATCATCTGTATATCTTGCAGATGTCGTACTACTCCAGAGGTTCAAGGTATGCATTATCAAACTTAGGTTTTTCACATTTTTCTGAAGCCCTGTGTTGTGATTATTGATCGATTTTTAATTGATAGATACGAGTCTCGCTCATATTCCCTGTCGCCTTATAGGCGGGACAGCCGTTCAAGGTATAGGAGTCGTTCTAGGTATGGTATCTTAACTCATGATATGTTTCTGCTCTCACTCAATGTTTGAGGGTAAACTTTTTGCTTTTTATAATTCTGATGTACGATATCCTCGTGATGTTTTTAGGAGTGTGGATTCAAGTGATGTTGAAAATCCTGGGAATAACCTGTATGTTACTGGCTTATCCGCTCGTGTGACAGATCGAGATCTGGAGGAACACTTCTCTGCTGAGGGAGAGGTAACATTTACAGAGTATCTAAAAAGGGTTACCAAAATAGCGTACAACTTTCTAACTGCTATTCTGTCTTGTTCACTGTATGGCAGGTTATTGATGCTAGCATAGTGCTTGATCCATGGACAAGGGAATCCCGGGGATTTGGATTTGTTACCATGGCTACTGTTAAGGAGGCTGATCGTTGCATCAAATATCTAGACCGCTCAGTGTTGGAAGGTCGTGTCATAACTGTTGAGAAGGTATAGTCACGATATATATATTTACTAAATCTGTCCATCTTTCACTTCTATTTGGAGTGACATTTATATGCTCATTAACTCATTTAGCCTGCTGAGCTGAATATTTGAGTGCTCTTCCGTTTGAAGCTTTTGTTGACAGCAGCAGGATAGATGTTCGTAGCTGCTCTACGTCAAATTCAAAAGATATACAACCTAACAGCAAACCATGCTACCTCAACCAAAGGGTTGTATGCCCTACATTATATAGCTTCCATTATTAATTGTTTTTTCAGATTCTCAATAATTTGCTACAGTTAATTCTTTAATGCCAACATGGTGAAAAGGCTTATTTGTTTACCTTTTCACAGGCTAAGAGAAGACGTGGTCGAACACCGACACCTGGAAAGTATCTAGGCACAAAATCATCACGTGGTAAGTTGTGATCTAATTGCTACTTTGTCTGGATAGTTTGGTCTCATTTCTCTGGAAAATACTTTATCCATCCTGTAATATAAGCCAAAATCCCTCATTATGGAATGGAGGTAGTAGTAAGCATCGTTAGCCTCTCTTGATATAATACAACTGATTGCTGACTATTTTTTATTATATGGTGACTCCAGCACGGAGGTATTCCCCGAGTTACTCGCCTGTTCAGAGAGACTCTTACCGTTCGCAGTACTCACCTGAGCGAGAACGATCTTTCTCTCCTTATGGTGGAAGGCGATCATATTCTCCATACGACAGGCGAAGATCATGCTCTCCCTATGAGAGGCGCAGGTCCTCTCCATATGAAAGGAGACAGTCCTACTCTCCGTATGGCAGGTCCCCCTCTCCTTATGGTGGACGGCGATCATACTCTCCCTATGATAGGCGTGGATCACGGCGTCGGTCACCTTACCATGGTTCCCGTCACCGTTCAAGGTCTCCATACCGTTACCGAAGAGAGAGGTCGTACTCCTATGATCGGTCTGTTTCACCATACTACAGCAGGCGCTATTCTCCGGGTGGTAGAGGGCGGAGCTATTCTTGCAGTGTATCACCTGAAAGGAGCTACTCCCGCAGCTGTTCCCCAGAGTCTCAGAGGTCAGGGAGCTATTCTCCGAGGAAAAGATACAGTGAAAAGAAACCGCCGCGCAGCAGATCGTTGGGTAAGAGTCGCTCTAGGGAGAGCTACTCTCACAGCCGCAGTTCCTACTCAAGGTCTCTCTCTAGGGAGCCCTCGGATTGAGCTTGCTTGATGTTCTAGAGATGAATAAGTGCTATGCCTATCTATGTTTGTGTCTGGATCTCGTGAAACTTACTTTCCCTGTTTCGAACTTATGAGACATGTGACATATTATTTGTCGTATTGTATCTGGTATTGCTGTGTTCATGTTTCTGCTTTCCTAGGCAGGTAGCGTTGGTGGTTCATTCTGGCTTCCGGATTTGCCGTCGGTGGTTCAGTTGGGCTCTGTGCGGTTGTGCCGCTGTTGGCAATCTAGCTGCTGAACCTGACACAAAAATTGCACTCGAGTTCCATAATTCTTACATCTTGGACAACTGATATGGTCGTAAAAGCATACTTTACTATAGTTTTTTAATTAAAATATAACTGAATAAACTTAAAAAAATTACGTTTTCATGAAAGTATTTTTAAGGCTAATCTATGCATATAGTATTTTAAGTTTTTAAACTAAATATTCTATAAAAACTATATACAATTAAGATTTTAAAGTTCGACTTAAACTTGTGCAAAACGTTATGAATTATGAAAGATCATCTTTTATTCATTTACAAATTTCTACCTTTGAGGTACGGATATGTAGGTCTCATTGTCTCTGGGTTTATATGCGCAGAAACATTTCTAACAAAGGCATAGAATCTTTTTCAGTCAACTACGTAAGTGTTCCTGTAGAACAAATGATTTGAAAAACATAGAGACAAAAAGAAAGAAATATTACGCATCGGATTTGGAAATACAAAATTAATTGTGCATGTGTTGTTTGGAACATGAAAAAAATGCCAAATAACCACATTTGTTATAAGATAATTTACTTATTAAGATGTTATTAAGAGGATATTCAAATTATAGTCACTTTAAATCATTTCATTATTTTTTGGCACCCTTAAAAAATTGGATTCATTTGGTTTTCTACAAATATTGGTTGCCCACATAATTTGGCAAATTCTACAAACTTCTCTACATAAAATTATGCCAACATTTGGAAAGGTGTCAAACCAAAAAAATAACTCTTCCTACCTCCGTCCCAGTCCTAGAATGAAGCTATTCTTAGAACAGTACAAAGTCAAACATTTTTACTTCACCTCTTAATCGCGAAAAAAATAAATAAGATCGATCATGTAAAAATTATATTAGTATATTTATCCTTAAACAAACTATTATAATATGCAACTTTTTTATTTAAATTAATTTATTTATATAGATATTGTTGATCAAAGTAGCATCTCGAAGACTGTGTCTTGGTCAATAAATGGTTACATTTTGGGACGGAGGTAGTACATTTTTAACCCGCCGATGGCATTGCCAAATTTTCTCTTTAACAAAAAAATAATTAAATTGATTTTGACAATAAATCAAACAAGCCCTAAATTGTTTGAGGCTTTGCTCACTTGAACTTTAGCAAAGGTCAACAAAGTCTCCGGTGGATGTTAGAATTTCTATATTTACCTTATGAAATCCATGGTAAAATAAATTACTCCACTATTTCTGTCCCCCAATCATCCGTTCCAAAGGAGTGAATAGTAGCAAATTTCATATGAATTTGAACCCTCCAATTTTTCTCCAAAACCCCTTAAACCAATGGAGCCCTAAAGCGTGTGAAACAAAATCAATCAACTGAATCAGTTTGTAAACCTTATTAAGTCATGAGCAAAAAATACACCAAAATTCAATCTAAAGAAGTATATAAAATGGTGACGGAGACTAAAGTTTTGAGTGAACAAGACGAAAGTAGAGCATGTGCATAGACATTTATACACGGACACTCCCAAAACAAACAAGATGGTTAGGCACCAAAAACACATAGAGCCTATCAACTACTAATAATAGCTATTAAGAAGGAAACGTACATAAATTTGCAAGGCGAGGTTGGCGGTTTTTTCTTCTATTAAGATGATAGATTCCACCAAACAAGTGGTAGTATGCAACATAGATCGGTTGGCGTTTTTTTCCTTCTATTGAGAGTGATAGTAGATTCCACCAAATAAGCAGCATACACCCCCGGTGCCTTCATCATACAGACCAAATAAGGAAGTTGCAAAACCAAACAGAGAAGCAATAGAAAAGGCACAAGGAAAAATACAGCTAGTGGATGATAAAGATATTGTGCCGCGAATAACTTCGTCCAGAGTGCAATAATCTTCAAATGGAAACAAAGTGGACAATAAAGATATTGTACAGCGAGTGACATAGTTCACAGTGTAACAATCTTCAAATAGAATCAAAGTGACACAAAGCTAAAAAGTCAAATGATACTAATAAACATTGAACAAGGAACATTATTACAAAATTGTGTGTCTGATCCTATTCAAAACGGGGAATTTTACATATCCGTGCCGGCCGATTGAGCTGAGCTTTCGCTGGAGGGATACCCCTCAGATATGCAATACAGTTCTTGCCCCACGATGTTATAACATGTTCCTCAAGCTAACAGCTATCCTGCTTTCATATCTGTAATTGGTTCTGTGCTCGTTGCTAAATAGAATAGGAGCAGCAGACTGCAGATTTGAGAACAATATCGGCACTATACTAGTTTGTGAATTTTGCAACCTGGCTTCGGACCTATACAGTCAAACTGAAGGATAGAGGGGAATTACTGACTGAGGGTAATCTGATCTCATTCCTGCAAGTGAGTAGTATGCCAGAATCTGTGCCTGGCCGTCTGGGCAAAGCTCATCTTGATTGGGAGCAATAATCTCAATGTTCCAGAATGGTCGCACCATTGCCATTAGATCAGCGCCATTGGGAGATGCCTTGTATCCTTGCACCCATAGGTATCTCAGTGACTTAAGTTGTAAAGCAGCAATAGCCAATGCACGTTCACTAAAAAAACAACCCCTCAACTCCAATTTCTGCAAGCTTGGGCATCCTGTTGAGAGTTGCAGAATTCCTTGGTCGGATTCCCCAACATTTCCAAGTAACATGTAACGAACTGTCTTACTAAATTCACCAATGTACCCAAGGCCAACATCTGATAGAGCCCCAGGTCTCACATAAAATGCAAACCTCCGCAGCTTGGTGCAACCTCTTAACAAAGCACGGACCCCATTGTCAAGGGGTGATTCTGTTATATTTGCTTCTCTATCAAGCAGAACAAGCCGGAAATCATTAAGACTTCTACTGTATGTACCGATGGCTTCTAGAGCTGCATTTGTTATGTCAGTGACATGCACCGCCCAGTATTCTAAATGAGGGCATCCTTGAGCTACAGCCATCAATCCGACCTGTGTAACCATACCATGTTCATCTTCAAGACCTCCTTGATCATCATCTCCTCTCTCTACTCGAAGTCTCTGTAATTTCTTGCAGGTCTGTGCAACAACTTGTAATCCTCGATCCCCTATCACATCCCTAACCTGTTTGGTACAGATGAGAAAAATGAGTATCAACCCATGTTTTAATAACGCATTCCTATATAACCTCCAAATAAGTACTACCTCCGTCCCATAATATAGCAACCTAGGAGGGGATTTGACCCCTCCTTGGACAATGTATCTAGCACATGGACATGGCTAGATACATTGTCCTAGGAGGGGTCACATCCCCTCCTAGGTTGCTATATTTTGGGACGGAAGGAGTATATAAACAAAAATAGACGCTCAATTAATCTGCCAGGAAATACCTCTAGAATTTCCAGATTCGGGCAGCGCTGGACCAGCTGACAGTGATCCTCTGTGGAAAGGAATGTGAACTGAAGATCCAACTTCTTGAGTGCAGCACCATATGGGAACAGTATCTGCATCTCTTTTGTTCCCATGTAGAGCAAACTCAAGCGGTGTAGTGAAGGGGGAAAATAATAGTTGTCATAATTTCTACTCTCTGCAGCTTGACCCTGATCATCAAAGGAACCACCAGCAAAATCTTGCAACATCTCAGCTGTACGGAACAAATCGACTAGGTCAAGCATGAAGCACTCACTAATCTTCAAAATTTTCAGCCTTCGACAATTGCGCACAAGGAGGGTAAGATATGCTGGGGATGCCCTGAGATCTGTCAAAAAGAAATTCAGTGTCTCAAGGACAGTATTGTTGGTAGCAAGCTCCCGAAGCCATTCATCATTTTCTTTCTCAGCAATTAAGCTGTCTTCCAGGAACAACGTTTCAAGTTTCCTGCAAATCACAACACACATGGATGGTCAATTATCTAGAAATCTGCAGCGCTCTTTCAGTAACCTGTTTCTACTTAACCATTCCCACCAAGTAACATATGATCTAATCTAAATCTTTGCACCTCACTATAAAAAGAGAAATCTAAGCTAAAATCCTTGCACCTCACTATAAAACGGCAAATCTAAGCTAAATCCTTGCACCTCACTATAAAACGAGAAGTGTGACAAGTAAAAGCACATCATTTCGTACTATCTGTAAGACACAATTATCTCCAAAGTTGAAAGAATTGTAGCACCAAGATGATGTATTTATAGTAACCAAAACAAGAGAAAACTTCTTATTCTATTCCCCCTTCCGGAAGCAAACCATACCCAAATCAAAAACAAACTTCAGCAAGCAAGCAAGCCATACCCAAATCTAAGACAAGAAAGGAAAACCTCAAATGACTCGCTCACATACTCAACTGGAGTAAAATATTCTGCAACAAGAAGGTTAAAGAAGAAAAATTACTTGCAGGTGCGAGCGACGAGGGCGAGGGAGGAAGTCGAGAAGCCAGAGCAGCGGTCGAGCTTGAGCGAGGCGAGCATGTGCGCCTTGGCTCGGACGAGGACGTCGAGGTCGTCGTCGGAGACGATCATCCTGCGGAGGTGGAGCGCCTTGAGGAAGTGGAACGAGGCCGAGAGCTGGCGGATCCACGGCGAGGCGGAGCCGCCCCAGTCCTCGGGGATGAGGTTGAACATGGCCGCGCGCGGCTTGGCCTTGAGCTTGAGCGACTCGAGGCAGGGGAACCTCCTGAACAGCCGGTCCGGCGTGGTGGAGTACGCCATGGCGACGGTGACGTGCTTCCTGCTCAGCGCGTCCACCCGGCACCAGTGGCGGCACACCAGCGAGATGGCGTCGCGGTCCCATGGATCCTCCACGAACCCCATCACCAGCCCCAGCGCCACGTCCGGGATCCCGAAGCTCATCGCCCTCCCCAGCCGCCTCTCCCCCGCCTCCCCTCCCATCTCCGCCGCCGCCGTCGCCGCCGCGATCCCGATCTGTTTCTGCTCCGCTCCGCGGGTGGGTTCGAATGGGAGAAAGGGGAGGATGGGTCAGGGTGTGGTGGGGCGCGTGGAGTGGGAGAGACCGAGAGAGAAGGCGAGGAAAAGCCAACTTTGGGGAAATTTTATGGGAGGTTTTCTCTACTTTTCCTTCCCCTGTCCTGGCGTGGCGAAGTCTCGCTTCAGACGCTGTGCGGCAACGCGGCGTCCTTGCCAGTTGGCTCTCTCCGCCGTGCGTTTATTTCTGCCTGAGCCGCGGCCTTGGCAAGTTGGCAGTTGGTACTCTCCGCCGTGCGAATCTGCCTGAGCCCTGAGCCTGATCTGGTTGCCTGTATTGGTGTTCTCTTGTGTCTGCCGGCTGCCGACGGCGACTGCAGATATTTCTCACTTTTCTTCTGTCATCTCGTCCTGTCTAGGTTATCCGGTGGCTATATACTTCCGGCGTCGTCCGTGGTCAAGGGTTTCCGGCGGGTCACCAACGATTTTGGTGGATAGCTTCCGATGAGTCAATCCTTTTGTGTGTGCTATAATTGGAGCTTCAACCCAAGTCGTGGCTAACTGACTAAGTGACTATATTGGAGAAATTGGAGTTCCAACCCAAGTCTCTGATTTTAAGAATTGCCTGTAGCGTGTGATAAGTATTGGTTAGAAGAAAAATCATCACATAATGAAATGTGTTATAGAGATGCTTGAGAAAAAAAACGGAAGTTACGAAAATACCATTGTTAAAATATCATATATGAGAATTACGCGTGGGGATTTTTCAACTTTCGTATATGCAATGATATTTTTTAATTTAGGAAAATTAGAGTCATGTCATTACTATTTCTCAAAATTAGAGATATATTATCCTGGCCTATATGTCATTGACTCACGTGAGCTCCACATGTCATTGGCTAACGGATGACATATCTCTAACTTTAAAAAATTGCAATGGCATAGATCTAAGCAATTTCATGATGATATTGTAATTTCATGATGATACATTCATGCTAACAGGTGGACCTACAGAATACTCAAAGTGCTCATTCGATAGGCAGAATAACGTGAATGCACTGTTTTAGTATGCACATCGCTGAATGGACAATATTAAGATGCACTAAGAATATTCTGTTAATCCGGATCAACTTCACAGTTGGTTTTACCGATCAGATGTAATATAGCAAACGGATAGGCACACAATTCACTTTCTTTTTACCACCAAAATATACAGTCGTGCACTCAATTTGTATAGGGCTCTATGCAGTAGGAACTAAAATGACAATCATAGTGTTTCCTAAATTATTTTACATGTAAAAGTATCGTTTGCTTGAGCCAAGCCAAACAAAGACAACCTGGCTGAAACACGCTCAGTAATTGAAAGTTTCTTTTTCTCCGAATACGCATAGAAGCAGAAAGTCATCCAAACACGCCAAAACAACAAATAAAAAGGACTTGTGCCAGGCTTACACAAGTTTAAACGGCTCAACCTTTTTCCCGTTCCTTGCACAATCTAGCTACTGCTCACATCTATAAACTGTAAGCTTAGAAATAATAACAAGCAACAAGGTTCTTATTTGTGAATATTTAGTGGAACAAAAAATTGCCTATTTGTGCATATTTTACATACTGTATTGTCCTTTTCAATCTTCACTTGCTGCTACAGTTTAGTAAGTATAATTCATTATTTTTGCTTGTTGTTGAGCTCCACTCTATTGGGTTGCTCTTAATTGAAATTTAGGGTCAGTCTCAATTGAAATTCCATCGGCATCTAATGAGTGGCAAATCAACAGAAATGATGGTGTGACAAACAAATTAAGAGAAAGAGAATATATGTATTTCATCCCCATAAAACTTGGTTGGTGTTGTTTCCAAGTACATGAACTTATTAAAATATTATTGAGAGTGTGTGGTTTCATGGTGATACTTATACTTAATTGCTAGCATATGAAACCGTGAGATAAAATTATGTATTGAGAAAGATTATTTTATTCACGATATTAAATCTCCTAGTACACTTAGAAAGCGTATAATAAGACTATGTATTAAGATTGGCCTCATATAAAACATCTATAACACTCCTAGGCGTGTTCAGCTCCTGGGAGGCATCATATAATCGAGCCATATGGATTTGTCTATCAACCTTTTACACCATTTATTTGGAATTTAGCAGAGAAAGAGTGTATCGTTATCTAGAAAAGCACAGAATTAGATTTGCGTGCAATCAGCATGCATAGGTTATCATTCTTTTTGGATCATCTGCTGTATCCACTAATGCCCGTAAAACTCATTAACCTCCAGCATATGTGGGACATTGATAAAGCGAATGATACTGTATTTATCAAATGCAACGCTAATAAATTCATTGATACCTTTTGCCTACACAAACAGCGTTAATTTTGCTTCATATCCTAATATCCTATTGTCAATCAAAATAGTCCTGGTATTTGCTGTAAAAAGAGCAATTACATTGTAAAGGTAGAGAATTCCGATACCTGAAAAAGATAGACAAATAGAGAATTCACATGTCGGGGCATGGCCATCTTGCAGGCGATCCAATGTTGCATTGTCAGAAATTAAACTTGCACTACGAACCTGATAACGATCATATGGTAAGCGAGCTGTAAGCATAGAGATGAACGGAGCTCGGAAGAAACCAAACAAAGGGAAGATATGATAATATGAAATGTAAAGATGATCAGGTGTGGGAAGGAGGGATATATATATGTATGGAGGGGAGAAACCAAGGAGGAGGAAGTTATGCGAGCCTGATGGAGTTACGGTCAGAGAAATGCGGGGAGGCGAGTTATGCTTGCGCATTGCTAGAATAAAGTATTTTTACAATACATATGCTGCAGGTGTGCGCCGTGTGGTGATCCTGATTTAGCATAACGCCTAAAATAGCATGTGCTAGAAATAAGTTTTTTTTTACCGTGCAAAAACGCGTGTGATCAAATGGGCGGTCATGACTCGTTTGTTTGGTCGGAAATGCTCGTTTGATCCATCGGTGGGTCGGTGCATAAAAATTGGCGCATGGCGTATCACCTGATCTGCACGTCCTGACTGCATCTAGCAACAAAGTGACAGCCGGGCCCAGTAATCACAGTTCCTCTGGTCAATCATTCCACAGGTATACTCGGAAAACCAATGGCGAACGGGTAACGCTTTCGGCGCCATGACGCTATTTTATTTTTCGTTTTTTTATAGGACTCCATGACGCTAAGCAGAATCTTGTCGCTAACGAAGCACCGCACGGGCGTTTCTCAAAAAAAAAAAAAAGAAGAAGAAGAAAAAAAAAGAAAGAAAGAAAGAAGCACCGCACGGGCCCCTCCCGTGCCGTGCCAGCTAACTAAAGATCGCGTATTGTCAAGACTCAGCGCGCGTACGTGGTGGTGTTGTACCGACAGGTGCTACGGCACTGGGTGACGGGTGCACACTGCACGGCTGGTGTTGTACCGGCAGGGCGGCAGGTGGCGCGGCACGGCCGCACGGCGGACGTGCTCGTGATGGCGAGCCGGACACGGCCGGAAACGGCTTCAAAGCGAGCGTATGTTCGTTGGGTTGGCCTTGTGGGGTGGTGTTTTTGTTGTGTGCGCGGTGGGGGCGGCGGGGTTCGTGGCGGTTTTGGATGGATAGATCCATGCTTTGCTTTCGGCGAAAAGCTACGAGTGTACGTGCCCGCGTGGGCGTGCCTCCTGCGACCGCAGCGGTGAACGCCACATGGCTGGCTGGCGCGAGCCGATCGGTGTGTGGGTAGTTGGGTACCCTTTGCATAGTCTCGTCACGGACAAGGCAGCGTGTTCACGCCCTGAAACGGTAAATTTTGAGGGAATGCAGATGGACGTCGCAACTCGCTAGGGAGTGCGTGCGCACTCGATAGCGCTATACTATACACCGACGGCGACGGCGACTTCTCCTCCCTACGCCGTTGATGGGCCACTGTGACTGTGTGCCACGCCTCCCCACCCAGCAGCCGTGCATTATCGCCGGCGGTGCAGTCCACCGTGTGCCGTCACCTCCACCGCCTCGCCTCCCCCAACTCCATGTGCTACTCCATAGGTTCATCGGTCTTGTCAAGCCCCTACCAACAACCCCTACCACCCTCTCTTCTTCTTCCTCAACTTCAATAACAGTGGCTCGTGTTGCAGGATTCGTCACCAGCATCTGTTGCCTGGCCGCAATTAAACCCTACATCGCCGACCTTGTCCGCATGTACTAGCGACGCAACCATCGTCTCGCCGTCCGCCCGTGTCTGCCACCCACTGCCGGTCCAACCATTGACTCCGGCCATCTCTCTAAAGCCGGTGAAGTCCTCCCACTTCCTCACCCCAATCCAAAACCCTAAATAGTGGGGCCAAGGTCCGTCGTTGCTGAAGCCAGAGAAAACGACACCGTTGCAAGGAAGAACGACATTGTTAAGATGTAACAACAATGTGTGTTAGATTTTAACCATCCTTAAGATCTAACATTGGTGGCCGTTAAGACCTAATAACACATAATTGGATCGTGTCGCATCCACTGAATTTCGAGCGGACGGCTCGCGCGAGTCACCGATTGGCGTAGAAAAGTGTGCACTCGTGAAATAGAATTTTGCAAATGCAGATCCTCTATATTTGCATATTTGCAAGCTGTAGCTGTAAACATGCGTACTACATCAGCACACATCTTGAGCATCCAAAATGGGCAGCTGGGATTCTTCGAGTGTCAAGACTTCTAACGGCGGACGTCCTTCACCCCCCTATGACCGCCACCTATTGAGCTCCTCCGCCACACGCCTGCCATCGGAGCGCCTCCACACGCTCTCGCCATCACTGAAGATCCTTTGCTTCCGAACTCCTTTTACCTCTCGTATGCATCTGCCGTTGGCTGAGCCCCTCCACCCGCACGCCGAGCTTCTTCGCGCACCCCTATCGTCCAAGCTCAATCTGCGCAGCAAAAGTAGAAGAGGAAGAGGAGCTTGCTCCACACAACGTTGATGGAAGGAGAGGGGGAGAAGGTCGCTCCGTGCGTTGACAGTGGAAGGAGAAGAGAGAGATCCGTAGCTGACGATGATGACAGACTGTCCTGATGGTGTTAAATTGCATCCAACACATCATGTTCCTATCCCTTCTACCAAACAAAAAAAAATTCATCTCATCCCTCAAACCATACATACAACCAAATCAACCCATCCTAATAAACTGAATAAACCTAACCCATCATATCTAGTCCTCAAACTAAACACTACCTTATAGCCGCTGCATCGTGCACCTTTGGTCGGAAGATGATACGAAAACTTCGGTGAAAAGGTTTTTGAGGAAATTTCATGGAAACGCAATTGCACAACTCCAAAGACACATCGACTAAAGCTTTGGTCAAACAACCAAAGCATCGTAAACCGGAGCAACATAAAACTTGGTCTCTTTGGCTATAAAGCCGTGGATGGACTAATCGATAGCGACATGTGCGAACTTTACGACATGGTCGGCAGAAGAGCTTCAGCCTCGAAGGAAATCAGACCAACACGCCGAAAAGCAACCGACAACGATGATCATTTCAAGTTTTGTACAATCATATCACTCATTTCAAGTTTTCTACAATCATATAAACGTTGAATCAGGCGGCAATTTTCTGTTAACGCCAGTAATTCTCTGAGAACTTAACGCCGGAGACTCAAACTGAGATGGCCTGGCAGATTTTTACTTTGCACAACAGCTAGTGGCACAGTAGACGGTGACTGGAATATTTGCGTGAGTCTTGAGTCTGCTGCATATTTGCATAAAACTTGAAAGGGTGGCTGGAATTTAGTGCATTGGGAAGTTTCTTTCTAATGATTCCTTTCAAGGAGAATAATGCAGACCTAATATGTAGGGCCAGAAACAGTTCTAGCCAATCGATCCAATATTCCAAAACAGAACCAAATCAACCAATCAACTTAAATTTGCATGAGACCAGTCTTTAAGAAAAATGAATGCAATGATGTGCCGGGCCCACAACCATAATTTGTATCCTTTTCATCCATAGTGGGCCAATATAATAAGGATACTTTTTTTTCTAGAAAAAGCTTTAAAATGGGTTAAAGAAAGCTGGCTCAACCTAAACAAGTCTCCTCTTTTTGGTTCATAGATACAGTAGAATATTATGTCAGTCATAATCTCACAAACGATTAATTAAGTCATTCTTGAAAGCAGAGTAAGATAGAGCAAACTACAAGTAAATTCAACCGATAGCACCAGCTAAAAGACAACAGATAAAATATAACTAGAATGTAGCAAAGGACCAGAGGTTTGCACTTCACTGATGTACAGACGCAGCTTTGGCCATAATCGACTAGTCGCAAGGTCAGAATAATTGAAAAGGTATTATCTGGTCCAAAAGTTGTTTGGCTGGGCTTAAATGCTACAAGAAAGGAAAATGATGGGATCACTAAAGAGAGGCATATTGTAAATACTTTTTATTCCCTGGAACATACTTAATCTGATAAAAGGTTGGCTCATTAAATCCCTCAGGTGATCTACAAGTAAACCTGAGCAAAATGGTCTGTTATTTAGTGCTGATTTGGCTTAAAATTTGAATATCAGGAGCAAGCTGAGGCTATGCTGCTCCAGTGCTCCATGCCCAAGTTGAGCAAAGCGAGTTTCCATAGTATAAAACGCAGTGACTCGCCCTAAAGGTTTGTATAGATGGATGCATACACACCCAGCAATAAAGTTGGTCATACCAAGGAACAATTCAACAATTTGAGCCAGAAATTTGTAATTAAACCAATAATCAAGATGTTAGAAAATTAGAGGTAACTAGCAGGTTAATATTGGTTTCTAAAGCAAGGCTGGTAAACACTTTTTGCACAAAACTGCAAAGGAAAATATGCAGCAGTTGACACTTGACAAAGTATTTGTGATTATATGTGCAGTTTGAAAATCTAATATACTGCATCAGTGAAGAAAACAATTATAAACTTACACCAAAAGTAAACCAAAAAGCTTCTGCATCGGGAAAGCAATTACCAGACCAACAAACAAAAAACACCAGATCTACATCCCCTTACCTATGTATTGCTATCAGCCTCGGTGTCTTCAGCCTCATCTGAAAGCCATGCAAAAAGAAGTTTTTTAGAAATACTGAAAATAATAGAAAGCTCTAATACAACGAGTGTAACAGAAAACTGAACATCAATTTATGTGGTTACTTACTTACTGTAGTTAATGCATACTATTTGCAAAAAAAGTAATGCTTGAAAGATGAAGGAAACATGTGTTTTCACCATGTTTTACCTCTAAAAGTCAGTTAAACAAGCATATTCACCACAAAGTGCCTTCTTAAGATGGTTCCACCATGTTTTAGCCTCATGCTTACTCCCTCCACCCCCCCGCC
>CM002481.1:7595260-7629715 GCA_000325765.3 Leersia perrieri | reverse complement strand
CCCCCAAAAAAAAAAGAGAGAGAGAGAGAGAACCAAATGTGACATTTCCTAGTGCAAAGAATCCGGACAAATTCTGTCCTAAGACATTACCTTTAGCATTCTAGTTTTATCCCAAAATATAGCTACCTCTCCACCTACTCCCTCATCTCAACCAATCAAAGCCATCTCTCATTTAATTTCTCCACTTATTTCCTTATCTCAACCAATCACTACTATGGCACCTTCATTTAACTTTCACCTGAACCGTAATCTCTCCAAAAGTCCAAAGGTAAGTCATTTCTAGTTGCAAATTCTAGAGCTGCTCTTGAGCACTGAAAAAAAATCCCTAAGGAGGTGCAAAATTACGAGTAACGTCAAGTAATACAGACATAGCAGACCTATACAGATAGCACAGGTCTAGGTAGATACTTTAGCATGCTTCTAAATAGATGATTGAATTATGTCTTGGACTTATTGAATCTTTCAAGAGAGAAGAAATGCCATACAGTGTACATTTTTCCATCGATACATGTAGGTAGGCTTTTTCCCTTTTGCACGGTGAAAAGAATATGATAACTTTCTCAAACAAACAATAGCTCCATGAAGTCTACAAAGCATTTTTCCATCCTTAACAATAAAATGATGTATGCAAGACAGTAATGGCTACACAATCTGTTCATTTGTCTTGGCATTTTATCCCCCCACCCCCACCCCCCAAACAAATATCAGGACCTTTATCAGCATACATAACATCGATCAGGATATTTACAACAGAGCATAGGTAAGAGGAAAGTGCATTAACAAAATCTCACTGCAAGTGAAGGAATTGACGTCTGAATACAGTGATCCTATGATCTAGACTGTCTTTTTCAGATAAGGGTGACAAAAGAAATTTGGGATGGGAGATGCTGGCATAATGCAGGCTAGCAAGAGTGTCAAGCTTGGCATGAAAGGCAGTGACACCAGAACCTATTTTTGAAGGTTAACACACTTGGAGTTAACTACCCAGAGCATCTCTTTCTTACCCTTCAGGTGGCCATAGGGAAGCTCTCTAACAGATCACGTAAGACAATCCCCAGGCAGATTGGAGTGATCATGCACCGGGGCAACCTCTGCTTGCATTTCACATTGGAATTTCTTGGCTAGCCCAAATAGATGGACTCTTCTTTTCATTGTTGTTTTAGGAAAGGAAAGTTCGGGAGTTGCACAGTTTGATCATGCTCAATGCCAGGTATTAGCAATTAACTATGTCTCTTATCAGTCAATCATTCGCATCCAGTCATCACATATTCACATAATCACAGCCTAAAGCCCTAAACTAACTTAAAGTAGTTTAGTGGTAGTATAGATTAAACAAGTATATGCCCTTGAATTAATTCACCTTTCGTGCCATTACTATTTCATGCATATACCACAAACTGTTTAGAGCGTCAAGGTCCCAGGCGGCCAGGGAAAACTTAAGTTGCTGGAAGTTTGTAATATTAATCACTAATAAACCATTAAATCTTCTGTAAAAACCATTAAATTGAAACATGCCCTCTCCTAACTATCAACTTATAAACATGTAAAATAAAGATAACTGGATAGCATTATTTACAAAAAGAACATGCATAGCTATGTACCTTGAGCAGCCTCCTCTGCACTTGCTTCTTCCTCTTGTACCTCCTCTGCTTCCTCTTCACCATCCTCCTCACCATCAGTGTCATCCTCATATTCATCAAAGACGGTGGCACCGTACCTGGAGTTGAGGTAATCAATGGCAGCCGGGGTGAAGAAGAGCTTCCGGGCATCAAGGATGTCGTAAAGGTTGAGAGTCCTGGGGGTCAGCATCTTGAGGGAGCCGATGTTCCTGCCGCTGAGCCTCACATTGTCCGCGAAATCCGTGGCGAAGAACATGGCCTTCTCCTTGGGGTCGAGCCCCCACCGCTGGAGCGCGGCCACGAAGTCCCTGGTCTTGGGACCCGCGGCGAACGCCTCGTCGAACTCCTCCACGACGAACGCGTCGGCGGCGGCGCTGGCGAGCGCCGTGGAGATGGCGAGGCGCTTCTCCTTGCGGTTGATCTTGATGGACCAGTCACGAGGCTTGGGCCCGAAGATGACGCCTCCGCCGGGGCGGAGCGGCGTGCGGTTCGACCCGCGCCGCGCCTTCCCGGTTTTCTTCTGCTGGTAGGGCTTCCTCCCTCCGCCCCTGACCTCGCCGCGGGTGAGCGTGGAGGCCGTGCCGCGCCGCTTGTTCTGGCGGTCGGTGATGAGGGCGCGGTGCACGACGGCGCGCGCGGTGGAGGGCGGCGCGGACTTGAGGTCGAGGGCGACCTCGCCGACCTTCTCCCCGGTGAAGTTGAGCACCGGGAGTGTGGCCGCCTCGGCGCGCAGCGCGCGGAGGACGGAGACGGCGGCCGCCCTCTGCCTTCCAGCGGCGGCGGCGACGGAGACGCGCGGGGAGGAGGAGGTGGAGGATGGGAGGAAGGAGGCGGAGGCGGAGGAGAGGAAGGGGGAGGAGGAGGAGGACAGCGAGAGGAGGATAGAGGAGGCCACGGAGGAGGCGGCCATTGCCATTGCGGCGGCTTCGCTGCGGTCGCTGCGTGGGGCGGAGGCGGACGACGGGGAGGAGGTTTTGCCGCTGCAGCTGCGGGAGCGGCCGCTTCTCTCTATCACCTTATCCACCCCACCGGCCCACCCGACCAGGCACACTCTCAGCTAGTTTGGTCGCGCCGAAGGCCGAACCAGTCGATACGCAGTATACGTACACTATTACAGAGTATTTGGAAATTTCGATTAGAGAGCATTTTTTTCGTATAAAAGAATTGAGAGCAACTACTTCTCTCTATCAACAAACTTGCTGATGTCAGAGAAAAAATACTTGATATCAGATCCGCCCGTGGTAGCAGACTTAGAATCTTGGGTATCAGATCTGTTATCCTAGATACCAGACATAATACTTTGGATACCAATCTAATACCATTGAGATAGCAAACAATATTATATCGTCGGAACCGCTGGCGCTACATCCTTTCTCGACAAACAGGATTATTGATTATTGTTGGCACTACAATTTCCCCTCAACAGCACGACTAAGCATGGCTCGGCCGTTTGGAGAGGCAACAGCAGTGACAGGACGAGCGTGGGTGAGGGGTGTGGCCAGCCAGAGCGGCAACAACAGCGGTGGCATGGCCGACTGCACGCGGGGGAGTCATAGGACGGCCCTTATCCGGTAAAATGAGTGGACATTATCTCGGGGTAGCGATCCGTACATTAACAACGTCCGTTTAAACAGACATGGGTTCCATAGTGTTTCACAAAAGAATTAGATGTTGATGTTAAAGAAAATCCTTGAGGAAGTATGGTTTAACTGAAAAGGACTTCAAAACACTCAATAAAAATCACTTCCATTTGGTCGATCAGATTGCTCATTTTAAGCTTTTGTGTGTCAAAACAAGCCTTCAATCTCCAATGGTACTATGGAAGCTTGTTTGGGGGAATATGGCCAAACTCAACCTAAGCCAAAGAAAAATGGCAATGATAAAAAATAATTCGCTCATTCAGTTTGTAGCAAAAAGAATGGTATTGTGAAATTATTTCGCTTAGATTGACCCTATAGCCAAAATACAACACTGTTAGCAAACCAAACAACAACACAACTAATCTTTACCAAATAAAGAATAGCAATGACCGATTCTTCATATTGTCAAAAAAGTTTTTTTTGCAAGGTTAGGAATTGCTAAGACCTAACATGACACAATGTTAAGCTATACGGATATAAAGTCCAAATTTGTACTAATGTTCTGAACACTTAAGATTGCGATCATTTTTTTTTGGTTGGCTTTAAAAAACAAGCTAAATAAATTCAAGAAATCTGAACAGATGACTGGCGCTTGCGATTTTAACCACCTTATTTTCCAATGTTTCAACCCTCCAATATACTTTACATGAGTAACACATATAGCCTACCCAACATAAATCATTATCATTGGTTCCTACAAGAATCATAGTGGTAATTGTAGAGACTATATCTTTAATCCCCTTCTTTTTTGGAGAACCTACCGTAGATTGTGGATAACTTGATACTCCTAACAGAGGCGCTTGTGAACTCTGCCCAGCGTTTTATGCAAACAATCGGTGTTATAAGTAGGCAACTAACTCTTGTACAAATACCTAGATCATCTTAATGGTTTTGATGGTAACTTCTTAACCAGACTAGTGTTACCGGTTACCAACAATCGAGCACCCTTCACCAGTTCCTCCTTAATCATAAAAAGGAGAGCAGAAGCAAAAACACTTTGCACAATTTTTGTGCTCATTCCTTTATAAAGCCCTGACAGACCTTCATAACGTATCATCTTTGTGATTGCATCAAATGTGCCTGAAAGCAAGAAATTTTGTATAGCATATTGAGAATAAAGTCAGTAACAACAAGGTATGATTACCATAACAAAAGTAAAAGGTAAACAGAAACAGGACTTGGAGCGACACTACTATTCAAGATTAAAAATGAAGTAAAAAAATGAAGGCCAACGATTTACCTTTGTAGCTATGCCTTTTGTCATCGCCAATTACTTGCTTTGCCTGAAGTCTTGCCTGCAGAAAAACATGGTTCAATTTGGCATGTCTGCTAAAAATATGCAGGGGAAACAATGCTGCTATTACTGGTATATCAGATAATCACCTTCACAACTAGAAGAGGATATGTAACAACAGTGGCTCCTAGTTTTGCAACAGCACCAAGAAGAAAAATCTGAACAAGGATTTTACAATGTGAGATTAAGACTGTTTACAGTATAGCTACCTAACAAAGAAATACTAGTATAGGAGCATATAGAAAATTCACAGCACTGCACCGCTGAAGTGTTTTCAGCAAATTGTCATGGTAATGAAGCAAAGAAATGAAGCATCATTACTGAACAAATTTTCAGATCAGCACTATTGGTAGCTTCAGGACATTCAGGCCCCAGTGCAGCAAGTTACCATGATGCAAATTGGTTATGTCCTAATAATTCTATAGAGATGGTCCCAGCCACCAGAGAAGCCAAAAGCTTACTTCAAGAGCAGTCAGTCCCTCAGCTCCCTTCAAATTAGAGGCACGTCTCTTTTTCAACTTCTTCAAAAGAGTCTCGTAGAGCATGAACTGGATTGCGGGATTGCTAACCTAAAACAGATTGAACATAGAAAAATGAACTTGTAAGATAAATAACTTAGCAAAAAAAAAAGTGAAGAACACAATACTTACCATAATAAGAGCTGGGACTACCCCTTTCCAGAAGCCCAAAAATCCAGCTTCTTTGTAGAGATCCTGAATCTGCAGTTACATAAAGTGAATCAACCATGCCGCAAACCAAGTCCAACTCATAAGAAGATGTAAATGGCTTGGTAACAGGATCAAATGTGATAGAGACCTAGCATCCTTACAAGGGACAAACAGGAAGGTAACAGGATCAAATAAGTTTTACTGACATTAGTCCTGGATACAGTAATCAGCAGCAAGTAGTTGCAAGAATAAGGTATCTCATTCTACAAAGAGGAATGATCAAAGTTTCGTACAACATGGATAGTTTTGTGAGGGATATTTTCAACTGCAGGAGCTTCTAGGGTCTTGTCAAGAACACACGTCAAATCTAGAGGATTTTGCTGCTTGTTCGCCTTCCGGTGAGTCTGCAGACAAGAATGGATTCAGGATGTGATGCTGGATTTCTTACACTAAAAGCAGTCAGTTGAGAAATAATACTCCCATAATGTGCACTACTTACTTGCATCCGTGTAACAATAACCCAAATTGGGTTTGTGAGAAGTACATTAACACATCTGCCAAAAGAATAACAGCATTGAAGGTTGTTCATCATCAGTAAAACCATTTAGAACAAGGATGAGCTCACAACGCAATGCATAAGCAGATGGCAGACGCACAAGCAAAATAAGATTACCCAGAAAGCGCAGCGACAGTGAGTGATTGGAGCATCCCGACGGATCCATCCCCAACTCCTTTCCTAGATCGTTGGAGGGCAGCGGCCTCCGCCCTGCTCCGGAATATCTGGTAGAAGTAATAGTAGACACCCTAAAGACAAAACAATTCGATTCAGAAGCTCGTACAGTTAATTCCAACAAGGCTGGGAAAGTGGGAAGCTGGTGAATCGATCAGAAAAAGGTAAGCAACCTGGGAGGCCGCGGTGCCGACGAGCGAGGGCATGAGGCCGCCGTACAGCCGCTCCCACCCCTCGTTCTTCACCACCTACCAAACAAGAACAAGAGGAGATCGCGGTAGCATGTTAGCAGGAACACGAGAAGGGGATTGGGGGAAGGATCAGTACGGAGTACCAGGCACATCTGGCGCACGGCGCCGTCCTTGAACGCCGGCTTGGAGGGGTCGCGCTCCGTCTGCTGCCGCGCGTTCACCTGCGCCCAAACCACTCCGTAATTAAGAACCGCGGCGGCGAAGGCCACGAACAAACGAGCAATCAATCAATCAAAGCACGGAGGTGGTGGTGGCGTACAGTTTGGAGCGGGTAGGTGAGGAGCTGGGCGATGATCCCGCCGCCGGCGCCGGCGACGCCGTTAATCAGCGCGTCCGACATCTCCGCAGCGCCCGCCTCTCCTGAATCTCCTCGTTCCTCGCCACCGGCCGCCGGTAGATCCCCCGCCGGCGGCGTGCTCCGACCACGCGGAAATTAATCTAGGAAGACTCGTTGCTTGCTGAAAGTTTGGGGAGACGACGCGGGGCGTGGTCGACTCGAGGGCGGTGTTTCTCTTGCCTTTACGGCACTGCTTCTTCCCATCAAAATTCAGAGTTCAGACTTCAGACTGAACCAACACTTTTTCTATGCCCGTCGCCTCTTTTTAAAATCGGTCATCTTACGTTCAAAACACGGTTTTTATCGACAGAGAGAACGTGCACGAGCAGTTAAAATTTAAGAGTAGATTAGATTTGGTCAAAATTAAATGGACGGGCTCTTCAAGACTTCAACTGATCAAACTGTGCAACGGTGGGCTTTTTTGTTCAGGTTTTAGCTTCCAGATGAAAAGGGTAAAATGAATTTGCAGAATATCTCACGCCTTGGCGTGTTGCGTGGATGGCGCAGTCTGTACATTTCATAGGAGAAGACCGGATAGCGATGCGTAGATTTAACTGTTAGCATGGTTTCCTCGTGCTGTACTGCTAATGTTGAGGGCTTTAAAAACATCACATTAAATGTTTGAATAGATGTCGAGAGGTGATAACATTAAATGTTTGATTAGATGTCGAGAGGTGTTTTTGTCACGAATAAAAAACTAATTTCATGGCTAGCCTGTAAACCTCGAGACGAATCTTTTGAGCCTAATTAATCCGTCATTAGCACGTGTGGGTTACTGTAGTATTTATGGCTAATCATGACATAATTAGGCTTAAAGGATTCGTCTCGTCGTTTATAGCCCAACTATGTAATTAGTTTTATTTTTTATCTATATTTAGTACTTCATGCATGACTTTAAAGAATTGATATGATGTTTTTGGGTGAAAATTTTTAAAACTAAACGGACCGTTGACTTCTTCCTGTTGGATTGTGCATCGTTCTCATCTTCTTTGCCGTCACAGTGTCCCAGTTTGGTACAGTACTAGCTCTGATAGGCGCTCTTATGGTTGTGTGTTAGTGGATTTGGTTGGCGGTTAATTGGGATGAAAGATGACGATCCAGTTTTTTACTTGGCTGTATAGGCGGGGTGTTTTAGTTTTTTGTTTGGTTGAATGAATGAAGATAAATGGGATGAGCATAGTAAATTACTGACATATAATTATATATATTAATTATCATTGATCTTATTATTCTTATTCTTAGTACTAATTAACAACATAACATATCAACTATACATAATTAATATTAATTTTGAAATAATAATTGCTAATTAATGACAAGATATGCTAATTATCACTAAATAAACACTGATGGTCGCTGTTAGAGAGGGTGGATGAGTTCATCCGGTCAATTTTGCCCGAATACATCCTTACAGCATCTACATAGAGTATTCCCTTCTTGGGCCGCCCTATCCAACCTCGCTCGTAAACCAAACGGATACAAAAACTGGACGTCCATCTCCCATCTAGACAAATCCCTCCAACCAAACGCATAATTATAAAAGTTCTCATGAAATCGTACGGGTTTCTTTAAAATATCTACAAAAATTAAAGATTTTATATAGGGCTTTAATAGTTAGTTTGAACCTCTTCCGTACTCCTATATCTCTTTCGTTGAAGAGGTGATGCCAGTATAGGTGTATAGCGACCCATTAGGTTTGTCTCTAGAAGACCATTGTGTTTCACATGTAAGTTTTAGGGTATCAATATATTCAAGAATATCCAGGTACAAGCTTTGATTAATATTGAATTTTCAGATTCCATTGGATAGCAAAGATTGTGTGGCTATTAGATATTATTTAAAAAACAATGTGTACAGTGGGAATGATGTGACTCATAAATGTACATAAAAGTTTAGGCCATGTTTAGATCCAAGTTTTTTTGCCAAAAATTTTTGCATCGAATGTTTGGGCACACATTTGAAGTATTAAACACAGACTAATAACAAAACAAATTACAGATTTCGATTGTAAACTACGAGACGAATCTTTTGAGCTTAATTAATCTATCATCATTAGCACATATTGGTTACTATAGCACTTATGGCTAGTGATAGCGTAACTAGGCTCAAAAGATTTGTCTCGCAATTTACGTGCAAACTGTGCAATTAGTTTTTTCGTCCACATTTAGTGCTCCATACATGTGTCCAAATATTTGATGTGATGAAAAAGTTAGAAGTTTAAAGGAAAATAGCTGGAATTAAACAAGGCTTTAGAAACATTAGGGGCTATACAATAATTTATGTGGGCTTGTAAAAAAGTTGTTTGAATATTTACTTAAACCAATTAAACATTTCCCCATCAAATCTTTTATGCTTTAGTAAAAACTTCATTTTATATTGTTGATCCCAATTTTTCTATAATGTGTAGTTCTCGTGAGCTCACAATGTTCTTCTAGGTGGGTCCATCGATAGCCCATTGTCGCCTGACATAAACAACAACAATAGATTAGAACTACTCCATATGTGAGCGATTAGCGAGAAATGATTGAAGTAAAAAAGAATTATATTTAATGGCCTAAGGGAAAACATGGTTTCAACTTTCAACTAGAAGAAACGACTCTTATAGAATATATCTAAAACATAAAAAAAATATCTATGGTTGTGCGAATACTTAAAAGATGTTGCATTTAATACGTCAAAGTTATTGATTGAGTTTGTTGGTATGGGTAACAACCTATATTTTTTATTTCTTTTATATTTTCCTTTCCTAAAGTTGAGGTAGTATAGAATTAAATGCGGAGACGCCAGCCGCTCCCGCATGCACATCCCATCATCTACGGGATTTTCTCATTAATCACCTGTCCCCACCTCTTATTTTCTTTTGAAATATTTGTTTCACAGATCTCGTGTGGAGAGAAGTGGCGAGCGGTGCCTAGCGGCGTGACGGCGGCGGCGTCCGCGGCGACACGACGGCATCTGCGGCGACGCGACGGCGGCTGCAGCCACGGCATCCACGGTGGCGCGATGGTGGCCGTGGCCGTGGCAACGCGGCGGTGGCGGCCCCGGCGGCGCGACGGCGATGATGGCCGCGGCGGCTTGCAGGGCAATGGCAACGGTCGCGGCAACTCAACGGCGACGGTGGCCGCGGCGGCGTCCGTGTCCGCAGCAATGGCGGCGTCCGCGACAACGCGGAGGCGGCGTCTACGATGTTGACAGGACATTTGCTCCTCCTCGCTGCGTCCTCACCGGTGAAGGCAAAGGCTCGTCGTTATTTGCCGTAGAAAGCCACTAAAGATGAAGAAGAAGCTAGATCTGGATTTGTAATATTTGGGATTTTTGTTGTTTCAGTTAGTGTGTGTTGATGTTTCTTGTGTTAGGCCTCAATGCTTCAATGAGTATTTCAACATTGTTTTAGTTTTTTGTTTTTAATTTTTTGCGGGTTCGGATGTCTCCAAGAATGAATCTCGATGTTTCACGGACAAGGGATTGAAACATATTTTATACCGAGCAGTAAAACATATTTCTTCAACTCGTTGAACATCTGAAACATTTTCGTTAAAACATTTTTTATTGTGTACTGAAACATGTGAAACATTTTCGTACGTGGAATGAAAAAGCGTCAGATAAATCGTCCCGGATCGAACGTCTGGAAACTGGTCGCGTCCAATTAAATGTCCATAGTAAGGAAATTTAGATTTTTTTAATTGACGCACGCGCTGTCAGTCCATATGATTTTAAAACTTTCATATGCAAAATTTTCATTTGAAATATATTCGTATGGAAGGAATTTTTCATATTAGCGTGGGTCCTATAGGCCGAAAGATGCTAATAGCAGTGAAGTATTATAAAATTTCATATGCCACTTAAGTTTTTATTTTTTTAGCCAAATTTCAATGGCGGATAGCGTGAATATTTTTTTTTTACCAAATACCGTACGAAGCGACAAGCGAGAATAGAAAGAAACGAGATAATTGCAAGACGCGACGTGTCGTGAGCACTGACTCCTCCTGACTCGGTGAATCTCCCCTTCTCCAATTAGCTGTTGCGTTGGTAGAGTAGGGAAGACGACTCCAGGTTGCCGGTGCGGCCGTGCGGGTATCGACGCGACGGCGGCGGCGGCGAGTGAGAATCGAGAGGAACGGGAAGGAATCTTTGCGCCGCCGCAATATTTCCTTGGAATCCAAACCCTCGCTTCTCCCTCCTGCGCCATCTCCGCATGGAATCGGAAACCAAATCGGACGCAAATCAAGAACAGGAGGGATCAAGTACGATGGTAGGCGGCGGCGGCGGCAACAACAACAACAAGGTCTATCACGAAAGGCAACGGCTGCAGTTCTGCCTCCTCCACGCCCTCAACAACCTTATGCAGGTAGCTCATCTCTCGCCCCTCTGTGGTATTAGCCTGCTGTGTTCTAAAAGTTCTAGTAGATGTTCTATTATCCTGCCTCAACCGTTTCGTGGGAATTTCGCATAACTTTAACTCATTTTCCTGTGATTTCGTTATTCTGCGTGGCTTGTATGAGTTGTAATCGAATTTCGAAGGGAACTGTTAGCAGTTGAGCGTTATGTTCCACTCCGTTGACCATGATGAGCATATTTTCCCCATGTGAATTGACCTTGCCATAATTCGTGTATGCTGGTGAAATATCACAATATCTTGGAAGCATCAAAACTAGAAAAACGATCGTTGTCATCTGAAAGTTATAGCATACCTAAGTCAGTCTCTATCGGTGTATGTTATCACAGTTTGGCGGATTGGGCAATGTTTTACATGAATTCATTAGTTGAAATCACAATTAATATCTTTTCCACACTCGTCTACTCGTCTAGCACACTTCTGCTCCATCATAACTTATTATGATATGAAAGCTGACTAGGGCCGTGTCAGAAGCTCCCCCAAATAGTTTGTAGCTTAGCTTTAGATTCTGATAAATGAATTAAAAAGCTGGAAAACTTGGTAGAGATATATCGTTATGTCTTGTTGATTTTCTTCTTCTTGTGTGAAGTTGCTGCTTATGTGAATTTGAGAGGCTAATTTGTACTTGTAACTTGTAAGGAGCCTATGTGACTGTATGAGCACTGTATGCAAGTTTTTAAGGTCCTGCCTGCGTAACCTTTTGTTTTAAACCATATCAGAAATTGGAGCATAGCATGATCTTACATTTTATTAGAAACAACATGGTCCATTTGCTTGTTTTTACAGTCTACACCATCTTTATTAATCTCGGTCTGCCATTTCTGACTGCCCAAAGTACATTTTATGATTCAGGAAAAGGAATCTTTCACCCGAGCTGAATTGGATGGGATTGCTGAAAATCTTGTTCGTACTGATCCAAATAAGGACCAATGGACTCCTCTGTCATCAATTTTTAAGCCCCATCACAATGTATTCACTGGGAATTATGATGTCAATGTACTTATCACTGCATTAGAATCTAGAAAGAAGAAGGTAGTCTGGCATGATCATCGGAAGGGGGCTTCTTCCATCGATCTGGATGCAGAAGCATTCTTTGGTCTGATGATCAATGTGCCAGTAAGACGGTTCAGAGGGCTTTGGACTGGCAGGCATTGGGTGGCAATTCGAAGCATTAATGGTACTTGGTTTAATTTGGATAGTGATTTTTCTGCGCCAAAGGAATTTCAGGACAAAGAAAAACTAGTTGCATTTCTAGATGGCATTCTTGGTCAAGGTGGAGAAGTCATGAAAGTGCTGCAAGATGAATAAGGGTACTGCTTCAAATGTCAAGTCTGCATCAATAGCTTCTCTTCTCTGACTTGCAGTTGTTGCCCATACTTCAGGGCTGATATTATGGGCTTCTGCAACTACAATCCCTCTCAAAACTTGCCATTTTATTGGAGAGCATAATGGACAGGTTGACTCAGTACATGGAAGTTCTGATTTTCAATGTCCAAGCGAACTTATGAATTTCTGTTACTCTCACGGTCCATGGCCCTTCTGTTTAAATGATCATCATGTAAGCCCAATGCCAGTCAGTTATTTACGCAGACAGAAAACGTGCTTGCTAGGAGACTTGGGTTGTGCACAGGCACTGGCACATGCTTCTTGCACCGTTGTACATGAAAACCACCTTTTTCTTTCCTTGCCGTAGGGAGTTATTTTGCTGTGTTGTTAATTGTCAAAAAAAAAAAAACAAGGTTGAACCTTCAAAAAAAAAGTTTATAGTGTTGGTGGTGGGAATTGTGTTGATACTGATAGTGTGATTCTGCTGTAATAGTTGTACATGCTCTGTGGAAAACCACGTTTACTCTGCATGTTGGCGCGCTCATACAATTCATCTTATAACGCTGGGACTTTGTAAGCTTTGCAGTCTTCTTGGAATTGAATATTACATATACTTTCATCCGGAAGTATCTTTTGATACTTGACCCCCTTTAACCCCGTTTGTGCTCATATTTCTGTACACACAAATACCATGATAGGCAGGCACATGTGCTGTTTAGACCTGCAGCTTAACTGCCGGTCAATAGAGAGTTACTTCTGCTGGTGGAAGACTTCCATCTTGAAATTTGAAAATACCCAAGCTCGCACTTGGCAAGGAAAATGCTGCAATCTCCAGTTTACGCCTGAGGTCAGGAATAGCCATGGCATTGTGCAACGATTAAAAGCTACCAGAGAGTTGGCAGTATCAGCTCAAAATCACGGCACACAGTATTCTAGCTTTTGCATCACCCACCTTTCTGAATTAGCAGTTAGGAGTTAGGACTTCCACAGTAATAGCCAATCTCAAAGAGCTGTCTAATGTACATGACTTGCATACAAGCTTTTGGTCAATGATCATTCCATAATTGTGAACATATAAATGCAGCTAGCCGCACAAACTCGCAAGCTGTTGGGTACAATGTACAAATTCTTTAGTTATTAACAGTAACAAGGTGGAGAGGGCGGTGAACGAATTACGAATTCCTGAATCAGTAAGTGCAATCTAGTTAGTTCTGCCCGTCTTCTTCCTCCAGTACAATGCTGCAGTACTGTAGTGCTCATTGCGTATTGTCTTCGAGGCTGCTCTCCAGTCACACTTCTCCATCTCCTCCCTAGCAGCTCTTCCAATGGATTCTCTGAGAACCTTTGACGAAAGAAGTTGCTCGATCTTCCTCACACACTCGTCGAGATCCCCAGGTGTAAACAAGAAGCTGGTCTTACCCTCCTTGTCCTTCGGTATTATATCAGGTATACCTCCAGCACGAGCGGCGACAACTGGAACTCCAGAAGCCATGGACTCGAGCACTACTTGCCCAAGTGTCTCGGATTCTGAAGGCATCGCAAATAAGTCACCACTGGCGTATGCTTGTGAGAGCTCCTCACCTTGGAGCATTCCAGTGAATACTGCAGGCATGCCAGTGAACATTCTTTCCAGCTCAGCCCTGACAAGATTAAACAGACCACATAAGAAGATGAAACTATAGGGACCAAAGAGATGGCCAGGAGCCTACAGTCGTGATCAGTTATCATTTGATATTTGTATTGCTATTGTATGGGACACCTTCATTTAGTGGTCTAGAAGGTACTGCATAGAGGACAACTCAAACCTTTTGTAGAAACAAATACTCATACCAAACAGTGTATGCAATATCAAATAAAAAGGATAATGCTAAACAACAGCTTGTGGATAGGTTTGTCTTATCACTTATCAGAATTCATTCAACAGTAAACACATAATTATCCATTCGTAAGTTGGTAACTACGAGTGTACATATAATACCAGGCATATGCAAAGAGACAAAATTAAATTGCTCCAAATAGTGACATTTCGGTATATATGTCATCATGCACGGGTCTTATTGAATGTTGATAACAACAAATATTTAACAGAAGAATGCACCTGTATGGTCCATCACCAACAAAAGCAATTCTTACTCCCGGGAGCCTTTGCATAACCCTGTATTGTCACCAAAAGAAAAAAGGTGCTGATGACATGGCAAAAGCACAACCATGTAATGAACATACGGCATATAGATAGGTGATCTACGACTACGATACATGTGTCAATCTTGAAATGGTTGCATGGTTAAAGTCATAAGCAGGAACGCATAAGTCATGTTATGACATACTTCAGGTTAAAATGTTAAGACGATTGTATTTTATGCTAACTTAGAGACAACTAACAAAATAGCCATACCAAAGAAAAAGATGCCATAACAATTTTTGCAGCCATAAACAACATACTGTAGTTCCTATATGATTATAACTAAAAAACATTGAGCATGTAAACTACACCAGTTCGATGCTATGAAATAATAAATTGTTAGTGAGGTTTCCCTTTTCTCAAATTTTTCTATTCTGTATAGTTCAATATGCATTTAGAGTTAGATTTTACTGACAAACAATGATATGTACAAGTCAGAAATCCTACCTTTTAAGAAAATCCAAATTCTTTTCACGTCCGAAACGTCCCACATGTATTATGAGTGGTTTTTCTGGTTCACCGCCACTAACCAAGAGGGAAGGAAAATAAGTTAGCATGTGCATGATTTTTTCACACATTGCTCATCGAATATTAAATCAATAGGTCAAACCTCAATTTAATGCGCATTTCATGCCTCCGAAATTTAGGGTGAAAACTTTCAGAGTCAACACCTTTGTTCCAAAGCCGAACTCTATTTGCTGAAGAGACAAGGGTAACTGCGGTTATGATGGATGAAGGGATGAAATGCAGACATATGGATTTTTATCGTAAGTATTTAACCTGATACTATTTTTGCAGTTTCAAAATCCTCGGCAATAGCTACCGAAGGAACTAGAGTAAGATCTGCAGACCGATGGAGACATCCTTCAAAACAAAATAAGAATGTCAGCACAAATTTGATGAGAAAGAACTTTATTTTATGACGAACAAAACGAGTGAAGATGTTTGGGCTTACTTATAATACTCCACGTGGGTCCAAGTAACCAATTTAAATTGTATCTCGGTATATACCTGAAAGTCATAACAACAATTCAGTTCAAGAATTGACACTTCGCAACAGAAGGAATTCGTGATGTGCCTCAGTAGGATACTAATGCGATGATGTGCCTTGGTAAGATACTATGATCAACATTGATAGAGACACCACTTTTGTCTGTTGAATTCCACATACACATATGCATCTCTCACTAAGTTTTCACACATGTCCATATGGGAGAGACTCTCACTACCCTTGTCAGGAAAATCACTAGACTATGATGGTATTGCCTTACAGTACTACATCTGGTCCCTAATTTAGAGGCTTAAAATATGTGTGTAATGATATTTATAAATGCAAAAAAGACTCGTATTAATTTGTAGCAAAAGTATTTGTGATTTCAAGAAGAGAAACTCACGCTGGAAGATGTGTGTGATATGACATAACCATTGGGACTGAAAGCATCTTTGCAATAAAACGAGCGCCAAAAACCTGAAATCACTGGTATATGTTAATGAGAAACTTCTGAAAGAAAGGACAATGATACATATTGAGTTTCTAACAATTACCATAATTCCAGGTGAAGTGGCATGGATTATGTCTGGCTTAAATTTAGCCACCGCGGAAAATATCCTAGGACTCAGCGCCAGTGAGAGTGGAACATTTTGGTATAATGGACACGGAAAGCTGACAGATGGAAATTTAGGAAATTAAGTGTGTGCAAATAGAAGAATTTTCTAAAACAGGAATTCTAGTGTCATTCCAAAATATAGCTCGACCAGACAATAAATATTGTAAAATAAGTGCAACATCACCAATTTCACCTCACGACATGCACATGTTCCAAATCAGCATGCTAGTTGACTAGATGACACTCCGCTTGCTTTGTTTCCTTTCTTGGGCAGAGTAAGGCTCTATTCCATAAAGGGAGCAAGTTTTGTGGTTGTTCTTGGATTTGTACTTGTTCTGTGTTCCTCAAGTGGACCGAATGCTAAAACGGAAGGAAAAAGTAGTTTACCTCCAGGAACCAATGACTTTAGCTCCATGGAACTCCTCGGGAGCTCCCTTGTGAGTGGTCACCACCAACACCTGTATCGAAAGAGCACATGTCAAGTCAATTCCAAGGTACAACAAAAACTCTTTAAGGCAGCCACATACACGTCCTACACACACAAGGAGCCAGCACCCAGAATACACACGACACGAGACACAAGCAGCCAGACAAAGTTAAGGATCATATACCTCATCGCCCATCTCTCGCAGATGCTTGATGAAGTTCTGGAAGCGATTCTTGTACCCCGAGATGTAACTGCGAAACAACAAGAGGAAAACCATCGAGTCATTGACTTTGGAGTTTCTATAGATCGAAAGTACAGCAGGTTTGACATTTGCAGAGCATCTCGATCTTGTTTTTGAACTGAGAGCATCTCGATCTGATCTGAACTAATACGATCCGACTAGCCACTTCCAGTAGCTCAGTAGCCAAGCCCAATGAGAGGAAAGGGAAAGAGAGGACTGACGCGAAGGGCGACGGCTCGACGAAGAGAACAATGCGGTGAGGCCTGGAGTTCCAATCGGCTTCCGCCTCGTCCACCTGCACCTGCAGCAGCAGCGGCCGCGCCTCCTCCGCCTGCCCCATCCTGCTCCGTCCCCACGCGTCGGCGATTCCCCGGCTCAACCAGCCACCGCCGCCGCCCGAATTATACACGGGTGATCCTTGCCTTGCACTGCTGCCACTCGTGCCGTGCCCCCTATCCTTCCTCCTCGTCCTCCTCCAGGCCCCGCCTTCGCGCACACGCGGCGTGGAGGCGGAGGCAGCGGCGCGGGGAAGCAGCGTCACGGGGACGCGCGCGTGCCCGACAGCCCACCGCGACGGCGACGGCGACGGCGACGGCTAAAAGGAGGGAGCCAGGTGCAGCGGGGTTTGACTGGCAGTGGCCGTGGGAGATAGAGAAAAATATGCCGTAGTGGGGGGAGGAGAAAAACACGACGAGCGAACGGGCGAATCGAATCGAATCAGGTTTCCCCTGCGGTGGTGCCGTGCAAATCGAAAATCAACCGGGGCAGGGGGCACGCACACCGCGGCACGGCGGCACACGGTGTCGACGAGGGGAGAGAAAGAAAATTATGCTTTTCTCCCGCACAGAGAGGAAATCTCGGGTTCGCCCGCTTGGATCGCTCGGCGTGGCGTGGCTGAGCCCGGTGGTCTGCGTCCGCTGTTACGATACGAGACGCGATTCCCGTCCGGCCAGTCCAGCCTAGCTCTGGCCCACAGCCAGCGGGAGTCCCCGCATGCCAGTGGCCGCGTATGTGGCCGGTCCTGTGAGCCTCGGCTCGTGCTGTATCCTGTATGCAGTATGCGTTTTATTCTGTTTTGCATTCATGACGACTTATCAGTGGGCATAAAATCCCTGCGAAATTCGTATGTTCTTTTTCTTCGTTTCTCCTGTGTCCAGGGAAAACTCAAAAAAAAAAAAAGGAGAACACGGTACATCAATAATCCATCGATCTCACTGAGCAGCGCACAGCAGTCACCAGTTGTTTTGGCATCGCCCGCCGCTTAAATTAAGTATAACGGAGATCTATGATCAGCAGAGTGGAGTACTTAGGCCCGTTCTAATGAGCATAGAAGTGGATTTTTTTCTCCTTTTTTAATAGTTAATACTCAATTAATCACGTACTAATAACTTTATCTCGTTTTGCGTGCACAAATAATCCAAACTCGACGAGCAGAAACGAACGGGGCCTTAATGCCCATTTGCTTTGCAAGACATAGTTTCTTTAGTAGGCAGGACTCAGGAGTATTTGCTATTTCCAGTATATAAAAAAAAGATCATGTTTGATGCATCTTCAACTCCAACAGTGAAGCGTAGCCGAGGAGTGGAGGAATGTCACTCACTTTCGTAGTGTAGTTTTACGATATATTTGATACAATTTCAAATCCATAGGACAAGAATTTTAGAGTTGGAGTTGAACCAAACGGCCTAAGATACAAATTGAATTAGTCTTGAAAAATTACTACTCTACAATATAAAAATATAGAATGAATGTGACACGTCATATAACTTGGTGATGAACGCTTAGAAACAAAATTTTAATCTTCCATGTTTTATGTATTTATATCAAGAGAATTATTCCTTTAACATAACTACGCATTGTAACATTGTCACTGACATATGACACAAAGGGCTTGTTGTATATGAGCTTGTCGTAGGAACGTCTAACATGTCAACCACCACACCATGATGATTTTACGTCGGAGGATCCTGTTCGCTTATATTTTTATAGTATAAAGGAGAACTTATGTACATAAAATACCCTCGCTTTGGCCAAAAGGATTTTGCCTACAACGGGCTCTCATTATTTCACTGTTACTTATTTTCCATGACGAAAATATAAATTTTTAACCTTAATTTTGATTTTGGAATTGCATTGTAGTCTTTTTAACGTTGGAATTTAGACCGTGAATCGTACAGGTGTAACAGTTATCCACAAATTATTTTTATTGCTACATTCATATGTTAATTGCTTAATTGAAAAAACGAACGATCACAGCTATGGTGTCCTGGCAACACATCAGCCAAGGCGTTGTTTGTTTTCATTTATTATGGTAATAATTATATTACTATGAGCGGTTTAAAACAAACAAATTAATTGTTGGGCAACTTATGGTAATCTAGCGTCCAGATAACCTCCTCCAAATGTTTTTTCTTTCAAAATACTTGGTTGCTAATGATTAACCACCTTCGGTTACTTCAAATTATCTACTCATCTTATCGCCCACCCTCTACTTTAGACTTGCAATTCAGGCATTCAATAATCTAGTCAAATGAATTCATGCACCTAGGAAAATTTCTCAAAAAAGAATGCCACAACCGAGCTATCTCGTGGAAGCTCTTCTAATCATTATAGTGGGCTTTCACTCGTTTATTGCGTGCTATCTAAATATAATAGAAAATTCAATAAAATGAACAAGATAGATGAATGTGTAACGTATCATTTCACAAAAATACAAATGCAAAGTTGATGCAACAAAAACAACAATTTTGACAATGAATAAGTGCATACTAATTAGGTTTAATTTTACATGTTTTTTTATGACTTGTAGAAATCGAATTTGTGCTTGTATAATTTTAGAGTGGTGTATATATTTTACAACTTTACAAGTCTAAATTATTTCATAACTATTTAAACGGCGTGCAGTAAACGAGTGAACGTCTTGCCGTGTAATTAGAATCCAATTTTTGTGACGAAAGACATACCTAGCTACTTTTGACTATATATGTACGACTTTACGTACGAATTTCCGGATGGAATTGTTATCTTCTTCAGAAATGGAGTTTGACGCAGCCACTGACGAGCGATGAACAAAGATATCCAAGAAAAGCGTTTGTTTCTTCATCGTCTTCGCCGGATCCACTGGCGATCTCGCATGCCCAGTAAAAAAGAGCGTTGGACTCGAAAATGGCTGAAACCAGAGTACTATCTGACGAGCGACAAAGCCAGCGTCTGTAAATCTGTCTGTCACGATCACTACGCATCATGCTCCCACGGTCTCAATTCCTCAGCGCCAATAACCTGTATCCGCACACAGTAATCATCTTCCCGTTGGTTTGGGACGCACATGAGTGTCATGGATTTCTCAGGTTACTAGTGCAACTTACAGCAGTCTCACACTCTCACTGATGCATTTCTTTCAGCACGTGATCGAGCCCCGCACCGTGCAAGCCGTGGGAAGTACATCTTTGCCTTCTAACCGTCCCTGCAGTTTCTAGGCTCACGTGTCAGTGACAACTGTCTGATGACTTTTACTGCAGGGGATCTCGTCGAAGTACCGGACCGTTTTTATGTTGCGGCGGCGTTTTTTAGATATCCGCCGAGCACCGAGGTTTACCAATTACCACTGCTTGGTCGCTTTCGCGTCACCGGAAGTAGCAGAAAAAACCGGTGTAATATACTACCTCTGTCCCAAAATATAAGCATTCCTAGCTATGTCTCGAGGTGTCCAGATTTATAGCATCTCCAATGAATCTAGACAATCTTTTGTCTAGGTTCATTTAAGATGCTCTGAACCTAGCAACTAGCTAGAAATGCTTATATTTTGGGACGGAGGTAGTATACTGGTATCATCATTCCCAAAAAATAAATATATTTATACTGGTATCATCATATCACGGCATTATTGATGTGGGTGATGTGCTGAGAGCAACTCGGTGTTTTAGAGAGAGTTTACGATCTTTTCAGAGTTAAGACGATGTTGTCTTGATGTGAGTCAGGCGACAGGAGAGTGGAAGGTCGGGGAGCCTCGCGTTAGACACTGAAGAAATTAAAGAAGAAAGCTACCACCGTATAGTAAAAATGAGGTTATAAGTACTGCTAGTGTCGCTCATATTACGGTCACCACCGTAATGAAAATGAGGTTATTATACTCCACAAGCCGGCGCGAGGGCGTGACTTGATTGCAATGAATAAAAATGTGGTGATGTCGTGATGACGGCGAGTTGGACCTGTGACAAAGGAGCATCTGTATTTATCAACGTCTTTATCTGGAACAGCAGATCGTGCATTCTCGTGGTTCCTGCCGTGTGTCCTAAAGGAGTACAGCCTAGCCTACAGGCTGAGGCAGTAGTGTAGACACCATGGCCAGGATAGTACATTCGGGCCCAGCAGAATTGTTTCCAGTGTAGGGGCAGCAAGCATCTTCCCTGTGAACTCAGGCAGTGACATTGAGAGTTTACTTGGATTCAGTGATTTTTTTTAAGTTTGTGTGGATGTTTACACGTCAATTAGAAGTATTGAATATAGACTGATAATAAAACTAATTTTATAAATAAAGGCTAATTCGCGAGACGATTTTTTTAAGCCTAATTAATCCACGATTAACTGTAGCATCACATTCGCTAATCATGGACTAATTAGGCTCAATAGATTCGTCTCGCGAAATAGTCCAAAGTAGGGGTAGGTTTTATTAATAGTCTATATTTAATACTTCTAATTAGTGTCTAAACATCCAATGTGACAGAGATTAAAAAAAGTTGGAGGATCCAAACACCCTCTAAGGCTGTGTTCGTTTGAGGGAGTTCAAGTCCAAATAGTGTATGCACGCAAAACGAGAAATCTCATTAACGTATGATTAATTAAGTATTAGCTATTTTAAACTTTGAAAATAAATTAATTTGATTTTTTAAACAACTTTCGTGTTAAAATTTTTTTAAAAAACAAATTTTAACGTACATTAAGAAGTATGTCATGGAAAAAAAGAACTGTTCCCCGATGCTATTTTGCTAGTAACGAACACAGCCTAAGGGCTTTTGCGGAGCTCCTTGCACCTATACTACAATGCGAGAAAGTGTCATTCTGCCTCAACCAGCCACATCGGATGGAGTCCGACGTGGAGCACGCCTGCCACCTGCCGTGGAGCTCCTTGCACCTCTAGAAAGCCGGTCGCAGCTTTGTCAAATGCACCAGAAAAAGCAGGAGAGAGAAAAATCACAGTAAAAGGGAGAAGAGACACGATCGAGGGAGAAGAGACGCAGTCGGAGGAAAGGAGGCCGCCTTTGCAGAGCGCTCTTTGACGACCGCTGCCACCGTGGCCTCCTCAGACACCATCATTGGCGTCCTCGCCACTCACCTCCATCTGTGTTGTACTGTCGATGAAGTTCGTCGGCCCGAGGAGAGAGGTGACGACAATAGAGGGAAGAGATCCACTGGATCGGGAGGTTGAGAGGAGGGGCGTCGGCCGACAGAGGAGAAGAGGAGAGGCTCTGCACTGGTCAGATCCGGAGGGGGACAAGTGCTACCTCGTCGAATCGAGCTTGTCGCCGATTGGCGCCGCGCCGATTGCGGCTTCCTCCAATGGAAACAAGAGGTGGACGCCGCCGGGGATCGGCACCTCTATCTGACTTGCGGCCAGATTGGGCGAGGGGGAGTCAGCGGTGGGGAGGGAGGAGATGGCGGCGGCTGTGAAGCCCCATGACGGTGATTGCTGGGGAGAGGTGGGGGAGGGGAGTGAAGGGGAAGTGTTTTAGGGTTTTATATAATTACTTCATTTATTTGAGGGTGCTAGATGCATAATTTTGGATAAAGGTGTAAATAGAGTTAATGTAAGGACTGAATCGAAATAAATAGGGATTGAAACGCAAAATTAGCCCTAAGCAACCTCCATTGTGGGGATGAGATTCTCCTGTGGCTTCACCTCATATTCCATATTCTCTCTCCTAGGTGGAGTGGCTTCTAACGTAAAAGCCAATGAGTTTTTGTAGTCAAGATAAACAGCACGCGAAAGATCATCGAGTTGTATTCAGGAATTACGTGCAAGTTTGCTTGATAGCGGATGCTATTCTTTTTGGTTGCCTTTTTTCTTATATTGCCGTGGAAGTGATTCTTTTGTTTGCAAATCACCTCATTGGCGGGAATTTGTGGTGCAAGTCAGGCAATCAGACTCAAAGTTCAAGACTCGGAGAGAGCGATGTTTTTTTTTCTTTTTTAAATTACACAATACAAAACGTAAACACTCACATCACACACTCATCCCTATGAACGCATATACGTAAACCCTATCTCTATAAGCATCCCGAATACTGGGCCGGTAAATTCTTGAGATTGACGAAGTCACCACGGGCGCCTCGTATATAACTGAAAACATAAAACCATTAAATACTGGAAAATTCATTCTCACGGAAAATCGAACCCAGGACCTTAGGTGCTACTAAGGCTCCTGTAACCACTAGACTACAGGCCCATTCGCGAGCGATGTTTTCTTTTTAAATATGGAGGGGGACAGTTCTCCCATTTCCTGATTTCCATCCCCAGAAAATGACCACCGTTTACATCAAGAGAGATGTTATATATGATAATACCTTCGTCATTAAATATTTGACACCGTTGATTTGTTGACACATATTAGACCGTTCGTCTTATTTATTTTTCTAAAAAATATTTAAAGTTATATACATGCATAAAAAATATTTAAACAATGAATCAAATGAAAAAAATAATTATTTTTTCAATAAGACGATCAGTTAAACGTGTATAAAAAAGTTAACGACGTCCAATATTTAAGGATGAAGGTAGTATTAAACACGAATTTCTTGCGGAGATGCACGCCCGCTGAACAAAACAATTGAGCTGACTACGGATTCTGCAACATCAACTCCACAACGGAATGAAGCAAAATAATGGAAAAGCAGAGATCAAGACCAATAGTACTGTCATATAGGGAACAGCTGTGTGTGTACACGGGCGCCTGAAACCCTGAAGTTTCCGCTTTGACAACGATAGCGGAAAAGGTTGCACCAAGTCCACAACGAATCAAGACTAACAAAGAGCATAAAAGCATCCCAAGCGATATTTCGGTCGAGACAAGCAAAGAATTGCTGTACTCCGACCTGCAAACCTTTCTTTGGTCGGTTGCATTTTCGCAGATTCGCTGTCAGCTTAGTCTGAACCTCGAAAAGCCCAACTTCCCCCAAAATATTCAGAAGTCCACTATTCCAATGGACTTCTCCAAGAGCCAATGCCATATGGGCCAAACGGCAAGTTGGACCGAGACGTACCACCCTTCACATCCCAGCGACCCCCCACCTGGGAGAGAGACCGAGAAAAAAAAAAATCAGAAAACCACTCGCGGGCTCGCGGCAGGAAGGCGCGAAACACCCCAACCCCCAATTCCCATTCCCCGCCACTTCAGTTCCAGCCACCGAGCCGCTCGCTTTTCACCGCCGCCGCCGCCGCTTACCTCCCTTCCCTTCTGCTCGGCGCTGCGTCTGCGAGGCGGCGCCAGCGATGGAGGCGGACATGGACATGCCAGATCTGGAGGAGCTTGAGTGGATGGAGAGCCACGGCCTCCCGGAGGAGGAGGAAGATGAGTACGCCTACTTCGACGACCCCGAGGACGAGAGGTTAACCCCGGCCGGCGGCGGCGTGGACCAGCCGCGGGTTCCCCAGCAGGAGACCACCGTTGCCCCCGCGAAGCCTGCAGGTGCGTGCAGTGTCCCCCTCACGGTAGATCGTAACCTAGGTGTCGAGTATTTGTTCGAAAGCTGATACAGTTTGGCGAAATGTGTGTGAAGATGAAGTGTCGGAAGGCAATTTGAAGCGGCCTCCCCCTCCGCCTCCGCTGGAGCAGCAGGAGGAGGAGAGGAGTAAGCGAATACATGTGGATCGGGAGGATTCCGGGGATGAGGACTGGCTGCGGTACTCGCCACCTCCTGTTGTTGAAGTCGTCGCCGAGAAGACAATCTCGCGGTTCGCGTCGGATATACGGGGCGACTGTATGCCTGTCACTGCGCCCAATGGAGAGAGGGTTTATGCGAAGGTTGCAACAGACGGTTTGGATGGTGGAGGAACTGGGGGAGCTAGGCAAAGGACTCGCATTTCCAAACCAAATTTCGACTATAAGGGTCAGTTACCAAGTGTACTTATATTTTGCGCATTTAAACTATCTCCTGGGAACCAACACCGCATTTGTCTGTCATTTGTTTTTCTGCAGGGCTTCTCTCAGAATCCTTCCATTCACTGACAAGTCGTGCTGAGCAAGAGGCCCTAGCTAAGGTACACATGTATATGAGTTTATTGACACTAGTTTCTTGAGCAATGATACTTAAAGTTAGCTTGTACTCAATTGATGGTACAAATGGATTGTTTTACCGCAACACTAAATTTGGTATTTGGTAAACACATGGGAAAAATCAGCTACTAGTGTTGAGTGTTGATTGCTACCAGGAGTAGCTAATACTGTTGTATGGTTTTTTGGTGTAAGTACTAAATCTCGTAGATCCCTACAAACTGAGAATGTGCAGTGTTTTATTTAAAAAATTCTTATTGACTTTGCATCTGGAAAATCCATGTGCAGTTTCAGAAACCATAACCAATTTTGGCTACTGACCTGAGTAAAGGCCTGGCCAAGCATTTCTTTCGTTCACGTCTAGTTAATTTTGATTGCAGGAAGTTGTAGGTCATAAGCTAATATATCTTTCTAATCCATATTTTCGATGGTTATGAAGGCATTGCAGGAAAGCACAGATACACAAAATTTTGAGGGTTGCCCAGCGACTCCACTAGTAACAGAACAACTTTGGGTGGAAAAATACTCGCCAAATTCTTTCACAGAACTGTTAAGTGATGAGCACACAAACAGGGAGGTAAATGGCTATTCCACTCTCTTAAGAAATCTGCTTATAAAAAGGCCTTTGCTGTAATAATCTCTTGCCACTGTATAGTTTTGCTCTTCAGCGTGAAGTTTCCAGTGTGTGCTTGAGTTTTTTTTTTTTTTTTACTTGACATGTATGGGTGCACGTCATTATTCAGGTACTTCTGTGGCTAAAACAGTGGGACTCCTGTGTGTTTGGATCCCATATTCGTGCTACCAGTGATGATGTATTGTCTTCCCTACGTCGTCATTCTTCTGCTATTCAAAAGAATTCAAGTAACAGACATTTCTTCTCCAAGAGTAAGGGAGGTCATGTTATGAGTCAAGACAACATGCTACAAAATGCACATGGTAGCAACTCAGAGGATTTGACAAGCTCCTTTAACAAAAGGTCCTTGACTGATAATGCACCAGAACAAAAGGTGTAGTAGCTCTGTTTTGTATGTCTTTGTGATGTGTATGACCACATGATACGTTTCTACCGAGAAGTTGCCGGCTAGTACAATTTGATAACAATTTGATGTTGCAGGTGTTACTACTATGTGGTCCACCTGGTCTTGGCAAAACAACGCTTGCTCATGTTGCGGCTAAACATTGTGGCTACCATGTTGTGGAGGTCTGGCTATATGATTTTAATTAGCAGCGTTTCATGTCCTTTGTATAATTCTTCTGGGTTCTATAACATGGTGATGTAGGATCACTGTTTGGTCACACATGACAAAGGCTGCGTTTAGTTGGCCCAAATTTTTTTGCCAAAATGTCACATCAATGTTTAAACCCATATTTGAAGTATTAAACGTAGACTAATAACAAAACAAATTACATATTCGGATTGTACACCGTGAGACGAATCTTTTGAGCCTAATTACGTCATGATTAGCCATAAGTGCTACAGTAATCAACATGTGCTAATGATGGATTAATTAGGCTCAAAAGATTCGTCTCGCATTGTACAGTCTGAATATGTAATTTGTTTTGTTAGTAGTCTATGTTTAATACTTTAATATATGTCTAAAAATTGATATGACATTGATTTGATGTTTTTGAAGCCCTAAATTGAGGAACTAAATGCGGCCAAAGAGTATACACACCTTTTATCTGGTACTACATTAAAAATATCTGTTGATATTCTTCCAAGCTGTCCACAATTCTCTACATATGCCATCTAGCCATGACTGGATTTCTTCTATTTCATCTAGTTTTGATAATTCATAAACAAGAAAACTGGAACTATTGCATCTTTTAAAAAAATGATGATATGCCTCTTAGCAAAATTTTCTTGAACTTCATCATCATTTGTTAGTTATGGTTTATTGGCTAACTTCCTTTTTTTTTAGTATTGGCTAGTTGAGTAGTATTAGATTGCTGGACCATTGACCCCAGTTAAAAATTTGTACACTACTTATTTCAAAGTACTATCTGCAGATAAATGCCAGCGATGATCGTTCTGCTTCATCCATTGAACCGAAAATTCTTGATGTCATTCAGATGAACTCTATAATGTCAGATTCGAAACCCAAGTGTCTGGTGAGTTGAGTCATGCTGCCAGACAAATAAATTACTTCTCGGTCATATCCTGCTGACCTCTGCTGTTTTGTGTAGGTAATCGATGAAATTGATGGATCACTTGGTGATGGCAAAGGTGCAGTGGAGGTTATTTTAAAGATGGTAATACTTGATCCACAAAATCATGAAATTATGTTTGTTGTTTTGCTTGCATCATTTGCTTCCCCCTTTCCAAATTAGTTCCCCCCCCCTTTTTTTTTCTTTTTGTTTTTGGGTGGGAGGTGGTTATCATTGCTTTATTTGATTGCCTTGTGCTGGTGATAAATGCTGCATTCATTTCGGCATATTTCTTTTTTTTTCGGGGCTTATCATTTCCTTTGTGTTACTGTGGTTTGTCAATAATTGACTCCTCTGTGCAGATCAATGCTGAAAAGAACAACAGTTCTAACAGCAGCAATAATACTGATGATACTCAAGTACGAAAGTCCTCAAAGAAAGGCCATAAAATACCAAAACTAATGAGACCTGTAAGAAATGAGGCCTTAACATTATTGCTATTGCTATTGTTTTAGCGCCTTAACATTATGTTAAATAATAATGCATTTATATACAGGTAATTTGTATATGCAATGACCTTTATGCTCCAGCTCTGAGACAACTTCGCCAAGTAGCCAAGTGATGATTCTTATCTGTTTTCTGATGTAATTCTGTGCAGTTGTTAAATCACTTAAGCATTCCTTACAAACACTTTCTTAAATTTACAGGGTTCATATGTTTGTTCAGCCAACTATAAGTCGTGTGGTGAACAGGTACTTACTTAAAAAGACTTGCTACATATCACAACACGAGAACTTGTTTACATAACCTCAATATATCCATATTATTAATGAACATGGGTTCCTTTTATGGGTTTCAGGATCAAGTACATTTGCAAAAAGGAAGGTTTCAAGACAAGTCCAATCGCCCTTTCTGCATTAGCGGAGTATACTGGTACAGTTTCTTTTGCTCCATTCCATTATTGTGAGAGTCAAGTGCATACACTGTAGTGACTAGTGATCTAATAACTGAAAGCAGGAAAGCCAGGTGCCACAAAGTGTGTCAGCATATAGAGATCCTTTAGTTATATACATTGGATACATCTATTTATTTAATTTTAATACATAACATAGGTAACTCAAAGATACTAGGAAGTTGCGTTATATTCTTCAGCATATGCTGAATTTGGTCTCGCAGAATAAGAATGATCTATGCATATATAAAGTGGCCTAGTTTATTCCTAGTTTGTTATACTGAGTATGGTAACAACAATCTAGTATTGGTTTTTAGTTGTGTTGAGGGTAACATGTATAATGCAGTAATGTGCTACTATATCAGGATAAGCATATACTAGAACATTTTATGCCTATGCATAGTCCTTCTGATTAAGCTAATTATCATGTATCAATGAGCCATGCACCGTAGGGCAATTTAGTAAAATAAGTACAGGTCTACAAAACAGTTGGGTCTCTATAAATATAAGAAAGAAGCCTAAAAGTATCATTCAAAAACATTCATTGGATGTGCATTGTTCAGGCTTAGAAAAGCTGATCTTAGTTCTGCTGTTATAAAAAATTGCACATTCCATCATCAATATTAAGCCTGCATTATCTTAATTCCTTCAATTTTTTTTTATCTTGCAAGTGGCAACAAATTCTTTTGCCTATATGTTGTCCTGATGTTTTTTTTGGCTTGTTTTGTTTATTTCTCAATGCATGGATATGGAAAGGGAAAAACATTAGTACCAGTCTATATTTGTTTTAATGAGACAAGTGTTTTTTTTTCCATAGAAATTATACTAAGTGAGCAAAGCCTCCTGCAGAATGTGACATCCGGTCTTGCCTGAACACGCTTCAATTTTTGAACAAGAAAAGAGAGGCACTAAACATTGTAAGTGAACAGATTGAAATAGCCTCACCTGTTATTTGATGGATAATGGTCTTTTCTCAACAATATGTGTCATGGGGCAGTCAGGATTCGACTCACAAGTTATTGGACGGAAGGACATGTCAAAAAGTATCCTCGACGTATGGAAGCAGGTTTGATCTTTTCTTTTCTTTGTAGCTTGTATACTTTCAATTGTTCGGACAATTAGTGTGTAGTTCATAAGTTCCAGTACTGATTCAAGGCTGAACATAATTCAGAACTCAACTAACATTTGTACTAAAATACCAGCAAAAATCTGGTCATTGTGTATATATTAGTTTGACTAATTTAGTTGCTTCATAGGTTCTGCAAAAGAAAAGACTCAAGCGTATTGAAAAGGCTGATAGTAATTGTAGTAGAGACAAGGACATCGGTTCTCTCTTCTCACTCATATCTAACCGGTAATTGTTTTTGTGGTTGATTTCATGCTTCGTTTCTTATAATTGGTTAACTTATTAACATCACATATGTGCAGTGGTGACTATGATGTTACTATGGATGGGATTCATGAGAACTTTTTGAAACTTTCTTATCATGACCCAATGTTGCAAAAGACGGTATGTGTATGAATTCCTGATTCTAGTTATATTAGAGGATTTTTTTTGCTTCAATAAATATATCTATGAACTTATCTAAGTGCTAATGACCTTACAGGTGAAATGTCTTGATATACTTGGAGTTTCTGATTCTTTGATGCAATATGTTTATCGGACACAGCAGATGTCACTTCATGGTAGCAACCGACTTTTTATCGCGTTTTCTTTGTATAGATATTTGACTTACTTACATAGTTTGACTCTTTTACTTCAGCATATCAGCCTCCTATTGCCATCACTATAAGCCAACTGGTTGCGCAAGTTGAGAAGCCAAATATTGAATGGCCAAAAGCTTTGCAGAGGTAATTGTTGCACATCGATAGAGCTATCCATTAGCAGGGTTAATGTGGATATACTTTTCCAGGTGCCGAGCAATGCTTTTGGAAAAGAAGGATAAACTGAAGACCTGGCAAAACCAAATGTCACCACTAATTTCTCGGCACTTGTCAGTAGAATCTTTTGTCGAGGACATTGCTTCTCCCTTCTTGCATATTATTTCTCCATCGAGTTTGAGACCTGTAAGTTCTTACTTAGCTGTGCTAACCATTGATATGGAACCTTCCCTGTTTGCACATAGTATTTTTTTTTCTGTTTAAATTCATTTGAGTTGTAAGATCAAGAACTAAAATAAAGGATGCCATAGTAAAATGTCTACAATACCATTTAACCAACACATTCTGCAATACACCCAACAATGAAGGATGGAGTGTGTACCATAGCCAATCTAACCAAGTGATTTAACCACTAACAACGAGTGAAATCTTAATCTGGAACTAATGAGTTGTATGAGGCTTTGCAAGAAAGCAGCACTGCAACTTTTTATTTGTATTTATTTGTATATATTATCATCTGTGTTAGGTTGCTGAACACTGATATTAAGATTTGTTCAGGTGGCACTAAATTTGCTGTCAGAGAGAGAAAAGGACGAACTTGTGCAGCTAGTTGACACTATGGTTTCTTACTCAATTACATACAGAAACACAAAGTTAGAGAGTCAAGAAAGGATAAATGGATCTATGCTGCCTCCTGATGTTCCTTCACTTACTCTTGATCCTTCAATCAATGATATTATAAACTTCAAGGTTCTTTTTGAAACTTCTATTCTATTTTGCACTTGCATGCTCTTCTCACTGTAAATGACAGAACTTCTCATGTTAGGGATATCAATCTGAGCATATTGGTCTCTCTTTGGCCATGAAACAAGTCTTGGTGCACGAGGTCAGTGGCAGTTCTAAGTTCCAACTTGTAGCGGAATCCTGTATTTATTTCTCCTTCTTACTGCTTGCTACCTTTAACTCTTAATTTGTCTTAAGTAACTTTTAACTGATTCACAAGCTAATAACCATTGCTTCTATGCAACACCTATCTGGTGCCCAGTTTTCTTTTTCTTCTTTAACCATAAATCCAAAAAAATTTCTGCCTCCTTTCCTTTTCATGTATTTTTCTGATCAGGAAAAATAAAAAATTATGTCAGTTATTTTGAAGTTATTCTACCTGTTATTTATAAATGCTTGGTATACTATATTGAACTGTAAGCATTAGCATCTTGTGCTTGTGTTAATAAGCTATATTGAACAAAGTGATTTTAACTATGTTTGAGTTGTATTTTTCTGCAAAAATTCCAAGGGCCAGAGCTATAGTAGGACAATTGTACCTCAGCGGTTGCACTGGTTTTGATTCTTGAAATACACACACGCTTAAATTTCATTAACTTGTACTCAGAACCTGTGGATGCAGCAGCAATCTTCCTTTGTATCTATATGATTACTTCCTTTTCATTGGGCGACTGAGCGCATCAGCTCAGTACCTGTTCAATTTTTCACTTCCATGTTTGCCATATTTTTTAGACAAAGGAAGCTTTTATTGATCTCCGATGATTTTATCAAGGTGATACAATCATACCAAGACCACTCCCGGCCTCTGCATAGAAAGACGCACACAACCAAAACACACACAAAATTAAACACAAGTGGCACATAATTCAAAAAAAAAACACGCACAAAATTAAAGTTTATTACAAACCTAGGTAAGATGAATCTAGACTGTCACCAGTTCCAACCGCTGACACACGTTCCTTGCATAACCAAAGTGACTAACAAGTAGTTGCCGCCCCTAACAGGATGAGTAGCTTCATGTCTTCTCTGAAACCGCGTGTTATCAAAAATATAGTTTGCTACCTGAACTTAACTGTTACAGTTCTTTTTTTTTTTTGTTCTGGATATAAAACTCTATCCCCAGGAGCCTTCCATGTTCGGAAATTTCACATTAAAAGAAGACTTTATCCTCAGACCAATGTATGTTGTTTTGCAGGTAGAGAAGCAAAAGATCATCAAAGATAGTGCTGGCAAATTGTTGAACCAAGTTAATGAAGGGGGTAAGAGGAATGACGTTTCCACAAGCGACAAAACATCTGCACTGGTTTCTACCAAGGGTATCTCCAAGAGCAATCCGACACTTAAAACGCAATTAAACGTAGCATCTAGTATGAGTGGTAAAGATCTTGCACCAGCAAAGAAGCGCTCCAACCATGGAATGAATTTCTTTGATAGGTAATATCTCACTGATAATTTCATCAGACATCGAGATGCAATAGGATTGCAACAATGATCATAGAGGCTTATGTACTCGTTGAAAGCAGGTTTAGAAAAGAGAGACCAGTGGATGCAAAAACTCATAATGACGCAGGGCAGCAAGCAGCAACAATTCTAAGAGATTCGCGGCCATTGATCTTCAAATACAATGAGGTTTGTTCCTGCGTTATACATCATGATGCTACAGTTTGGATTTATCTGTAAATAATCTTTGTGCGCTCCACTCATTACTATGAGCAATACAATCCTGTGGTATTAGAAACCGGCATGACATAAACTTTGTAGAATCCAAAGTTCGAAACAAACAAACAAAGAGTGGCTATAAACTGGTACCTTCCATCCCAAAATATAACAAGGGATGTGACCCCTCCTAGGACAATGTATCCTAGGACAATGTATCTAGACATTGTAGGGTCAAATCCACTCCTTGGTTGCTATATTTTGGGATGAAGTATTATGTTGCTAAAAAACTATAAACTGGTATGCCACCTTTTCTTTGTTACTAGGGTTCATTATGTTATCTTAACTCTTATCATTGTAAAATTTGTTTACTTACTAGGTAATCATTTGATACTCAATACTCGCTTTCCGAGTCATCTATTCCCATGTTCGTGAACAAATCCTGCTCAATGTTGTCTTAAAAATAACATTTGGTTCTTTTATCTAATTGGGACATCCATGTAGCCTAATGATAGGCATAATGCTGTGGCGGTTGAGTTCCTCCCCTGTATTATCTTTTCGTTGTGGCGGTTGAGTTCCTCCCCTGTATTATCTTTTTGTTATTCTCTTCTGCTCCCGCCGTTCCCAAACAGTGTGGTTTTCGTTTACGTGTCTTACCGTTTTCGATTGCGTTTCCAAGAAATAATATAGATGTGAAAATGGTTTAGTTGTTTTTTTTTTTTGACCGTTTTCATTCCTACTTGTTAGGATGACTGAAAGGCTAATGCTTATGTTTAGTATATGCAACACACTTTGATAATAAGTATGTTCTTTTTTTTTTTGAGAAAATGAGTGGATAAAGATTAAATATAAATATAAGTAGTTTCCAGTGAAAGTATTTGGGAATGGAGTTACTCAACTGAATTGTACTCATCTCTCTTGGTATTGTCACTACTCACTAAGGTGTTTTTTTTTTCTCATTTTCAGGGCTTCACAAATGCTGTAAAAAGACCCGTGAAAGTTCGAGATCTTCTGCTGTAGCTAGGTCCGTTTGGTACCCTGCACTTCAATACAGTGTCATGTTTGCTAGATGTTCACCCCATGTATATTCTGTTGATTTTATTAGGCTTTTGGGATGACATAAGGAATTCTAAATTAGAAAGATATGTAGTATACTCAAGTTCCCTGAATTTAAGTTATACAGATCCAAAGGTACTATCTCATGGTGAAAACTAAAAACATGGAAGAGCATGAGCATGATACTCCCTTCAGTTTGATAATAACGTTTTGGATTGTACTAAAGTTAAAGTTTTCAACATTTAACTACAAATTATCTTAAAAATATTTATTTTGGCAACATGAAGATCATTGTATATATTGATCTTGAAAATTATTTCAACAAAATTATATATTTGTTGGTATTTCTATATCTATTATAATAGAAAAATATTCAAAATTATTTTTTTTAAGATCATGTCCTTATCCAAAACGTTAGTATTTTGGAACCACAGAGGAAGTAGCACCTAACCTCTATATGACCATATGCTCTCTCTCAGAAAAAGAAAATGTAGAAGAAAAAACAGTAGTGGTGAAGTGAGTGTATAATTTAGATTTGACATGGGTATTTGTATTTATGGCTAATATTCTTTAAGTTATTGGCTCGGTCTTTGTAAATGCAATGCACCGAGGCGGGATGTGCTTGGCCTCGAGTGTGTGGGCATTTATAGGCGCATGTGTTATAGTTTTCTTTTTTAAAAGAGAGAGAGAGAAACAGTACTTTATCTGCGAGTTGAGCTGACGTTTTTAGCTGTACTGGGCTGGCCCTAAGCTCACCTGCCCAAACCCGAGAATCCCATTTCTCGCCCCGAGTCCTGTCGTCCTGAAGCAGTGAACCCGCAGTCTGAAAAGTCGTCGCCCAGACGGGCAACATCCAGCAACAGCAACCGGTGAGAGCAAAGCATCAATGGAATCCGCCGGCGCCGGCGACAGGCGTGGCACGGTGAAGCAGCTTAACGTGGGCGGCAAGCTCTTCTCCCTGGAGGCAAGCTCCCTCCCCCTCTCCCTCTCTCTCC
>CM002481.1:7557910-7595160 GCA_000325765.3 Leersia perrieri | reverse complement strand
ATCTTCGTGGACCGCGACCCCGCCCTCCTCTCCGCGATCCTCTCCGCCATCCGCGCCCCCTCCGCCGCGCCGCCGCCCGCCTTCCCCGCCGGCGTCCTCCTCGACGAGGCCCACTTCTACGGCCTCCACGACCGGCTCCTCGCCGCGCTCTCCCCTCCGCCCCTCCTCGGCTTCTCCGCCTCTCTCGCCTCAACGCTCTCCCCTTCCTCCGAGCCCTTTCCCACCGCGCTTGCCCCGCGCCACGACGGCTCGCTCTGCCTCGCCCATGGCGCCGGGCTTCTCACCTGCTACTCCCCCGCGCTGGAGCACCTCACCACCTTCCGGACCCATCTCCACCCCATCACCGCCCTCCGGCATCTGCCTCCTGGCCTCGCCGTTGCCGGGTCCAGCTTCTCCCCGGGGCTCCATGTGTACGACCTCCTCGAAGGTCGGCACGTCGCCTCTGTTCAATGGTTAGACCCTACTGACCTTCGTGTCCAGAAGGCGAAGGTGATCACCATTGCCGCCCGTCCTCTTGCTGATCAGAATTCTCCGATCATAGCTTCCTTCGAGTGCCCGCACCGGGAGAATTGCATCCTGGTGTTTGACGCTGTAACTCTAAAGCTCATTCAAGAGATTGGCCGGCAAACTGGCAGTGCAGCTAAGTCATCGGTGCCAGGCAGATTAGTGCACCTGCAGGAGCTTGGGCTGGTATATGCGGCATCTGTGAGCTCAGGGGCGTTTGGTTACTCTGGGTACATGAGATTGTGGGACATTCGTTCTGGGAATATAGTGTGGGAGACAAGCGAGCCAGGGGGATCTGGAAGAAGCAGCCGGTTTGGAGATCCATTTGCAGACGCAGATGTTGATGTTAATCAACAAATACTATACAAGGTGTGCTCAAAGTCAGGAGATATTGGAGCTGCTGACCTGAGATGCCTTGGTAATGACCCTTGGGTTTATATGTCGTCAGGACCTAGGGGGAGTGGAGGGGGTCATGGCAGTGTTCTGCATTGCTATAAGTCTCAGGTGTTTGTGAGCCGGAAGGATGGTCTAGAGGTTTGGTCTCGACTGGGAGAACCGGCTAATGGCACAGGCAACCTGGAGGAGCAACCAAGAGCAAAGGAAAAGCTCAACAGTGAAGGTATAAATGAGAATTGTTTTAGGAGTAGCTATGTGGATACAGAAGAAGATGCTGAGCGTGGTATGATACACATCATGGAAGGGGGTGGAAACCGCTTATTTGTGACCAGAGAAGAAATGCAAGGCGTGGAGGTGTGGGAGACTTCACATATGGCTGGTGCTATCTCTCTATCTTTTAGCAGTATGCTTGTATGAACATGATTGACATGTGGAAATTCTGAACTTTCTATTTGCTCACTTCATGCAAAAGTTCAGTAATGAGAATTCATCCAAATCATGATACAGCAAATTTGCAATTCTTGCTTTTGCATCTGTATTTTGTGAATCAGATGCCTCGGATTGTTGTAAGTTTATTTAATATTCTCTTTCCCAATTCTTAGCTTGAATGGCTCAACTTTACACAAGGTAGTTCCAAACAACCTTAGTGTCCTCAATGCTGTCTGGTATGATTATGCAGCTTACTCTGTAATCATCCTGACAGAAAAGCATGAGCTAGGACTAACTAACTCCCTCTCTTTCAAAATATAAGCACTTCTGAACATTCCCCCAAATGAATCTGGACAGGCATGTATCTAGATTCATTTTGAAAAACATGCAGAAATGCTTATATTTTGAAACAGAGGGAGTATCATTTTCTCACCATTCTAAAAAGCCACCTGATATCTCTGATCACATCTTTTTGGAAGCTGATTGTCTAGAATATCTTCTTTCTTCTGATATTATGATTTGTACATTTTTAAATGGTGCCACTAAATTTTTTTATCTTGGAAGAATTCACACATATTAACAGATGCACACCCTTTCAACTAAAATGTATCTAATGAGAGCATCTCTTGAATATTTAGCATACAAAGGTATTGAATGTGATCTGCTTGCTGCACACTTCAAGATTGTGTCGTAATGGGAACGCCGCATTAGGAGTCATATGACTTTATGTGATTCTTTGCGTGAAAGTTTCAAAAGTATATAATTCAGAAACAGTGTTTAATCATTATCACTGGGAAGCCCATATAGTAAGTCTATTTTGTTTATTTTGTTGATTGTTTGTTTTGTTTGATAACATTGCCTAAATGATTTACTTTTCCAATGTAAGCTTCGCAAGCAGTTAATCTGCAACGCTAAGCTTGATATGCCAAGGTGATCATCTTTTGTTCTTCAATTGACAATATTGATTTACCTTGCAGTCCAAAGATTCTTTTAGTGAACCATTATATCACACATATACTCATGTGAGGAACATAGGCAACCAAACATGAGGACATAACATGTAAAGTGTTTCTACGGAAGCTGCCATTCTGAATTGAGTAAATTATCACAAGTAGGTTTGCAACTATACAATCTCAACATGCTTATCTCCTATGACAATGACATTTCAGAGCGTATAGACAATTTTTTTAATGGTGTACCTATCAATCATCATGGAATGAATAGGCTTCTTCCTCCTTATAAGCTTAGGTTCAGCTTTCTTATGAGTTTTGCCCTGTCCTCTGTTGCTGGAGACCTGGAGTAGGTTCCTTTGAAGGTTTAAATTCATCCACCAACTTTGCTTTGAATTTTGCTTAACAATATATTTGTTGGCCAGATATGCTCTAGTATATTTCATGCTCTATTGTTTTTCTAGCTAGCTTGCCAAAATTTTATTTGTACCAATAGTTTATAGTGTTTATCAGAAATTTAGGATGCATGTATTTGGAACATGATCTATTGATATAAGAGAATTATTGCAGGGCTTTTTTGTTGTAGAAATTTCACAAGATTTGAAGATTCTTATTCGTAGGATTCCGTTTTCATATGAGATTTTTTGAACATAAGAATAGGGATCATCTCCTGCGGAATGCATTCCTGTTCCTTGATTCAATGAGAAAATGAACCTCATGATATATTCTCTTTTATAGGTCAAATATATTCTCTCTTCACTCTAATGAAATGATACCTAATATGCAATTCTTTCCTAAGAAGCATCTGGACATCTCTTTTATGCAGTTTTGTGAAGAAACAAAGAATTAAGACAGCTTTTGTGATCCAAAAGGATATCCTTCGTCCATGTTGCCCTCAGAACAGGTATTTTGGCCAGTTCCAACAGCAATTTATTTTGTGAAACAACATATTAGTACAATATATGTTTTGAAGAACTTATATCAGATAAATCTTAGAATAGCACTTCCAAATAACTCAGCAAGCACCCATGCTTTATAAACAGGCTTTGTTTGCATTGTGTGAAGAATGAATGCGTATATATATATTTTCCAAACGAGATTTTTTCTTCTTTGCACTTTAGAGCTTTGTTCTCTGAAAGAAGGGAAGAAATGATGCATGCTATGGGAGCATAATAGTTTTTTTTCCTTTAGATTAATACCAGCATAATGACAATGGCAATTGTTTGTTAATCTTTGTAGACTTTCAGCCACAATTGAACTCAAATTGCGATGCACTAGTGTACAAACGTGATATTGCTTTTATGGTTTATGCTGCACTTGTTTGATGCTAATTTACGGCTCTTTATTGGCCTAGCTTGTGCGTACTATATTTGCTGGAGACTCTGAGGTTTGACAGCCTTAACGGTTGTACGCAGTAGTTTATCTATAGATGTGTGATCTGTCGAATAGGTTTATTGGTTAGGTGTGACAATTAGTTTCATGGTCCACAGGATACTGCATCGTATCATAAATTGGCAGTTGGCGTGCATACTGTCCTAGGCTTGTTGACTGTACTTCAATACATTCCATATCGTACTTTGATATTTACTATCTCTATGTTATGCTTGTAGACTTTGAGTTGGGAGTTAATAGTTCATCTTAAGTTCCCATGATTAGCATGATTCATAAATAAAGCTCAGGCACTCTAGTCTTGGTTTGCTTACCACCTTTTGCGTTTCATGATGAAGTCCTGGAGCACATAATCTGGTGTCTCCTTCACTGTCCTATGCATGGGCTTAAGTGTTCCTTTTGGTCCAGAACATGGCGAGTTGTACCATAAAGCGTGGACTGATATTTCATTTAGGAAAAGAAACACTGCAGCAGTACAATAGTCACCTCCATGACATCGTGATGACAGCGAATCTCAGGAACACTGGGCTGTCTTTGTGCAATAGGCAGCCAGCATCATTCGTTCCTTGTGTATGACGCAGATTTGGGATGCCAACACTAGAATTGCAACTTCTTGGATTCCAGACACCTGATGAGTACGTTGTGCCTAGATGTAGACGATGAGTACGTTGTGCCTGGATATAGATGATGAGTAGTACGTTGTGCCTGGATGTGAGATGATTATCCGGTGCTGGATTGTGGCTTCCCATCTGTTCTAGCTGTGCCGAGACTTGAGACGCATCAGAACCTCCATGATGCCAGATAATTTGATAAGCGTGAACGGTTTAGGGTAAGATAGGATCAACATCGACATCTCACTCTGTCATTTGTGCGCCCACCTCAAAATGCATGTATTTTATGCCAAATCCAGCGTGTTTTGTCGCCGGGTATGAATGTATGATGAAGAGCACGAGGACGGAGCTGCAAGCAAGGGGATCTGCACGGTCAGGCCGCCGCTGCCAGCACGTTTTGCCCTTGTTTGGGAGCGTAGGCAGGCACAGGCGTATCTTGTCCCGCCCTCTGTCGCTCGTCTCAGTTGCAGCTGACGCCTGCTACCTGCCTGGTTTATCTCTTTGGGGTTTAGCAGCCAGAACGGCCGTATGGCGCATGCTTGATGCTTCCCGGCTGACGAGGTGTCCGTTGGGCAGAGTAAAAAAAATGCTAATTTTATCCTGGCCCGGCAATGTGCAGCATGCATCGAGGAACGATGATGATGGAATGACCTGAGAGGCTGAGACGTGATGAATAATTGTTGAGATCGGGAAGGAGACAGCAGGGGCAGGGTTAAGCTCATGAACAATGATAGTGCCCTCCAAACCTGCACGTCCCAGTTCAGTCATTCCACTGACTAGCTCCAAGCCTCCTAACCACCAAGGTGGTCGCAAGATAGCACGTTCACCTCGGTCATTCGTTCTCGACATCTCATCCTCTCCTTGCTAGATCTATTCAATGCAACTACGCATGCGACACTGGGACTGGGAGAGAGTAGTAGAGTGGCTGCACCACTACATCACAACAACATGGTACACGCTACGCGGGCATTTGATTTGAGTAGCGGCTTGCTGCGGTACAGCGTGCTGGATCGCAGCTGATTCCTGCGTGTACCCGGACACCCTGTTGATGTCGCCCGGATCGCCTTTTCTCTCCCGTCCTTTGTGCCAACACACGCGCGCGATACAATAACCCGCCCACGTTGCGCTCGTCTCTTTAATCCAAGCTCCCTTTTCCCTTTCAGCCTTCATCTCGCCTCCCTGGCCGGCTTCCTTGCTTCCACCACTCGCCCACCGGAGAATACCGAGAATTCCTTCGCCTTGTCGAGCTAGCGCCTACCTCTCATTGCACCATGACATGAGCCGCCAAAACCTGAACCAGTGATACAGAATTGCTGATACGGCGGGAATGGCGGGAAGCTCCCTGCTCCGCGGCTTCGTGTCACTCTTCTTCCTCCTGTTCCTCCACATTGGCAATGCCGGTTGCTGCTTCTCGACGGGATCCTCCGCGCAGACGGTGGATGAAGATGACGCCGCCCCGCACGGCGTCGGCGGCGGCGGAAACAAGAGGAGGAAGATATCGCCGCTCGCGTTCTCCCCGTCGGTGTCGTCATCCACGGTGGCAGCTGACGCGAGGGCCAGTGCCAGGCGGAGGCGGCAGGCGTCGTCTCTCGCCACCAGCTTCCGTTTCTACCTCCACCGCATCTTCTCCTACTCGTCCGGCGGAGCCAAGAACGGCGCCGCCGCTGTTCCATCCACGGAGGAGGCGTACGACGATCCCGTGACGACGACCGTGTCGTCGCCGCTCGCGCATTCGTCGTCATTGCCGCCGCATCAGCGCCAGGCGGCAGCGTCGGTGGTGCTGTCCACGCCGTCGTCCCCGTCGTGCGCGTCGTCGCCGTTCCTGTCCCCTCTCTCGCCGCGCTCTCTCAGCGTCACTCCCGTGGCGACGGTGCCGTCGTCGCCGCGCAGCAAGCAGGTCCCGAGGCAGTCGTCGTCGAGGTCGTTCGCCGTGTTCCCGTGCAAGGTGTGCGGCGAGGTGATGAGCAAGCCGCAGCAACTGGAGCTCCACCAGGCGATGAAGCACTCCCTCTCCGAGCTCTCCACCCTCGACTCCAGCATGAACATCATCCGCATGATCTTCCTCGCCGGCTGGAACCCGTCCACGCCCGCAGGCGAGCCCCCGTCCGTGCGCCGCATACTCAGGATCCACCACAACCCACGCGCGCTCGCCCGATTCGAGGAGTACCGCGACCTCGTCCGCGCCCGCGCCGCCCGCGGCCGCTGCGCCTCGGCGGCCGAGGAGCGGTGCGTCGCTGACGGCAACGAGCGGCTGCGGTTCTACTGCTCCACGATGCTCTGCGCCCTGGGCGGCGCGGGTGGCGTGTGCGGGAGCCCATACTGCTGCACCTGCAGCATCCTGCGCCACGGGTTCGCCGGGAAGCAGGCAGACGTGGACGGCATCGCCACATACTCATCCGGGCGCGCCGCGCACGCCTCTCTCCCCGACGACGTGGAGCGCGAGTTCGCGTTCCTCCAGGTGCGCCGCACCATGCTCGTGTGCCGCGTCGTGGCAGGACGCGTCGGCCGCGGCGCCGCCGATGACAAGGACGTGGCCTACGACTCCATGGTGCCCCTGCTACCGGCGGCATCATCCGCCGCCGCCGCTGCAGGCCGCGGCGGCGACGACGACGTCGAGCTGCTCGTGTTCAACCCCCGCGCCGTGCTCCCGTGCTTCGTCATCATCTACAGTTGCTAGCCGCGCGGCAGCGGCACGAGGCGGCCAGCCTGCATGCCGTACTAGATTACTATTCTAGTGTATAGCCTTTTTCTCTCGTTAGGTACGTGGGCTGTGTGGTCACCGCGGCGCGAACGGTGAGATCTTGTTCTCGGTTCAATCATGGCGGAACGCTTGGCTCGAAGCTCGATCGCTGTTTCATTGATCTGTCCGACCGGATGGTCCGTATGGGTTCTGGGTTTTTTTGGCTGCATCGAGCTATCGGTTTGTTCAGTACTCGGTGATGGAGCTGGCTGGCCACTCTGCACATTGCCTGCTTCTCGCTGGATCGGATCGAGCACTCAACACGACCCATTATGGAACAGTGACGAGTCGAGTGGGTCTACCACACGGTGCAGCGTGCTGCACGGCTGCACCTTGGTCGTATTTTATGTAGCTTTGGTTGGCATGTTCTTATGTACCTGCTACTACTGTTTTGTGTTGGTCCTGCGTCAACTGTCGACTGATGAATGGTTCAATGGTACAAAGGTCTTTTTGTAGTTTGCTCTGTAGCTCGTGGGCTCTATTCTGTCTTCTCACTTGGCATGTGTGAACTGTCATTGCTCTCGGTTTCTAATCCACAGTCTTAAGAAAACCACCAAATAGACGGGAACTTTGGCCCATAAATGTAGATGGCCGCCAACGGGCATTGGTCTGGGCTTGGTTATGTGCCAGGTTCAGGATTCCTGTGTTCTTGGATACCTGATATCCACTACCTAAAATTCTCAAATTGTATGTTTGACTGACAGATCGAGCCTTCTTAAGAAAACCACCAAATAGCCAAATATGAAATAACCCTCTGTTTCCTTTCTTTTGTTGTCCGGACCAATCTTGAGCAGTTCACATTTGTTGATCTCGACATTTTTCTTGTCACCTTGCAGTATGAAACTGACTCATGACTTGATCTCCCGTTACGCAATTACACATCTGCTCCAAATCCAATGGGAGGGTCGAAGTGAACAACCACTGGACGCGGATGGCGCCCGGTCAAAGTGGCCATCGGACGCAGTCACGCAGAGCACCGGGCTCGATTAAAGAACATCACGTCTTTTTAATTGTTCCCTAATGGGTATACTACTAATCAGCTAGTTTAATACCTCTGTTCTAAAATAAGAAATATTTCAGAATATATGCTTTGCATATTTATTTTTATTTAGCTTTTGTCAATGTTGTAATATATTCACTCCGTCCAAAAATATGAGCATCTGAACTAGAATGCGACACATTATCGTCCAACGAATATAAACTTAATTTTGTCCAAAATAATTAGGATGTGTCACATCCTAACCCAAATGCTTACAATTTTTTATGGAATGGGTAATTAATAGATGACATAAAGAAAAATAATTGTGTCTTATACTAGAAACGGAGGAAGTATAAGACCAAACTTATTCATTGATCTGGGGACAGAGCAAAGTTGAGAATTTCAAATGGTTTTTGCGTGGACGAGTCGACACTTCAGTACCGTGTCGAGACCGTTGTCGCCTGCTGACGCCGACGGGGCTCGATCGACCGCTCCGGATCGTGCGTGCGGCCGGCCTGGCGGTAGTCGATCGATGGTCACTAGTCACCACCGTTTTCCAACCCAAAAAATTTCTCGGGGCGATGACTTCGGTGTTGCTGAGGGCGGATTGATCAGCAGTTCAGCACGTGTTGCACTCGCGCGCGCCTCTCGTCGTGCAAACCGTGCCACTCAGTGGCCCCCATATGACATCGCTTTCTCGTCGTCACCATCTTGTTTATCTTGCAGAGAGAAAGAGACCGAGAGAGCGGGTAGCCCTCAACGAATTGAAACAAACGGACGCGAGCGGGAGACCCACCAACCCTGCCGTCGCCGTGGTGCCGCGGGCGCAGGCGGGACCGACCGCGAGACGCTTCTTCGCAGCTTCGCGCACGGCACGAGTCCGGCATCGCCTCGCGGTCCGGCGGTCGCGGGGGTGGACCGGTGGAGCCGTGGTGCAATTCACAGGCTCACAGCACACAGGCGACAGCCTCTCTCTAGCGCGCGCGCCGCGCTAACCCTCGTGCTTTTCGTTTTTTTTTGCTGTTATATTATGCTTTCGTTTTTTGCCATTATGTTATTCCTTTCCTGCAACTACCTAATTTGGTCTTTTTTAAAAATAGGATAGACTAATATTTTTATGCAGGGTTAAAAATCTAACATAAACTTTTCATTAGGAGTTGAAATCGGATGCAGAGCCAAAAATCATATGTACAACCTATTTAGTATTAGCTATAGGACACATAACAAGAAAGTTTTGGAGGAAGATATTTACAAAATATGGATATTTGCTCATGAATGGTGCACACATTATTTTATTTTCTTTTTTTTTCAAGATAGGATAGATAAATTGTACAAAATAATAAAATGTTCTTGGTCCTATATGTCATCTCTCATATACCTCCCCCACTCTCGTCGAGGCCATGCAGGTGTCAGCCCATGGGGCTGGGTGGCGACCATCAGATGACCTCACACGGCGTCAGTAGCACCGGTGAGCCACGACGAGTTGACAATGGTAGCAAAGCGCCCGCGGTGGTGCTCGGTTGCTCGAAGCTAAGGAAGAAGCTCTGCCGTCGTCGTCGTTGTCCGCCGCCACCGTTCCACTGTTGTCCGTTGTTGTCGTTGTCCGAGACTGCTCCGACACTAGTGAGGGAGGAGAGGGGATAGAGAGGAGAGAGATGAGAACTAAGCACAATAACATTATGGATATTTCGTATGATTTCTCTTCTATTTAATTAGAAAAGAATAAAATAATAGGTACGGTGGTGTGCAGTGACAAATACCCATATTGCATAGTGTCTTTTACGAAAACTTCATTTCTGTTCTACCACTAATACCAAAAAGTAAAGGTGCATTTGTCATCTTACATCTAGCCGTGTCCATGGACGCGTGGTTATGATGTAGGCTTAGTGTTTGTCACTAGAGTTTTAGCCACGGCGAGCGTTCCAAATATTGTAGTTGGCTAAAAAAAATACTCGTTTTCTCTGAGCATGTTTTTAAAACTATTAAACAGTATTTTTTTTTTGCAAAAATTATGTTTTGAGATATGCTTCAGCTGGGTCACGGTTGTGGCATGGTGCGTATGCGTGAGCAACGTGCGATGCACCAGTAAACAGAGGCGTGACCGCGTGACTGCGTGAGTGGTCCATTCCGGTCTGTCTGGCTCCGCGCGCCGTGCCCATGTCATCGACTCCACAGAAGCACAGACTCCGCCACTTCCCCGGCGCTGTAGTTTACTACAGTACGTGCGAGTGGTTGGTGGGACGTGGGAGCACATAGGTGTCCAGTGTCCAAGATAACAATTTGCCCCGTATATTGCTGATTTGCTCCGTATATTGACCAGGCAAATGACATCTGATTTTGGAGATTTTGCCGACGATTTGTCCATTTCTTATCCACCTTCCCTAATTTAATACTTCCCTCTCCTCTCCCCATCGACGACGAAGAGTAAATACCAGCTCGCTAGCCGCCGCCCTCCCCAACACCTTCCTCGCCACGGGAGAAAAATCTCAGTACAATCTGATCAGTCTGTCTCATTCCGACCATCCAAGAATCGAACTCCTTTCGGGTCGCCCTGCCGAATCCTCCTCTCCTTATATATACACGCTCTCCCATTCGCGTGCTCCAAATCCGTAGTAGAAACTCTACTGCAATGGAGTCCATCGCCGCCGCCACGTTCACGCCGTCGCGCCTCGCCGCCCGCCCCGCCGGGACGCCGGCGGTGGCTGCGGGGAATCCCGCGGTGGCGGCAGGAGGCAGGAGGAGCGCGAGGCGCGGCGGCGTGAGGTGCTCCGCCGGGAAGCCGCCGCAGGCGAGCAGCGCGGTGATCAATGGGAGCGCGGCGGCGCGGGCGGCGGAGGAGGACCGGAGGCGGTTCTTCGAGGCGGCGGAGCGGACGAGCGGGAAGGGCAACCTGGTTCCGATGTGGGAGTGCATCGTCTCCGACCACCTCACCCCGGTGCTCGCCTACCGCTGCCTCGTCCCCGAGGACAACATGGAGACCCCCAGCTTCCTCTTCGAGTCCGTCGAGCAGGGCCCCGAGGGCACCACCAACGTGGTACGGCCTCCTCCCCCCTTGTTCTTCAGCCCTCCAATCTGCTTGCTTATCGATTCTTATCATTTGACAAATAAATTTGGGTGGATTGGTTTCAACTTTGCAGGGTCGCTATAGCATGGTGGGAGCCCACCCGGTGATGGAGATCGTGGCTAAGGAGAACAAGGTCACAATCATGGACCACGAGAAGGGGAAGGTGACGGAGCAGGTCGTGGATGATCCTATGCAGGTTCCCAGGAGCATGATGGAAGGATGGCACCCACAGCAGATCGACCAGCTCCCCGATTCATTCACTGGTGAGATACGATACCAACACGGGTGGAAGAAATGAGGAATATGTGATGCTTTTTGGTTATGAAATGTGTAACGGTTGCGTTTGGTTTCTTTGTTTGTGAATTGTGATAGGTGGATGGGTTGGGTTCTTTTCATATGATACGGTCCGTTATGTTGAGAAGAAGAAGCTGCCCTTCTCCGGTGCTCCACAGGACGATAGGAATCTACCTGATGTTCACCTTGGGCTTTATGATGATGTTCTCGTCTTTGACAATGTCGAGAAGGTACTTATTCTTGAGTGCCATTGCCTACACCTCATTGTGAAAAGTTGGTATCTTCTTGGATGGCCATGGAGGATATTACCATAGAATCAGCCCTCATTTGTCAATTGTTAATTGATTACTTCACTTTTTTGTCATCACTATGAGTAGGAGCGTCTCTTTCAGTGGCAAAAGAAACATATCATATATACAACATTTCTTATCTTGAAATTTAAGCCAAATTGCAAACCAATGCTTCTTAGTAGTACTTATTGATTTCGGTTGCCAGCAACACAGACCACATAATTTGTCCTGTTTGTTGATGTTCAGTACTTCCCAACTTATGACATAAATAACTTGTTAGATTGGTAGTTCCAAGATTTCAACTTGCTGCAAATGTGAGTTAATTTATATCCATTTTAAATTCTTTGGTACATCTGTTTGCTGCAGAAAGTGTATGTCATCCATTGGGTAAATCTCGATCGGCATGCATCCACAGAGGATGCATACCAAGATGGCAGGTCCCGGCTAAACCTGTTGCTATCTAAAGTGCACAATTCAAATGTGTAAGCTAACCTGTGCCCATTCCTTCAATATTGTGTTTTGCTAATTCTGCTTTGGTGCTCACAGCTCGTATTTCTTCATTCCATTCCAGACCCAAGCTTTCTCCAGGATTTGTGAAGCTACACACTCGGCAGTTTGGCACACCTTTGAACAAATCAACCATGACAAGTGACGAGTACAAGAATGCTGTTATGCAGGCTAAGGAGCATATTATGGCTGGTGATATTTTCCAAATTGTTTTAAGCCAGAGGTTTGAGAGGCGAACATATGCCAACCCATTTGAAGTCTATCGAGCTTTACGAATTGTGAACCCAAGCCCGTACATGGCATATGTACAGGTATATTTACACTATGCTCTTGTTTTACCTGGTACCTTTTTCTAGCATTTGTATAAGATACTATTAAACACTCATATGTATAATAATCTATTTTGACAATCTTTTAGGCAAGAGGTTGCGTCCTGGTAGCATCTAGTCCAGAAATTCTTACTCGTGTCAGGAAGGTATGTGAATTGTCCTACTGACAATAGTCAGACTATCTGATTTCTGTTTTCACTAACCTACATCCTTTTAAATCTTTTCCAGGGTAAGATTATTAACCGGCCACTTGCTGGGACTGTTCGGAGGGGCAAGACAGAGAAGGAAGATGAAATGCAAGAGCGACAACTATTAAGTGATGAAAAACAGTGTGCTGAACACATTATGCTTGTAGATTTGGGAAGGAACGATGTTGGAAAGGTTTGTGTTCTTTTTTTTTTCCATGAAGTCAATCTCCATTTATCTTCTACTGAATCACAGTTGCATTAATTTGACACATTTGTTAGGATTCCAGTCATTTTCACAGGTCTAATAAGAAAGAATGTGTTAGCAACTTTTCTAATGACAACATTGCTCTTGGCAGGTCTCCAAACCTGGATCTGTGAAGGTGGAGAAATTAATGAACATTGAACGCTACTCCCATGTCATGCACATCAGCTCCACGGTTAGACTCTTCTGTTGTGTGAAACAATTCTTATATTCATTTTAAAGCATGCCAATGTTGCATTACTATCATTTCCTTCAGCCTTCCATCTACATTGTTAGTTCAGACAAATGTCCTTTTCTGCTAAGGAAATGTAGGATTTTATTTCAGTATGTATAACACTATCAGATGTATTGCCCACTTTAAACGAAATGGATATAGGATTTCTAGATGATTTATTGGCTTTCAGCTGGTTCTGCAATTTTGGGAAATCTATGTTTTCCAGTGCGGTCTTGTTTGATAAACATGAAAGTGCAAGCTTGCACTAGCACCACAAATGACTGTCTTCTATATTTTCCAAAAGGCATTTCTGCTATCTTTTCTAGGGTTGAAAGGACTTAATTTGTGACTTATATCTCTCTAGGATAAAGGATCTTGTAATTTCTGTGAAATGCGGCAAAATTTTCGGTGTCTGCACTGTATTGAAAACAATGTAAATTTTGTTTGAATGATTTACAGGTAAGTGGTGAGTTGGATGATAGCCTCCAAAGTTGGGATGCCCTGCGAGCGGCATTGCCTGTTGGAACAGTTAGTGGAGCTCCAAAGGTGAGTTGCCTACAATCTCCTTATTTGGATCTAGTGATCTGCTGCCAATCTCTCTTTTTTCTTTCTTAAGCATGCTTATCAAATTTATACTTTATGTACATCGTTTCCGCTATCATGAGCAGAGAATGTTAACATATTTACATTTTTGCAATATAAGCCATATGGTTTGGAACAGTGTAAAACAGAATTATGTTAAAACCTTTCTTTTCCGTATTTTGCTCTGTTGACTAAAATATATTCCTCTCATTCCATACCAAGTCTACTAATCAAGGCCTTGTTAATCTTCACATTCCTTTTTCTAAACAAACCATTTTTAACAAAATTCCATCTGACATGACCAGGTGAAAGCCATGGAGCTGATAGATAAGCTAGAGGTCACAAGACGAGGACCATACAGTGGCGGCCTAGGAGGGATATCATTTGACGGAGACATGCTTATCGCTCTCGCACTCCGCACAATTGTATTCTCGACAGCGCCAAGCCATAACACGATGTACTCGTACAAAGACACCGAGAGGCGCCGGGAGTGGGTCGCTCACCTTCAGGCTGGTGCTGGCATTGTTGCTGATAGCAGCCCAGATGATGAGCAACGTGAATGCGAGAACAAGGCAGCAGCTCTAGCTCGGGCAATCGATCTTGCTGAGTCTGCATTTGTAGACAAAGAATAGCCTCTCGTGAGAGTTGTTTCAGTTAGTTCTTGTTTGTGGTTCTTCTCACTGCATGTTAGGAAGAAATATATCATCAGTGAGTTAGAAGAAGCAATAAGCATGTGTTCTGTGGATCGAATAAACTGGAGGTTATGGAGTATTAGTTTTGTGTTCATTAGAAAGGTATATGTTTTTAGATTGTTTTGTTAGATGGAGGCTTGTATAGTGCCCTCTGGATAAATTAAGCAATGTTCAACATGAGTATTGTAGTCTTTGGTGCACAGTTATGCTGCTCCCTCCATCTCAAAACGAGAAAGTAGTCGAAGAAATTAAATAGAGGAATGTTGTGATTAATTGATATGGGATAGGAGGTAAGACAAAATTTGCTAGGGGACATCTAAAGTTTACATAACTACGTTCTTTTCTACATGATATCCTTAAACACATTTTTTTTGCTACAAGAGTTATTTACTAATATATATTATATGACACATTTCACCATTTTTAAGTCAAACTAGAGAGAAAAACATCAAAATAATCTTTTTGCCCTTGATTGATTTTTGTCAATTGTTTCTAAATTGTTCCTAATTATCGTTGAAAAAAAAAATCAGGAGACCATTTCCCCCACCCTAACCCTTGACAACTCTCTTCTTTGATAAAAGATCATAAAATATGTGATATAATGTCCATTAGTAGATTAACATCTTTTTTTGGTGTCCTACATGTTTTAAGAACGTTTTATAGCAAAGACCACAAACTTTGAATGTCCCTCAACAAATTTTGCCTTTCATAGTAATAGCAATTGTATTTTAAGGTGGAGGGAGCAGTTTTTCCCCGTAGGAATTAATGCTAGTTCGCACATTCAATTTTGCAAACCACATAAAAAATCATATTTGCACTTGATTTATTTATGCTACTATGCACCATATAAAAAGCCATTTGCACTTTATTCATATGGAGAAACAGAGTTATATATTAATATATACACACTCGAAAGGTCACTTCATATATTATAACGAGCCAAATGAACAAAAAATTGCTGTATAAAAGCTTTCCAGGAAGCAACCAGTTATGGTCCAAACATATTTTTGTTGTTTGCAGTAGCCGTTTAGCCACGATTTTTTTTTTTTAAAAAAAACTGGGCGCATACGAGTAAAAGAAAGGACAAGATTATGTCATCAAAGGCCTGTCTCGACAGGTGAGGGCTAGGTTTAATTCCTTCAGATGAGCAGAGATAATGAACCAATTCATCAAATTACAAAAATTAAACCTAATCCATGCCTATCCAAATAAGCCTCAAAACTATGACCATCACATGAATATTCTTCAGCCTGTTCTTCACCACGTCTTCGGATGTGAAGTACTTATATAATTGTCTGAAGACATTACTACTCTTGCAATGCATCCCTACACAAAAAACTAAACATATGTATCCTTTGTCAAAGTACAACTACAAATTATGTACAACAGCAACCCACAGCAATGCCCATCACATTCTGTGTGTGTATTTACTCAATCCGGATGAATGTGGATCAGGGGTTTTCAATTTCTCATTTTCAATGAAAACTCTGTTAGCACTCAGCACAGCAAAATCTGACAGTGTGAGAACCCTCTGAATCTGGCATGGAACTATGGAAGCAGACAGTGCAGCGTATCATCTAGGCGACACCTCAATCGTGCTCACCTGATAGCTGTTCATGCCTCTCGTCTGTGTGCTGTATGATTCACCTTGATTGGCTTTGGTGCTTCTAATTGAGGATGTGTCCAGTGTCAAACCCCCAGAACTATGTGACTGATGGCGAGGTTCTTTCAGCACGCCTGGTGCGACTAAGTTCTCCAGATTGATTTCTGTTGGGTTAGATAGCATATCCACCACCTGTTTCATGGATGGCCTCTGCTGGGACGTGGCCTGAGTGCACAGGAGTGCCACCTTGATAAAACGAAGTATTTCCTCCTCTGGGTATTCCTTCAGGTCTGGATCAACAATTTCCAAAAGACTTCCTTGTTCTCGAAGCTTCCATGTCTGCCATTTAAACCACATTACAGCTATAATTACCTTTTTCTAGATGAATAACACCATGTAGATGTAACTACGTCATAAGGAAAAGCTAACACTCTTGTGTCATATGAATGCCATCAAGAGTTGATGCTTACAATTGCTGCAAGATTACTACTCTGGTGAGGAGATAAAAGTGTGTTACCCATTCCACAAGGACATGCATATCATGTCCCCAAGTCGATTTGCTACTGCTTTCACCACTTATCACTTCAAGAACAAGGACTCCAAAACTATATATATCTGCTTTCTTGGTTAATTGTCCCAACAAGGCATACTCTGGTGCTAAGTAACCCCTGCAGGAGAAATTACATCACAAACAATAAGTACAAATATCTTACTTAGCAAGCTACGATTAAGTGGTGACAGTGACAAGTCATCAACTTTGGTTAACTAGAACGAAAAGCCACTATAGTAAGCTGATAGAACTTCCTTCACTTTCGTTGCTAAACATGGTTAACAATAATGCATACACTGAGTTGATTGTTCTAGAAAAAAATTATATGGAACATGCATAGATACATTTCATGTTCAAAAACTTACATGGAACATGCATAGATACATTTCATGTTCAAGTAAATAAAACATTTTTTTTAATATAGGTACTTACATTGTTCCTGCAACACGTGTGCTAATGTGAGTAATGGTGTCAGGAAAAAGCTTGGCCAGTCCAAAATCTCCAATTTTTGGAAGTAACTCCTTATCAAGTAAAATGTTGCTGGCCTTGATGTCACGGTGAACAATGCGTGGCTGTGCTTCCTCATGAAGAAATGCAAGGCCAGAAGCTGTTCCGATACAAATAGCTGCTCTTTTTTGCCAGTTCAATGGAATACATCTACTCTTTGGTCCTGATCACAAAGGTAAATTTAATGCACTGGCTGGATTTTACATGATCAATATGTCAGTATTGAACTTACCAAGCAAAGCATGGGCCAAGCTATTGTTCTCTGCATATTCATAGACCAGTAGTCTGTTAGTCCCTTCAAAACAGCAACCAATTAGCTTTACAAGGTTGGGGTGCCTGACATTTGATATGACATTTATCTCTGTCAAGAACTCATTTGCCCCTTGCTTTGATTCAGCTGACAGCTTTTTAATCGCAATTTGAGTGCCATTTTTCAGGTTTCCCTGAGTAAGGTAGAATCTTGTTAGTTGTTATACATTATATACTTGCAGGTTCATAAAATGTATGTCTACAAAATATCAAAAGAGAATTTGTACAGTAAGACTAGTAAGTGATGATAACCGAGAAGGCCATAAAGTAAGAAAACAGGAAAATACACAGACCAAGTCCATTTCTCACCTTATACACTGCACCAAAACCCCCACGGCCAATGCAGTTCATCATGTTAAAGTTCCGAGTGGCAAGCTTCAACTCCTTTAGGGAGAAGACTTGTACATTACTTCCAGCTCTTGATATTATTTGACCTGCACTTCTTCCAGAAGTGATATCATCAATATTTGTTTAAAACGATAGGAAAAAGAAGTAAGAAGAAAAAACAAGCATATTAGTTCACTGAAACATGATATATGCATGACTGCTCTACAGTTAAGATCAAAACCCTCATCTATATGCATGACTGTTCTACAGTTAAGAACAAAACCCTCATGTATACATGATTAATTATAATGCATACCTTTTTACATAGTTATCGCCTTTTTTTTTTCAAAAGTATAATTTCCAACAGGCATTCAAAACTAAGTTGCAGATGGCAATGTTTAAAGAATATCAACAGCTGGTTTTATCTGATGCCTTATTTTCAGTGATGATTATACTCACAAAGCATATATTGTGTGAGGTTTGGTGTGTTGAGCCTTGCTTTCACCTTGAAAAGAGAAACTTGCCTACAGAACTTTCTTATGTATGAAAAGACATAAAAGTATTCAGATGTCCCTCCTATAAATAAAAATCATGAATTTGTCATCATTTATTTCTTTGCAGTGCTTCAATAACTAGATTCTCCAGAGAATGAGCTCGACACATCCATGACATATTCCGGGGCAACATGACTGATGAGGATAGATAGCTGTTCAATTAATGGCCATTTCCACATGGTTTTTCCTAAACTGGAATGCAGAACTTGAAATGCAACCGGCAAACCGTATCAGCTCATGAACTGGAACAAGTGAAACATACCTGAACGAGGAGACGTCACTGCGGCAGAAGCAGAACCATTTTGGTCTCGCCTCGACTCAGAGCCACCCCACAAGCAGCTGACGGAGGTTCCCATGCGCCGAATCCAGTGGCCTTCTTGGAACCTCTACGCGAAGCCAGTTCCAATTCGTGCTCAGAGATCTGTCACGAAGACCAGATTACCCGGCTCAGCTCACGATTAGCCGTACAAAACCTCACTCTATTCGATCACAATGGTCAACGAGGTGGGTGAAGCTTCGCCTAGAATCACGAGATAGAAGGAAAAAAAAAATAGTCTTGACGTCCACACGCCGTTCTAATTCACCAACCAACGAGGCAAGGAACCAACGGAGAAGCCGGTGAAAGAAGAGGAAAGTGAGGAGAGGTTGATTCAGATTTCAGAGGGACGGATAGTTTGTTCACCTGATGATGGATCGTTGAAAAGAAAAGGAGGCGCCGGCGCCGGCGCCGCTTGCTCGCTGTTGCAGATGCAGAAACTCTAGTCTTCCTTGCTGTGCCCAATCTTCTCGTTCCCCAACTCCCCTGACCCCTATGCTGCGGCAGGCAGTGTTGCGGTGTTGCCCCGCCGCCGCCGATGGACCGGCCCACCCACCCGAGGAAGACGAGGAGTCGAGGAGGAGAGGAGCACGCGCTGGAAACCGGCGTTTCTCTCTCTCTATCTCTCTCTCCGCCCGCCTGCGCCTGGTCTCTCGCTTTCGCTCGTCTCTGTGACCAAACGCCACGCGGTCAGGCGCGCGGACCCAAACAACCCGCTCGAAGTCCACGACTCCCTCTCGCGAGCAAACCAAGCGGAAGAGGCAAGGAGTAGTAGTAGCAGCAAGCCAGCAGCAGCAGCAAGTATAAACCAAACCAACCACGCACGGGGCACATCATACGGCGCGAATTCCACTGGGCGGTTGCGTACGCGCACCGGGGGTACACATTGACACGGTGCACCGTGACCGCGTGGGGGCGGCGCGGTCGCGGCTAAAAATGGGAGGGATGTATGCTGCCGAGTCGTCGACCGCGTCCAGCCAGCTGTGCGGTTGGTCGGTCCTCAGTTCAAACAAGCAGTTCAGGGGAGGACGGGAGAACCGGAGGATTATTATGTTGGATCATTGATTGCGTGATAATGTTTCTTCAGCGCGCCGGTCAAAAGTTCCGACGAGTTAATGGTGGTGTGTGTGGAAATGCTTCCGATACGGTTGATGGTCTAGGAAGGCAACACGTAGTACTGTACTATGCTTGTACAATGGTTTAACGACGAGATGAATTAAAAAAACGATAATGTCAGTGTCCGGGCGTCCGATGGGAGTCTAAATATCGAATGCCCGGACTTTTGTTTCAGTAAGTACAGAAAAATATGCAATGAAAAAATCTACAATAAAAATGTTTCAATACCTCAAAAATGTTTCAATCATACTCCCGCTGAAACATTTTTTATTGAAACATATATCTGTTGCATGATGAAACACTTCTCTACAGCATTGAAACACAATGTCGGGTGTCCGATGTTTTGTTTCCCATCGGACGCCCGACTCCTTGTTGTGTCCTTTAAAAAGACATGGTAATTACTTCATCCATCCTAAAATATAAGACACCATTATTTTCTGCAAATTTAATATTTACAAGTTCTGTCTAATAGTTAAATAACATGTTTAGTGTTTTGCATGTGGTATTATTAGAGTCGTGTTTAAAAATTTTATAATTTATTATAATGTTTTATGGAAGAAATTAATTGTTTGTGTTTAATTGTAGTATGTCTTATAAATTGGAGCGAAGAGAGTGGATCTAAAGATGAAGAGCCATGCACGAGCTGTAAAATGTGACATGAATGCAACGATATCGGCTTTTCTTCGAAAGAACAAATAATAGCAAGGTGTCATCGAGGGGGCGCACATTACTTGTGCTTGCCTGTATTGCTTTGTTCTAGGCTTTGCACTGATTAGGCAAAGTTATTCTATCTAAATGAGCGATTTACAATTTTGTACCTATTTAGACCACCATACGAATGATGATACACCATGAGTGCAATTTACTCTAAATATTACTCTATTTGTTTTATAATGATAGATATTTTTTTAATAATAAATAATCTGGTCTTACTTCAAAAGAAACTGCAGCTCATTATTACATAATAAAAGTGCCACGCATGCATAGCAACAACTAAGAAAAAGACCCATAACATGAAAGACACAACTTAATCATAAGCATGACTTATCTTTTTGTATTTATATTAAAATTTTTAAGTAAGATTAATGGTCAAACGTTGTAATAAAAAGTCAAAACGTCTTATATTATAAAACCGAGATAGTATATATTATAAACATAATAATGAACTTAGAACAAATAAGATGTATAAAATTTCGGAAGAAATCATAGGGCATGTTTTGTTCCTAGGAGACTTCCTCAAAATGGAATCATTTTTTTAGTGGAGTATGCATTTGGTGTTACTGACATATGCACATGCAGTATTACCAAGATGTGTGTCCAACTTACTTTGGCATATCTAAAATAGTAGTGGTTTGGTTTGTAGCCGTAATTGTGATGAGTCAATTTTTTTTTGTCTTTTATAACCCACGCTCGTTTTGGTTCACTTGTCAATTTTTGCCATTAAGTGTTAGCAAGTTTCATATAATTTGGTGCGATAAAATATTTGGCTAGCCAACAACTTATGGGCATGCATGGAAGCTGGGCGAAGTGAAACAAACATATAATAGGGTAAAAGCCTATAATTTTTGATAGGGTAATATATGCCAAAAACAGTTTAGGTATCAAGTGACGCAAAGAAATAGTTCAAGTTAAATTAAGGGAGTAAAATAATGTTTTTCTTGTTTATATAGCAAGGACCGATAAATAAGAATGTTGTAAAAGTGAATAAGTTTTTTTAAATGATTTACAATTGAAAATGTCTAAATGACTTAAGTCTAAAAATCAGATGAAATATTTTCCTACAAAACTGAGGTACAAGTAATACAATGGGATATACTATTTTCCCTTTTTTTATTAATCCAACAAATCTACTGAAATGTCTTACAAAGTTAATTTCTCCAAAAATCTTCCTAACAAAGAAAAAAACTCTAAAATTCTTATCCCCCCCCCCAAAAAAAAAATCCAGGGGCCCTAATTGATCGTTTTCAAAGGTCTAGAAGGAAGGAAGTGTGGTGTAATGAGCATTACAACAAATCTTTTAGTCAATTCAATGCACTCGCACTAATAAACCGTTTGTCAAATACCCAAAGTTGGATATGTTTGTTGTTAAGCACAGTGTTCTAACATGTGTTGTTGGAACGAATTGCAGCAGCCTAAGCGTGACGTGACGCGCTCAAATTATAGTATAGCTGTTAGCTGAAAAATGCTGAAAGCATGTTTAGCGGTTGAGTAGGACACAATTTCACGCCACGTGTCTAATTTGGAATTTGGACATGCATGCTCCATGACTTCTGTTGAGCTGAATTTCTGGGATCATGCATTTGGGATTTTCTTGCTTTCTATCAACGTACCAGTTTCATATCTTCTTCATATTTTTACTCTTCATAATCACATCTTCAGGTAAAAAGAATACAAAATCAACTACTTGTATCACTATCGCAGTTAAAGATGTAAGACAAAGCAGCCATACAGCGAAAGGTCAAATGGACAAGCTGCTTAGTTGATAGTGATGCCTAATGTACTACTAAGTCCAATGTTATTTGTTGGTGTTTCTCTAACGAAATAGTATTTGTTGGAGTCAAGGTATCTCCAATGTATTTAGTATGAACAAAATAAGGCTCCTTATCACCGTTTGGATATTTTGTGATGTTTTTTATTACCTCGTTGATAAATAGGATTAGGCTGCGTATCAATAAGTTAACAGTGGCGCAAGAGATAAGATGGTTTGGGTGCAAGTCCGTACAAAATGTCAAAGAAGAAGCTGATTGCAATACCACATGACATGGCAACGACATGAAATAAGCTTAAGTTATATTAGTGCATCCTCAACTCATATTTGCAAGCAAAGTATACATAAGCTTTAGGCCTCGTTTAAAACAGGGGATGGAGGTGGATTATTTTGGACACGCAAAACGAGAAAGATTATTAGTATATGATTAATTAAGTATTAACTATTGAAAATTAAAAAAATGGATTCATATGAATTTTTAAAGAAACTTTTATATAAACTTCATTTACAAAAAACACACGGATAATCATTTTGGGAAGCGTGCTAACGAAAAACGAGGCAAAAAATTCTTTAGCAACCCTGAATCAAACGAGGCCTTAATCCAATTGATAGTTTGTAGAAATTTAAAGATACAACATCTCCATCCATCCAAAAATCTCAAACTTATTATTTTTGTCACTAAGATCGATCTAAACTCATATGATACATATCGATTTAGCCGAAATGAATTATATGATCGATCTACATCACAAATTAATTCCACTAAAACCACAATAAAATAAAGATTTGAAGTAATTTTTTCGAGAATATTGCTATATGTATAAAGTTGGTTAGATTTGAAAATATTTGAACTAGGATGAATCCAAAATAACTTCTAATATATGAGATACTAGACGCGTTTCTATATTATCTATCAACAAGGTTTGACGAGAAAATGATGGATGCCCTGACCTTATTAAACGAGCTTTGATTGTGGGTGAGAGGGATGACAGTTAGTGATCAAATGGCAGGAAATCTAAATGGAGGGTGATTATTGAGACAAATAATATTCTAAATAGTTATTTGGTATAAATTATAAACACTATAATTGTTATAATTTGAAAAGAATGGAATAATATTATTTACTATCATATATTTTGACCAAAGAGAACACCGTTGAGAGTATTTTGGTGTCTCTTGTTAAATGAGTGATGTTGAGGGGAAAATGAGAAATTTTTGAATAGGGAGTGATTAACGTGACAAATAGTAAAAAGTGTCAGGATTATGGATAAGGGGTATCCTCGTTACCCAGGATCACAGAGTACACGGAAGGGTATACCTACACAGATACGGGAAGAAGACCAAAATATGCAAGGAAGTCACGGCGTGATACGAAAGGAGTCTGTGTTCCAGGAAATTCAAACTGAGTCCTACTCGTGGAAGGGCCAGATTTTCCTGATCGTATGGGTCTCATGGTCCGAGTCCTTGCCCGAGGACCACTGGTAGCCCAGGTATAATAGGATTACCACTCTCATGGGTCGAGGACGGTTGAATCAAGCATCAGGAGAAGTAGTTGAAGCCTTTCGTATTATTTGATAGGATAGCCACCGAAATCGCCGAGAGCCTAGTCGAACCCTTCAACTAGGATCTCTTCGGACTACACACCTCATATATTGTACTCTGTATCTGGGATCCCCTTCCGTTGATAATCCCATATAAACTGGAAGTAGGGCTATTACCTTCTCGGGGCCTGAACCAGTATAAAAATACTTGTCTATGCTCTGTGATGATATCGTACTATATAGGACCTTACGTCAACGTTTCCCTGTTATCTATATACCCGTTACGGATATCAGCCGTTGACGAAAAGTGAGTGATTATGTTGAGGACTATTGGACGGACACTCGCCCGTTGAGCAGATAGTCTCGTTTACGTGCTGACATCGTCATATTGTTATGCTTAGGTTAGCGAAAAACATAGGCAAGGTACCGGTTCATGTCTAGTATCGGGTAAGATTTGATACCAGAGATACAAAACCTGGTACATCATTGGCTGGAGGCGTTGTCGCCTCGTCATAGGCACAACAAGCCCGATCCTCACCTGTGTGTTACCTCGATAAACAACTGCTGCTTCACTTTTCGTGGGTGTTGCTGCGGCTTTGTCTGATCGTAGCCTCACAGACAATACAATTGTTTTGCTCCTTGTCAAAGCCTCATCGGATCGCACTATCGACGAAGCCACAAGATCGCTATAATCATAATGTCGTGAGTCTAGGGTGGAAGGAGGACGACGACAAGAAAGTTTGTTGCAACATCATGAGAAATAGCAACAACAGATGATGCAGCTAAGGGGAAAGGGCATGGTTGGTGTCACTGCGTCGGTTGTCGTTCTTGCTTGTAGACATTGCCCAGACTCATACTGTAGTCATCTTTATATTTTGATAAATATTTAAAACATTTAAAATGGTTATAATAACCAATAAGAATTATATCATACTTCTAACGTCCCAAATTATAAGACATATTTCGTTCTGTTAGAACGATGATTTGAGCCATGATTTCTATATTAATATATCATTATTGTGATGAAAAACATAACATAAGAAAGCACATTTGAATATGAATCTAACAACATCAATTTTATATCATAAAAATAATTTTTAATAGAGAAATTATTAGTCAAACTGTTCTCCTAACGTATTAAATTACACCCTATAATTTAGGACGGGGGAGTATGTTAGGACGGGGAAGTATGTTTTAAGTGAAGGTAATACCATTACACCAATATACAGTTGCGGAGCAAGGATTTTACCTAAGGGTATTCAAATTTAATTTCTTTTGACATGGAGATATACTTATGCAAATTTTTTTTTATCAAAATACAATCAAGATGTGATACCAAAAAAACAAGACTTTGTAAAGAATGTCCAGAATATCTACGCAATATCCACTTTGAGATTTCAAAATTTTAGCTTCCAAAGCTAGCTATAACCTGTATAATCATCAATCCTCAATCTAAATTGTAAGTATTATGAAAAGACAAAATACTTAAAGAAGTAGCACAAATCAGAGAAACTTGTAGGAATAATAAAAATTACAGAAGCTGAAAGATTCAGAGGGTAAGTGACGATTTTGTTTTCTTATGTGAGATAGAAGATCATCTGACGTATCCTCAAATCTATCATCTTTTTCTTATCCAGTTTTCAAATTTGTTATCAAATCAAAGAACAATATACAACAAATTGTTTTATTTGAGAGGAGCATGACTCAATTTTAGAATGAGAAATCTTACCGGCAGTGTGAGGAAGTTGTGGGCTAGTAATAGATGGATTATATGATTATTTGGGATGTATACATGTCTATTTAATCCAAATTCCTATGCATATAAGTGTAGTATACCTATATGTATAATTTTCTTTGCCAAAATTGATGGGTATTCAGTTGAATACCCTTGCATCACAGGGGATCCGCCCCTGCCAATTTATATCCTATGGCATGTAAAAGATGGTCATGATATAATATTTTTCTAGGTTTAAAATCTTCTTATTGTGATTCAACAAAGGGCAAGTCTTCTAGGTGTTTCAAAATATTTTATAGATTTGTAGGCATAACATGGAATTGTGGGCTTAAAATGGCCAGCTTTTTTTTTTCTTATTATAGGGTTGAAATGATTAAACTAACACATCCAGTCGCCAACATTCTTGGGATGTTGGATACCCTCTCATTAATTTCAAACCATAACTATAGATCGAGGGAGTCCCCGTCTGAAAGACAGACTGAAACCACAATAATAAACCCGAATCAGAGGGAAGAGAGATCCCATTATTCCCCCAATCCCCACACGCGCAAACAAGGGAAGGGAGGAACACTCGCGCACACCCACCACACCACACCACACCACACCACACCACATCGTCGTCCTCCGCTCCCCTCGATCTCCCTCTTCCTTCCTCCTCCATCTCCATCGTGTCCAACCCAGGCCCGTCTCCTCTCGTCTCGTCGTTCGCTAGAGGCGGAAATAGGAAGGGAACAGGAACAACGCGTACCGCCTTCCTGCATCTCCTCCCACCCCTTCACATTATCGGCGCGCGCGAGAGAGAGAGGGAGAGGGAGAGATTGCCCTGCCTTGCCGTGCGAGCCGGTTGGCGCGTCGCCGTAGGGTGGTGGCTCGGCGATGGCGGCGATCCGAGGTCCGGAGGCGTCGTCCTTCTTCCCGCTCACGCTCGTCTTCTCCGTCGGCTTCTTCTGCGCCCGCGTCTTCCTCGACCGCTTCGTCTACAAGGTAATCCGAATCATCAGCTTCCTCGGTTCAGATTCGTGCCGGATTCTGCGAGATCTCTCCCCTCCTCGGTTTCCCCAATGCTCCCCGCTGGGTGACGCGAGAGGGGTCGGGTGGTGAAGCGCCTGCTTGGTGGTGCTTGTTCGTGTCGCTGGCGTGTACCCGATCAGTTTGATCCGGACAATTTGATGAATCGTCGATGCGCATGTGAAATGCTGCGTCCAGCTTTTTTCCAAAACGGAAACGGGTCATTAATTGCGTTGCCAATTGGCTATGGCTTCTATTTATGATCAATGTAGTTGGCATTTGCTAGTACTATGTTTAAAGGACCTGAGCTTGTCTGCCACTCTTCGTTCCTATGCCTTCTGGTGGTGGTTACAGTGTTCAACAAAATTTTGGATCAAGGAAGTTGATGCTCACATAAGACTTGTACATGTTACATCATTGCTCTAACTGTTACCTTTAATTACGTATCCAAGTGTAAATCCACATGTTGTTTGTCTTTTTGGATCAACTTCTCTTTGCTGTGAACCGCTGCAAGCCTTATAGTATGTCTTTCTCTAAAAAAAAGCACAATTACAGATAAACTGGTACTCATATAGCTAAGCCCCTATATTTTTTAAAGATAATAGCTAAACACCTAGATGGCTGATGCTTTAGTTCTATGTATGGTTTTATCATTTCTGTCCAGAATTTTCTGAAATGCCTATGTAAATATGCTTTTGAAATTTCAGAGTTTATATCGATTGCACTTGACTGCTTACGTATGATCCCTATGTATGTTTCATTGTAGCCACTGGCAGCTTACTGTTTCAACAACAAGGCTTCTAAGCTGATGAATGATGAGGCCAGGCAAGCAAAGATTGTCAAGTTCTCAGAGTCCATGTGGAAGCTCACATACTATGGTTCTGTTCAAGCATGGGTCCTCTTGATAATAAAGCAGGAACCGTGGTCGCTAGATACAATGCAATACTTCGATGGTTGGCCAAATCAACACATGACGTGAGTGTAAACTATTCTCACATAACTCTAAAAACAACAATCCTTGCATACATTCCAGAGATTTATGAGTATACATGTATGATATGGACCTTTTGCCTGATACATTGCTAATACCCTATTTTCCTTGAAGAACTTTGTTGTCAGCCTACCGTTGTGATATTAATCCTCCACATGCACTTGCTGATAAAACTTCCAGAGTATTCTAGTATGTCTAAATTGTCCAAAAAAATCTAGTATGTCTATGTACTTGATACTGCAGAAGGAAGATTAGTTAACTGATAGCTGTGAAAGAAACATAAAATGGTTGCTACCAGAACCCTTTAACCCTTGATCTTTCTGTTTCACACATGAAACTCATAATTCAAGCCATTTTAATTATTATTTAAATCATTCACTTTTAGAAATACCAGTTCTGTGTCTTTGTCACCATGCTGAACAAATTGATCCAGATTTAGAGTTCTCATACATGTACTATTCTTTGGAGGGTAACGATTTACCTCCCTTTTCCTTATGTATATTCTGTCTTTTCTCTCGCAGGTCCTCATTGATGCTTTTCTACATGTGCCAATGTGGATTTTATATCTACAGCATTTTTGCTCTTATTGCCTGGGAAACCCGCAGAAAAGATTTTGCTGTGATGATGTCTCACCATGTAGTAACATCTGTTCTGATTGGATATGCATATTTGACTGGGTAATTTCTTTCAAGACTTTTATGATGTTATATTTGCTAGATTTGCAGCATTTCCACAACGATTTCCATGTCTTATGTTCTTGTATAAACTGAACTATAGCAATTATTCAGATCTTTCTGTAATTGAATTAGAGAATTTTCCTAGTGGGCTGATTCCTTTGATAAATCAAAACCAGTAAGATTATCTGAAAAAAAACACACATAGATATAAAGAAACATTTATAGTGCTGACATATCACCTACCCCTTCTTGCACTTTGCTTCATTAGAAATGTTTCTTTTTCTGCTCCCATTGTTTCCGTTGATCTTGAGCTTTCTAATGACATGTTTATTGACTTTTGTACTATTATGTAAGAGAAATATCTCAACATGGCTCTAAGACAATCAAATCATCTTGTATTGTAGATTTTTTCGAATTGGGACAGTTATTCTGGCTTTGCATGATGCTAGTGATGTGTTTCTTGAGACTGCTAAATTGTGCAAATACACAGAAAAAGAGCTAGGGGCTAGCTTGTTTTTTGGCCTTTTTGCTCTCTCCTGGCTTCTATTACGACTGATATACTTCCCATTTTGGATAATCAAGACGTCAAGGTCTGTTTGCTACTTCTCAACATAATATGTCATGTTTATTTTACCTACCAAAAGGTTCAAAGTTACATCCTTGTTCTTGCAATGCGCAGCTATCAGTCCATCATATCTTTGAGGAAGCTGGACAGATTCCCAACAACTTTGTATTACATTTTCAACACAATGCTCCTCACGTTACTTGTGTTCCATATTTATTGGTGGAAACTCATATGTTTAATGATAATGAAACAATTGAACAATAAAGGACAGGTTGGAGAGGATGTTCGATCAGGTAAGAAAACCTTTGGTTTAATCTCTCACTGATGATCTACATTCATTCTTTTATGTTGTACCTGTTCCATAAATAATTTGCATCAATAGGGGAGAAACATATTAAAACAATACCCTGGACTTTAATTTTGTCACATGAAGTGATGAACCTATTATTGACAATACCTGTGATAAACAAATTATGTTGATTAGATTGCCTTGATGCAAGTGGCCTGGTGAACATTGTTAAGAGCCCCCTTCTGTTACAAGAGCATACGTATTCAGACTTTCACGGAATCAGGAATTCTAATAACAAAGGTTTTGGTACTATATCTTATCATTAAATTATTGAATATTTGTTATAATGCAGATTCTGAGGATGAAGAGTGATGGGGGCGATTCTTTGACAACTGTGATGTGTGCCATTTCATTGCTGATACTTTTCTGTGCCTGCTTACGGCAGTAAATTGTTTTGGTCTTGACAAGCTTGGGGCATGGATAAGAAGATTTGCCTCTGTATATTGCCTTATGATATCAGACATGGCTAGACCAAGAACGGAGCAGGTTCTATACATAACGGGTATAGCTAGCAACTTACTTGAAGGTCCCTTCATAATTTTTGGTCCGTCTTTCTTTGTTACTAGAAAAGGCATGAGAGGTCGTTTTCTGTAGCTTCTCGCAGTGCTTACAGACCCCTCTGTACAATGTATTTGTATACTTTGACTGTGAGTAGGTTTAGTTCTAATTCATGGGAATAAATTGATTTTTTTACCAGGAGTAATTCTGGCTTGCGTCTCAATGTTGCTATATGATGTGTGAAGAGTTTCGTGCAGCTTCAAATAATTTCGGGACAACATTGTTTTTATTCCCCCTCAGTTTTGGTTTGGAACTGCGTACTAAATTGTCGCGGGTCCAATATTTGGGAAGGCCTCTATTCACTTTGCTCCTTTTTCTAATAATGGGTTATATTAAACCTGGCCTCTACACCTTGCGAGGGTGTACATAGCCCAAATATCACAAACACAAATACATAAGACTCCTCCTGTTACATGGGTACAACATAAATAAGTTTTAAAAGTGGACAACAAATAAGAAAAACTAAAAGCTAAACTTCAATCCTTCTTCTAAAGTTTCACCCAAATATAGAGAAAAGCTCCATCATATGTTTCTCCAAAAGCTTCACAAAACAATTACTTCCTCTTCATCTTCCTTAAGAAGCAAAAACCAAAGCCCAAAGCCTTACTAAGTTGCTTTAAAAATTATCTGCAGGAAAGAGATGGGTTTGTAGCCATTAAAGACTAAGTCATTTCTACTAAAGCCATATAGCCCACGCCGAAATGCCCACCCAGATGTGCCTTTTAAGTCTAGGTTCAAAACCTCTTAACCAATTTCCAAACAAATGTGCACTATTAGGAGGTTGTTTGACTCCAAAAAAACGACTCCAAAAACAAGATAGATCGTATTCCAAATGTATCTAGCCATTATGCAATTAAAGAAGAGGTGTTGTATTGACTCATTAGAGCTACAAAAGCTACGAAGTAAGCTACCCTTCCATCTTCTTTTGGCAATGTTATCTTTTGTTAGAATCACCCCTTTTTTAATAGAGTAAAATACATGGCCGGTCCTTAAAGTTGGATGGTGATGTTAGTTAGGTCCATGATCTTTTAAATTGCATATTAAGGTACTTCATCTTGTTTTAATGTGTCGGTGATATGGGTCCGGGGGTATCATCAGATAGCGACATCTTGAAAAGGAAGGCGTCTTCATCGCCAAGGCACCCCGAGGGAGGGGTTGACCCGAAGGCTGCCCAAAGACCACGTTCCGCCGTGACACAGGGTTTGGGATTACCTGAACCCTTACCCCCTCGACCCGCACCTCTCCTGTGTGAGAGGCGAGCCCAACTGTCGCAATTAATGCGGCGGACAGGCGCTGCCCCATCACATTTAATGCGATGTAAGGCGTATTCGTTAGTGATCATCATCACCCCTCGCCCTACGCAGAGAGGGTGCAAGGAAGTCCTCAACGGCTGTCACGGGCCGACAGCACCATCAGCTCACCCACGTCTTACCCCCCCGGTTTGTCACCGTCGCATTTAATGCCGAGGCGGCCGGCGTGGGAGAGATAATGCGCAGGTACAGGGGATGCAGCGTTGTCTCTGCCCCTGGCAGGGGGCCGCCGATAGGTGGGCCCCGCTGGAGTAGGTGGTCAACCACTCCCCCTCCTCGTCAGAAGCACGGTGTCCACGTACCCGTTTTTCTTCACCAACTCTCGCAACGTGGTGATCTGAGCAGGCGTAAGGGTAGACCCCCGACAAGACGGGACAAGAACTGCTCCACAGCACAAAATGGAGGAGGAGAAACCCAGGGCTACTGTGGTAACCCCTTGCACTATAAAAGGAGGCTCAAGCCCCCTATAAAAGAGGTTGGCTCATTCTTAGAAGACACAAGTGTAGATTCACATTGCAGTATGCCTCAGTCATCAGCTCTAGCCCCATACAGAAGAGAACTCCTTGTAATCCTTCATCCACCATATCAACAACAAGAACAGAAGTAGGGTATTACGCTTCCCCGGCGGCCCGAACCTGTATAAACCCGGGTGTCATGAGTGTTTAGAGGATTCTCCTTCCTACCCACCTTCTTCTTCTCCTTTGCTCAACCCTTGGTGCACCGCACCCCTGTGCCGAACCAAAAAGGGGGTCTCACGGATCCCCGCGTGTCGATCGCACACATCAACATAATGTATCACTAAAGGTCCAAACCCCTTTGACCGAGTATGACCATCCACATAGCCTGCCACGGTGGATGTATTTTTTCATTTAGCCCCTTCTAAACCACAAATTTCATGTTCAAAGAGAGATCGGAGGCAACGGAGAAGGACTCGGTAGCAGAGGGCTTCGCGAAGGTCATCAATGTGGATGAGGCAGTTGGATCCACCGCTATGCCCCAGACTTCACCCGTTTCTTGTCATCATTATCATCACCATGGGCACCTCGTGTGCCGTCACATCCATAGTACGTGGAGGCCCACTACCATGGCGGCCGCCGTCAGCACCAAGTTAATCTTGATTACCATAATTTGTCTGTAGGGAGGTGACAGCGGTGGCAGCAGAGCCGCTAAGCAAGGAGAAGGGTGGTCATCGTCAAATCGATCCAGGCCACAGAGTGCTATCCCAAATCAATTCTTCTTCTTCCTCCTCTCTCCCAACCCGAGCTCGAGCTCGACTGCGAAGGCTTGCTTGCCATCTCCTCCCCCGTCTGGTGCACCCCTGATCCATCACCCAACGCTGCCAAAACATGTGGCACTATCGTTCTAGACCGTCGCCGCTACCTTCACACCCACCCAACCCCATCTGTACATGTCGCCATTGTCATTAAAGTGTGGTTGGGAGGGCTGTGCCGAGGGAGCTTATGATGAAGGTGCTATGGCGGGTCGGCGACTATGGAAGAGGAGGGGAAAAGAAGATGGGAAGAGAGAGAACATAAAGAGAGAAGAGATTGAAAAATAGTTATTTATTGCTAATGTTGAATCTGGAGGGGCCTATATGAGAAAGTGCATCCACCGTGGCAAGCCACGTAGGCGGTCATACATAGTCAAAGGAGGTTTGGACCTGCTATAATACATTAAACAAGATTATGGACCTTAATATGCAATTTAGAAGATCATGGACCTAAGTGACACCACCGTCCAACTTTAAGGACCGGCCATGTACTTTACTCTTTTTAATATATCAAAGAAAGATTTTAATTTTTAAAGGAATTCTTAGCTTCCAAATTAAAAATTTTCTAGGTAATACACCATTAAACATAAGAGCTTTATACATGGATTTAACAGAAAAGAACCCATTTTTATTGCTCTTGCAAAAGAATTGGTCTTGTTTATCATTCAAGTTGATGTTTACCACCCCTGAGACAATGTCAAGCCAATCTTTCAAGTTTTCCCTACTATTGCTTTTCTAAAAGAAACATTCAACGGAGTTCCTTCCAAACACATCAGCCACTACCAAGTTTTTATTTCTAACCAAGCTATACAGGGTCGGATAATCCATTTTGAGGGAGTGGTTTCCCAACCATTGATCCTCCCAAAATCTTACTTGTTTCCCATTATTCACTATGAAGTGACCAAATGTTGTTTAGAGGGGTTCCTTTGCAGCCATAAGGCTAGTCCAAAAATGAGAATCACCAGATTGTTGTTGAACTAGTTTCTTTTACTAAGTATTTTTTTTTCCTCAACAAACTTTGCCTACTCCATCTTTGTTGATCACCTTAAAGATCCATTTACTAAGCAAACACTTATTTTAAGTCTCCAAGTCAAGGATTCCAAGCCCTCCACAAGTCCACATTCTTTTAATTTGCAAAACACACTCCACCTAGCCAATCTATACTTCTTTTTATACTCATCGCATTACCAAAAAATCTGGATCTATAGTAGTCCAGCTTCTTTAAGACAACTTTAGGTATTTCAAAGAAAGAAAGCATATAAAGTGCTAAACTACTTAGCACCGAATTAATGAGCACTAGCCTCCCACCGGTTAACAAAATTTTTCCTTTCTAACTACTTAGCCTTTTCTTAAATCTCTACTCTAGTTCTTTCCGGTCCTTCTTCAATAGACTTTGCTCAAATTTTCACTTTGCTCCTCATGTCGAACTCAACACATGTTAAAGTGAGTTGAGCAATCACCACCACAGACACAGCAACCCCCCGCGGCACCTCGAACTGAGCTCGCCTACAGCGCACTAGACGGCGCCCCGCAACCCGCAAGGCCTCAACCCCCGCGTATGAGCGCTGCCGTGCGTGCGATGGCTCGCAAAATCGCTGCGAATTGCTAGACCGTTGCAGCGATCTGAGCACGACATCAGGTGCTACCATCCGTCGTAGGCAAACCAGCACGGCAGCACGGCGCCTTCGCTGCCATCGTCTCCACAGCCCGCGCTGCACACGTGAGACGTGACGCTGCAGTAAGCTGCGCCACGCCGCCCACGCGCGGAGCTGCTTCTTTTCCAGTTGGCCGCGGGGAAACAAGGGGGAAAAAGGCAGATCTGTGATGAGATCAAAGGAGGGAAGACAGACAGTAGTAAAAGGAAGGACTCGGGACTCGGGAGTCAGTGGACCTCATGCTGGGTTGACGGGGGAGACTTGTTGGGCAGCATGGGATACCATAACAAACCAGGGCAACCAGGCACTTTGTGACAAAAAAAGCACACAAGCTAGAGCAACAATCTAGTACACAGTATTAAACAACTGCCTCGACAGCGAAGATTGACGCTTGATTGAGAAGAAAAAAATCAAAGAACCAGGATGCATGAGACGCATGTGAAATGAATTATCATTCAGCATTCAGCAATACAGAATGAAAACGCAATAATGCATAGACAATAACCCGAATAGCAGTCAAATGGGGTCAAAACACTGTTATAATTTTAACCTGCCAGGAGAAGGAACAGCGGCAGTATGATAGATATTCGAATTGAAGTCATTTTCAGGTATCAAAAAACAATATGCAAAAAAAGGTCATAATATTGGATACTGAAAATCAAGGTAATCATCTGCATAGCTGGATAATACAGACTGTCCTCCCTTTGGCTGATCTGTCTCAGTTTGATCAATTTTTGAGCCGTATAAGATAGGGCGTATAATTCGGCAACGACCATCCGAAAAGAATCAATGAAACTCAAGTGGTGTCATGCAAGCGATTCAGAACGAAATGATGGCATAGCGGCCATCATGATGACTGACTTAGAATAAACTCTCTTCGTTTCAGATTGTAAGGCGTCCTACCTCTTTAGTAGGACGCCTTACAATCTGAAACAGAGTGTGGTAGTAATCTTTGTTAGAACAACCTAGAAAGAAGTTGAAAACAGACTACACAGAGTGGTTTTCCTTTTATTCCTGCATGCTAGAAATCATACAGGTGTGATTAAAGAACAAAAAAGACCAAAATTGTTTTGTTCAAACAAAAATCAGCAGGTATCAGCAAGGATCTCTATTAAACAAGGGCACTGGGGATTCTAACAACAGTGTGTTTGGAATTCACATGTTCTCACTCCCATACACTTGAATGAACAATAGCTAATGGATTAGGATTTTTAAGAAGTCGGAGCACATTCAGAAAACTCCGAACAAACAGCACCTTAGTTTACAAGAGGGCAGGAGACTATCTAGAGATCTTTGCACCTAGAAAGGGGATACACAGATTCATGCTCAAGCAATCGACAACAAAGTTCGAATGATCAAGTATCAGCTTCGAGCTTCTTAGAATGTAAATTGAAGCACATACACTTATCGAGAAGAGCCTCAGACTCATTACCATATTCTTTAAATCTGTACTCCTCCAACTTGAACGCTGATGGAACCTTCCCTTCACTGTAGCATCGGTTGCATAAACTAAAGGAGTGCTTTGTCTCCTTGAATCGAGAACCAATGATAGGATACCGGCAAATCGAACAAGTGTGGCGGCCGTGACGAATGTGATCACTGTCCTCAAGCTTCACCAATGTGCTTAGGATTCCAAATCCCCAATCAGGATCATTGAACATTTCAAGGAACTCCGTGTATGATACCATAGTGGGGTCAGACTCCCCATGCATTTCAAGCATGTCACTCGCCCCATGAGTGGGTATATAAACGGCACGGAGAAGTTTGATGTAGGTCAGTGCATCGCTCCTCCTAATCTGACCCCTGCTTCCCTCACTTGCAGGACGCCAAAGAAGTGCATCAAAGACAACCCTTTTGCGATTATCCACAGGACCAGAACAAATTGGAGCAATGATAGCAAAGAACATTCCAAGGTCAACACGGCCAGAACCAGAGGCATCAAGCACAGAGAGGATTCTTTCATTAATTGCCTTCACAGAACCCTGGAAGGTATCTGGCTTGAGGAAAGATAGGAGCCTGCGGAGAACAACCTCAAGAGCTGCTTTCCGTATTGACTTCTCTGGGTTGCCAGTGCCTGAGTAAGATACGGGGACATCAGTTTCATTCATCTCCTTCCTCAGAAGCTCCACATTGCAGCGGCCAAGCTTTGTCGTTCTCTCAAAGGCCCTTATATCAAGTGCATTGGCAAGATCCTGCCGCAAGGTGGTCTTTCTTCCAACCCTCTTGAACTTGGATGGTTCGACCACAAGAAAGGTCTCCTCTCCTTGACCATCATCTTTTCCTTTGGGAGGCTTTGACTTCTTCTTCTGCAATGTCTTCAGATGAGATATGGCATCATACACCTCTACCCTTTGTGTCATCTTAAATGCCTCCTTGAGTGCCTTCTTGGCCTCCTCAGACTCCCCCTGGCCAAGCAAAGCAACCGCCTTGTTTAGCTGAGCACGCCAATGGTTCTGTCGGATGCTCAATACACGAGTATACATTTCTGCAGCCCGCACAAATCGACCTGCATCCATATTCAATCCACCAAGATTGTACAAGGCATCAACATGCCCAGGTTTGAGATCAATTGCCTTTTGAAACTCCTGAACTGCACGTTCATCATCCCCAATCGCGTGCAGAGCTGACCCAAGATCACAGTGCGCATCAGCATAGTCCGGCTTCAAGAAGATGGCCTCCTCAAGCGCTTTCTCCGCTGCACGGTACTCGCCAACGCCAAAGAGTGCACTCCCAAGGAGCTTCAGAGCCCGGGCATGGGATGGACACAATATGGCAGCCTCTCGGTAGTGCTCACAGGCACCAAGCACCATCCCCTCAGCCTCCATAGCAATACCAAGGTTGACATGGATCTGCGGGAGGATGTCCGCAGACTGCGAGCCGCCAGCCTCCGCGGCCTCAAGGGCAAGGAGGTACTCTTCCTTGGCCTCCGAGTGGCGGCCAAGGGCGTAGAGGCAATTCCCCGCGCGGAAATGGGGGCGGACGTCAGTGGGCTGCAACTCACAGGCGCGGCGGAAGCTGGCAAGCGCGTCACGGAAGAGCCGGTGCTCGGAGAGCGCCCGGCCGATGACTATGTGATTGTCGAAGGCCTCCTCGCGCGAGCGGGAGGCGTCGGCGCGCGTCCGGAGCACCGCTAGCTCCTTGACGAAGGTGAGGTAGTCGCGGCTCGTCTCGTCCCACGGCGCCGCGGCGGAAGCCGAATCCGCCTGGCCGGAGATCTCCCGTGACCACCCGGCCTCAGAGAAGGAATCGAAATTGTTGTTCCCCGCGCCGCCGCTGCCGTTGATCGTGTCAATGGAGGAGGTCCTCCGCAGCTGCTTGGAGCGGAGGCGCTTCACTAGAATCTCCAGGTCGTCGAGGAGCGCCCACGAGGAATCAAACGCAATCCCGTGGCTGGGCGACGT
>CM002481.1:7497707-7557810 GCA_000325765.3 Leersia perrieri | reverse complement strand
CGGCGGCGGGGTCCCCAGCGGCGATCTCCGGGGACGAACCCCCGGACTCGAGCGGGGGCAGGGACAGCGCGAGGAAGTCGCGGTCGACGTCCCCGGCGCCATCGTCGTAGGTACGGAGCAAACCCGGCAGGGAGAGGCCCTTCCCCCCGGGGAGGATGAACTCGGCGTAGGTGCGGAACACCTCGTCGAGGATGGCGGAGATCTGGTCGTCGCTGAACTTCACCCGAGGGTTCACGGCGACGACCAGCGCCGCCATCTCGTCGCGGTCGAGCCCCCCATCCCCGTTTGTATCGAACCGCTCGAAAATCCTCCGCACCTTCTCCGCCCGCGACCCCCGCCCGGCCGCCCCCGACGCCGACGCCGCCGCCGACGCGGACAGCGCCATCACGGGGGAAACGCTGCCGATTTACGGCGAAATCCGGCACGCGGACGCGGGCACGGGCACGCGCACGGGTTGGGGGATTTTGAGGGGGATGGGACCAGCGTGGGAGGGGGGGAGAGAGAGAAGCAAGGAGCGGCGGCCCGGCGGTTGTGGGCGGGCTATGTAGAGGAGACGATGGCTATGATGATGGTGGATGGAATGGATGCTTTGGGTACGAGGGGTGGGGTGGCGGCGTGGGTGGGAGGAGAGGGAACGAGGGATCGGTTCACGGCTTAGCTGGCTGGCACGGCAGAGGCGGGCACTCGCCGCCCAATCTCACGTGGATATCTCGCGATTTCGAGCCACATACGCGCGAGCGTGAGGCGCTCGCTCGCACGACGCACGCACGGTGTGTTCCGTGTCCGTGTCACGCTCGCTCTCGCGCTGTCCGTCTCGCCTCTCGGTGCAACGGCGCTGGGGCGTGTGGTGTGGTGTGGAGTGGAGTGGGCTGGTGGTGGCTGGTAGGCAGCGAGCGACAGAGGAGCGAGAGGAGGGAGCATTGATCGTGGCAACGGGCTAGTTGGTGCGTTACGCTGGCTGGCGTGGTCCGGCAGCATCGTTGGGAGTTGGGACCGTTAATTTGGATTTGGGAGGCGTCAACACCGCTGGACAAAGCGGGGGAGTACAACCGTACTACAGGGCTTCTGAGCTGCTGGCATTTTTGGAGGAGCGAGGAATGTTTTCTCTGTTATTAGTGGGGTGGCTTAGTGCTACCTAAAACCAATAGAAAAGGCATTAGGTTTTTTAAACAGAGTGATTAGAGCTTGACAGCTACCAGATCCATTTTGTAAAATAATTTGAGGCGTTGAAATTTGTTTTCTAGATTGTTGATATGGTGAAGCTTCTTTTTGTTGCACGAGGCTACCGGCGATGGCTTTGTATAGGGGGGCCCGGGAGACATTTTCAGCTGGATTTCATATCTGTAGCCAGAACAGGTCTGCGATTCCTCACCAATTGAGTCCCCGTCAAGCCATGAAATGATCAAAACAACGTACACCAGCGAGAGCAATCGATTTGCTGGGCTTGAAAGATACTTCTTACGGAGCTTTTTGCTAACCACCAAGTCATAATGGCCGTAATCCGACCGGATATTGCCGAAGATAGAAGGTGATTAGATGTAAAGTGCGGATCCAATGCTTGCTATGCGTGTACGGCAATTAAATTTGAAATATATGTACTACAGAACAGTTCATTGTTAAGTGTTCACTGAGTATGGGTTGTATTGCATTGTTGTACTTTCATGCATGCCCACTCCACCTAAGCAGACAATACAAGTTAAGTTGTTCCAGGTACAGTATACCAAAAGTTCAGAGCTCGCAAAGAACCAACTAGGATTGATATAACCGAGGCTGCTTTAGATTGCACGCAACTTTGTTTGGAATGTTATTACAGGCATTCTTTAAGTGTACAGTTTGAAAAACGGCAACAACTCCTGGATGACTAGTTTTTATACTTCCAGTTCCATGTGGAGAACAAAGGGCAACACTGTCCTTTGGAACCGCCAATTCTCCACAACATCCCCCACCACTTCGATGTGTTTATATAGTCATGGCACGACAAATTTAAAGTTCTGAATCAATCACACATAAACATGAAACGTATTGTCATTAAGAGAAGGTCGGCCACAGAAGCTAACATAATTTGTTTTACTTTTGTTGTACGACTTGTAGCAAGTGCAAGGAGATTCTGGAGAATTATAAGCACAGAGAACTACATATGTATACTATTCTAAATCGCATTTCTTACTAACAGTATGTTTAGAGGAGCTTTAGCTTCTCACAAACAGCAAGTGGAATCTCGCCTGCTTGGGAAAGCTTTTAAGTTTCTCATAAGCATATAAGGTGTGTTTAGAAAGCTCTAAACAAAACAGTGCAGCAAAAACACAATATATTTTCTCTCTTTCTCCGTGCGTACGTTTTCCGAACTGCTAAACAGCATATTTTTTGAGAAAAATAATTTTACACGAATTTTTTTAAAAAAATCAAATTACTTTTTTAAGTTTAAAATGCTAATACTCAATTAATCACATACTAATACTAATGATGTTTCTCGTTTTCAAATACTTATGATGTTTCTCGTTTTTTGTGCCGGTACTATAGTTTTTGTGCCAATCGGCAAAACCACCTAAAATGAACATGCCCATAGTGGAATATAGCTGATGAGAATTAAAAAAAATGGAAAACTGGGCTTTTTCATAATCTGGTTTTTTAATTTATTTTCTAGAACACGTAACTTCGTATACTCAAAAACTAAGCTGCTTCTACACTATTTAGAGAGATCCTGGCAGCTGCAGCTTCTGAAAAAATCAGAACAAGCAGAAGCCTGCGACTGCGAGAGTAGAACGCATTTCAACTTGCTTGGTACACGCTAGGATGTGACTCGCAATTTTCACTGGATCAAGCCGTACACGCTAATTTATCGCATAAAAAATCACTAGCACTAAAATGGTAACCTAATCCAAAGTCCAAACCTTGCACTTCTAAAGGAACATTTGCTGCAGTACATCCACCACCACCATAAATGGTGGTCTTTCCGATCCAGTGTCATCTCACATATTGGTCCATAGTGATAGTGGTACAGTTAAACAATAGTGTTGTATAAACACAGTAGTATCTCGAAAGATACTCGAGTGATACATAAATTCTATTCTACATATATATCTCCATGCCAAGTATTTTGGAGGACTGGCATAGCGGGCAGAAGCTCAGCTTGCTTTCACACTCCTTGCAAAGGCAAAGATGCCGACAGGGCAACAGTAGCATGCAAGCCTCGTTTGACTTGCAGACCCTACATGCAGTCAAATCCTTTGAATGTCCGTTTTCCTTCGACATTAGTTGCAAATTGACAGCACCACCATTGCAACAGGATGCTGTGTCATCTACCTCACTATCACCACAACCTTCTTTGAAATCCTTGCTTTGATGGGCACATACCTGCTCCAAGTTGTACTTGAGTGCGTTGATCATGCTCTCATTGTACTTGGCTCTTTGCTGCCACGCACCTACTTCGACTGCCAACTGTTTAATCTGGTCCTCTAGTTCAGAGTTTCTTTTGTTAATGTTCTCCACTTCTGCCTCTTTATCCCGTATTTTCCGTAGTATCTTGTCCTCAACAGAGGCCAGAGCCTCAAATTGCTTTGCCTGAACTTTCTCCAATATGGACTGCCTAAGCCGCTCACTCTGCCATTTTGAAAAATTTAGTTAGCCCACAGAAATATTGTGAAATAGAACATAAGGTTTACTTTCTGAACACTACTAACTGTAACAGTATTTGGCATGAGATCAAACCTAAACTCATCTATGCAATGCATAGTCCTGTATGGGAACAGAATGTAGGCCATGTCACTTAATGTTTGGTGTGTGCTTGCAATACTTTCTCCTCTATACAATATATCTCTTCCCCGCTAGCATGATGTTTCACTAATTCCTATACTTTCTCTGGTTTCTTTTGAGGAATAAGAATGGTTCATACTACCAGCACCATATATGCAGAATAACGAATGCAGACAAATATTATATAATTAGCAAGTCAATACAACCTTATACCAAGTCATTACTGAATAGAAGATTGACAACTCAGCTGAAGCACATGCGATGAAAGTTCCCCTTTTTCCTTTTCTTTATATATAATACTACCCACACCCTCTTACCCTTTCTTCACTCCACTTTGGTTATCAAAATATACGACGCAGTATTAAAATAAGCAAGATATATATATTCCTGGTACCTAGAGCTTAACTGAATTCATTAGCTAATGTATTCAGGATGGGCTAAACAGAAGTAAGACAGTGTTCCACTGTTAAATGAATAATCTGACCAAAATTGGAGATCAGGTCCTTTTATGCTTGCATGTTAATCGATAATTTAAATTTTCAAGGTGATGAAATAAATTCAAAAATAGACAGCTGAAAATGTAAGACAAAAGGAACTAAGAACACAGATGATGCACAGATAGAAGCTTCTGGTTATACAGTTATTTCATCGTGGAAATGCATTTTATGGTTATCATTAAGCAACAGTATCTACAGTTATGTAATAAGCAGACTACATAAACGAATACAGAGGATGTCAAGGCTCATTTCTACCAGGAATTCTCTCTTTGCGTTACACTTTTTTAACACCATGGCCTATCAGGAGTCACTTGAGCAGTCCCATGCGTATACTGATGGGTTGGCTCTCCATTGAGAAATTAATGTGAGATGTACACCCCCATCCTTAAATGTATGACATTGGTTTAGCTTTTAAACTAATCAAAATCATACATTTAGGGATGGAGGGAGTAATATGTAACACCATACACAGCAACTTCAGGACAATCCACTTCGGTTGAAACAAAGGATGGAAGCCAAGAGAGTTGCTAGGCCTGCATAGGCCATCTAGAATGGTGGTGGCTGGGCTGTAAACCAAACATGGACTAATTTTCACCTTTTATTAAAATTTGCCCAGTTTATTTTTTCATACGAGAAAGTGCGGGAACCCTCCCATTTCCATTTGTTTTAGATAATGGAATTAATTCCGGCCATTACTTTAGAGAAGCTACGGCCAATTATTACAAGGCCTGAGGGACTAATAACCGCGAATTACAAAAATACACAGCTTGGTTAAAAACAAGAAAACTAATAAAAAGACCACCCTAAAATAAATATCACCATCTATGGTTAGTCAGAATGCACATAGCCAATGTCCTTTCAAAGGCATATATACAGTCCATGCCTTGCACAAACTGAAAAACCAGAATCTCTGAAGCTAGCAGTCAATCCTTTGTCAATCGAGTCCTGCTCCCATTTCCATTAGCACAAATGAGCAAATAGAGCATCCTTACAGCAAAAAAAGTGAAAAATGAAACACGAAACCTAGACAAAGCTGGCTACCTATTAGCGGTGTGCAAACCACCTGATAGCCGCAGGTTCATACCAAGAAAGACCCAGTTTATTCTTTTAGAAATGATGGTTTGCTGATGTAAAGATATACTAGTTCATAAACAATCAGCGCAGTCTTAATAGATAAGGAAGAAATCCTCAACATTAAGAGAAGAGGGACTCTCTATACACGCCCTTCACCCGCAAAAGCTATACAGCCTGAAAACAATGACGCTTCGCTAGTTTCCACCAACATTTATCAATGGACTGAAAACAATGAACATGAATACCTCATAAAAGTAACACATACACTTGCACGCCTCAAATACTGATATTGTATTATCATTAGCTCATTGCAGTACTAGCAAATCCCACAAAGAAAACAGGTTGCGAGCGAGTGACCTGGGCCTTGATGAAGCGGTCCATATCTGCATCAAGCCGCTGAACCTCGCGAGAGATGTCGTCATCCAGCATCGGCAGCAGGAGCAACGGCGAATCGCCTGAGGAGTTCCCAGCCCCAGCCCCGCTGCCACCGCCATGGCGTCGGTCCTCCAAAGAGAGGGCCAGACCAGTGGACACCGCGGAGCCCGTCTGCAGGAAATCGATGGACGACATCTGCGAGTTCTCCCCTAGCAGCTCCTGCTCCCTAGGCTGCCTCCACCCGAGCCCCGCCGCGGCCGTAAGCCCCATAGCATCCACCACTACACAGCGCGCAAAACCCTTATGCTATTAGCGCCAATCGAAGCGGAATTTCAACACGCGAAGTTGAGGGTTTCGCGGGGAGAAATGGAAAAACTTACGTGGTGGCTGCGCGGGCTGGTCCTGGAAGGCGGGCGGCGGGTTGAAGAAGGGGAGAGGCGCCGGGATCTGCCCATCTACCGGCACCGGCAGCGCGTTCCTGTCAGAAAAACGCGAGCATCCGGTGGGGAAATTTTCGGCGCGATTCGTACCATAGGAGCGTGGAACGGGTAGAAAAAAGGCGTAGGAATGGAATTGAGGTCGCGTACCTGAAGGAGGGCGGCACCGGTTGCTGCTGCGGCGGCGGAGCCGGAGGATGCGTCTGCTGGAGGTGGTGGTGGGAGAAGAACGCCATGGCGCGAGGACGGGGAGTCGGGGGAGGAAGACGGAGGGCGAAAGGGGAAAGGAAGAAGAGAAAGGTAGAGGAGAGAGAGAAAGAGAGACGGGGTCTAAAGCTACGGGGATTTTGGCCCATTGTGAGTTCATACGTGGCTAACATGTGGGGTCACGGTCCGTTGAGCCCACATGTCAGTTGCAAATTTGTAGTCCCTCTAGTGTTTAGTTTGCTGTATGTTTTAGGCAGAAATTTCGCAATAGGCTCTTCACTTATTTTGATACTATGTTTTGGGCAGAAATTGTTCCGCGTAGCACCTTAACTTTGTTTCTTTTTTATATGCTCATGGCTTCTTAGCACGAAACATTTTGAAAATATATTGTTCTCTGTCATTTCGTAATTACATTTCGGCATATAAATGTGTTCCACAAATATACTGTCGACTGTCGACATGAAAGTGATAACAATGCCATCCTGCAATTAAGTGCGATGTATTTTTGCACTGGTGTCGCACTTTGGTTTGGCGACAATGCTAATGGTGCCGCAGGTTTGAGGAGCGACGCCGACCTCGATATAGCACGTGGTGAATGCGCAATACCGCTCCTGTACTTTTCCATGCCTTCATTATGCTAAAAACGCACGACACTGTGAGTTGTAACACAGAGCGAGAGAGTATGGCTTGGTGGTGGTCGTTATCGCGGCACTATACTATGACCCCTAAGGTGGCGTCTCGGATTAGTCTTTAATTAATTAATGTGTAAAAGCGTGCTTTATGATTTCTATCTATGGAAGCTTCAATTTTACGAGGTATAAATGACAACTAGATGACGCCCCGCACGTTGTTGCGGCAATCTCTATAAAATTAACAATTAATGTAATTAGCTACTAACAGGACTCAGTTGCACTATTCTTTTGGCCAATATGATATAAATGGCATTACATTAACGAATCTGCTACAAACAGGGCTCACTATATAAGAATGACGTTCTGCTACAAACAGAGCTCAGTTGCACGGTTCTTTTGGTCAATATGATAGAAGTGGCATTACATTATTGAATGAAAATAGATTATAGTGAGGTAGAAAATAAGTAAAATTAAGGCACTACCGTCTTGAAATTTTCAGCAATCATTCTAACTCTAGAGAAAACTGAGTTATCATAAGATATTTTGACGCGAGTTTTTTTATTATAAGATAACGAAAATTGGAATTTACCTTCCAAACAATTAGGGGGAGAGCATACGGCACAAAATCCATTAGGAATTAGATGTGATCAAACGTGAAAGAGCTCATCCAAAAGCATTGATATATATATGCTATACAGGGACATGAAACAGATTACAGGGACAGAAAACAGACAGACCTCATCCATAAGCACCTGTTTCAATTTTGGTAGCCAGTGAACTTAACTGACGAAAAAGAAAATATACCTCGCTCAAACTTAACGACTAATGGAGCAAAAAAATGTAGGAATGCACGAATCAGCCATTGTCCTATTGTGAAGAAGATGAGATGAAATAATGGCACCATATGACGAATTTACGGCAGCCGGCAGGCATCTGTGCAGAATAATCCCCAACCAAGATAGAGATTGACCAAATATTTCTTATGGAAAAAAAAGTGGATTAGCTCCGTAGCAAGGCCGGGATTCAATACAATGCACTGATGGAAGCTGCTTATAGTCCCATATGAAGAACCTAGTGATAAATCTGGCTTACCGTCATGAGCGTTGTGCTGCGATTTAAATATGGTGTGTAAAGATAGGCATGAAAGGCATCTACTTCCTGATTTTGTGGCACAAAGAGGAGCAATAACGTCGCGGCGTGGAACCACAACGATTGTGGGTAAGTGAACGATCACGCGTTATTTCTATTTTGCTCCAACTGATTATGGACATAATAATGTCTTTGCCTCTTTATTAACCCATCCGATAGATGGGCTGCAGGTGGTGATCCAATTATGGACACAACAACTCTTTGGACTGCTGGTCGATCCCTATGGTGGATCCCTATGACTCTGTGAGCTCCATTCTAGGCCCAAAGCTGCCAATAGTTAGCTGGAACGTGATGTTTAGTACAAATCCAACCATATAGCTCTGATCTAATGGTCTCAAACTGCTAAGATGACGTGGAAGCACCATAGATCAGGAAAATAGTATTAATTACAGTTAGTGGAGATCATCTTTATAGATATATAGGATTCCTACCCAAAGCAACAAATAACACTGTTGATTTAACAACTGTAAAGTGTGTCATACCTCATCTTTGCAGATTCATCACGTGACAACGATCGGCATGTTGTTGCATTTTCAGTTGTATGGGTACAGAGGTATCACGACTATATGTTACGACGATGCTCAATGCATTAAACCACAGTGTACACTCGTAGCTTGCTTCCACGGTGTAGCGTGTACAAAACGAGAGGTGAGTCCTACATTGGCGTTGACTAACACCAATCAATCAGTGCCGCTCCCTTAGGGCGGAAAACCACAGTTGTACTCGCGTCAAACAAACAACACTAGTATATTTTATATTTAAGTATATTTATGTAACTACAAAATGAATAGATGAACAATATATTTTTCTCTCTTTTTAAATTTTCTCTTTCTGCACTTGCTAGCCCGTTTGACCTGTTCATCTTCAAAAAGCCTCATACAAGCATGCATCGTGAAGCATACAATTTTTATAGTATATGCACCAGTCGCCGCAGTAGATCGTGAAGAACATTATCAGAACTTAGAAGTTACCATAAACAACATTTCACCGTTTTGCATTATCATATACAGCATTTTTCACACAGTTTTGCATTGGACGTCGAAGCTACATCTCGAAGCACACCTCGTAGAGCATAAGCCATTGGAAGACGAAACACACGTCTATCTTGTATTGATGTCAAAATGACGCATACCAATTTTTTTAGCTGAAATAGTATGGTTTGGTTTATCGCCAAATAGTGAGTAATGCCCGCTAAATTTGACATTAATCCAAACACAATACCAATGTTTTGGAGGGTATTACTATTTGTCTGGCATTGGGTTCAAGAATTTTGCAGATCCACTGAAGAACGCATCAGACAACTCATTTAGCTGACTAAAAACATGCATATGCTCACAATTACAAGTATAGTGAATTTATGACAGCAACGTGTAGATCACGTCAGAGACAAGCTGCATAATATGTACTGGGTATATATAGATTGCATAACAAATGTCACCATGCATAGATGATTTTTCTAAGCTGAAGATAACACATGTAACAAAGTGTTTCTTATGTCCTGCTTAACCAACGAAGATTATACATGTTTCCAAACTTTCAGAATTCAGACTTGCTCCTATGGAAAATGACATCAAAAGGCTCGAAGAGTCGTTCACAGCCATAATTCAGAAGTCACAATGACAGGTTATGTACAGGTTAACCGCAGCAGGATCCACAAGCAGGGAGAGAACCTGGAATTTGTGAAGTCGGTTAGTATTAGACGTACTGAAGGGGCACCATAAACCGGATTTGACTCGATGCTTACTGTGATCGTTAGATCGGATGTCAGAGAGAGTGCGAGGACCACGGGGACCACCACCACCGCCGCCACCACCACCAGGACCGCCCCCACCGGGCCCACCATCCCATTTCTTACCAGAGCCATAACCTTTCTTATAGCTGTGTGTTTTATCAACCTGAAAAACGAAGTGTGCAAATATACAATCTGAGTTGTAACCATGTCCATTGGAAGAACAAGAAATAAGAGGTAAATTAGAAATGTAGGGCCTATTTGGCTTGCAACCCTATCAAATTCTTGGTAGTGCCAAACCTTGGGCAAGTTTTGGCACTACCAAATTTTTGGTAGGAGAAAGTAGTATTAACTCTATTGGTTTTGGCAAAAATTGGCTCCAATCCAAACAGGTAGCATTCACTGTTAAAGTGGCCAATTCTTTGGTAGGGCACAAATTGGCTCTAAACCAAAATAGCCTGTAATTGATTCTCATAACGGGCTGTTTTGGATTGATGCCAAAACGATGCCCTACCAATTTATTGGTACTTTGTATAGTAAATTTAATGTTTGGATTAAAACCAACTCATTGGTAGTACCTTTGTTCAATTTGGCATCAATCTAGAAGTTTCTTCTCTATAATAGTAGAAATTGGCTTCATATTGGTATCAATCCAAACACCTACAATACAACTCTACCCTACCAATATTTTGGTGCCAAAACTTTCCAAGAATTTGGCACTGCCAAATATTTGGTAGGGTAGAGAACCAAAATGGCCCAACATACCGAGAACATTGTAAGGAAGAACATTCTGATGAAATTCACAATAGCTTTGAAGAAGTCAGAAATTATGCTTAGCCGCCATATTGTTCGTTTGTCTTTCACAACACCTGCAAGATACATAAACAATAACATGAGTTTGTGTTAGTTTAATAACCAGTCAATTGATAGAAAATATTGACCAACCAGGAGAAAGGGAATGCAGCTAGCACATATAACCATATGAAGAGCCAATATCAGGAGATTGCACAAATCAAACAGATCAATTAATCATGTGTGCGACAGCATTCACGAAAACCAGAAAGTTTTTTCTTGTTAGTTGCATGATGGAGGCATAAATGATCTGTTACATGTAGCTTAGTAAATCCAGAAGCGAGAAGTGCACATGAAGATGTTCTATAAAATTGAATTTAAACTAAATCTATGGAAGATAATTTGAGACAGTATTAAAAGGTGAACTAACTATTCTTCACTATTCGACTATTCGCTTCCTTTGGCATGTACTACGTTACTACCAACTTTTAGCTCGGTCCTCAATTGATTGCGATTGCATTGAAATAGAAAAAAAAAATATGGTGCTTGTCAACACAGTAAATTATTATATTTGACCATGCCAGGTCAAGGGGAACAAACTAAACTCCCAGTAGATTTATAGCCAATCCAGGTTGAACGGCTACAGATTCCATAGGAGAATACAGGTTCTCTGGTACTCCCACTACGCATCCCAAGTTCCCAACAGCTTTGAACATCTCAAAACACTATCTAGTAAATTTGCCAAGCATATTCTACTATCTTCATTATTTAAAATTACAGCCAGACGGCCTAGAGTGTGATCTAATTGAACATATAAAACAATCTTGATAGGTTGCCTATTCAGGCTAGTATTTTCCTTAGCCAACATCTGGTTGAATAACTTTATCCCTTAAACTGAGTGTCTCCATTCTCCAGGGAATAAAGGAACTCGCTGCTTTCTATAGTGTAAAATCTCACTACCAGAGTTATTAAAATCAAACTTAGTAGTATTGTGCTCATTATATTTATTTTGGGTGAATGTTCCATAGTCCCGACTAGCAACAAGCCAAATTCTCTTTAGTCCAAAAACTAGGTATGATCCAGAAGGGGTACTAAAATGTGCATGGAAAAGTTGTTCGTAAATGATCAGGGAGGGTACTAAAAGTGCATGAATGCTGTTCCTAAATGATCCAGAAGGGTACTAGCTAGTGCACATGACAGTGGTTCCTAAATAGTTGAGAAGGACTGCCTCAATGAAGCTATCATAAATAAAGGCCAACAAAAATCACTGCACCATCCACTTATTAAAAAACAAATGTCCCATTTTTGGTGTTTTTGCTAATCGTCATGCATACACACACACGGTTCATCACACAGATACACTCAAGAGTGCAGTAAAAAACACAGCGTTATTGTGCATATCATATATATACTCATATACAATTATGCAATTACTAATGCACTATCGGTCCATAGAAATGATGCTTTGCTCCCTAGAGACTGCAGTCTGCAGTATTACATTACCTTCTTGCACAACCTATGCAAGAAGGTAATGTAATAGAGCGTTATTGTGCATATCATATGTAAAATCATATACAATTATGCAATTACTAATGCACTATCGGTCCATACTCCATAGAAATGATGCTTTGCTCACTAGAGACTGCAGTCTGCAGTATTACATTACCTTCTTGCACAACCTCATTCGACTATCACTGATGTGAACAATTCAGGGTTTTGCTTTTCCTGAAAAAGCTGCTAACAATTCAATCCTGTGACTAAAATTTTCCTTGGTGTCTAAAAAAGGACATGAGAAGAACCCACAAAATGCATCCGGTTGAGAGGTATATCTTACAAACGAGAAAAAGTGATCCTCGACCATCCATCATATGGAACTTTGAAGGGGTAAGAATATTAGTTTGTCTTAGCAGAGAATGTGAAAGCATTCCAGACTCCAGAGTAGACATATCTATTCTTATTTATTCGTTTTTTTTAAATCAACTCCATCCATCAAACTTATCCTGCTTTCCAGGTTAGGTTAGTTCATATTACGGAATTTATATTATAATAGATCGCTAGCTCTGGATACCTATCTAGATTTGCTGGAACGTAACAGCTGCACTCGTTACTCTAGCGGCAGGATTTGGACAAGCTGCGTGTATAACCCGCGTATCTAAATCTAACAACGGGATATGATCGCATGAATAATTCAGATTGGAGTATTAGGGAAGCCAGAGAGACCAACGAATTCACAACCACAAATACAGATTAAACACGCAGATCTCACGAGATCTGCCGAATAGGGGAAACCGGATTACCTCTCTCGACGTACGCCATGGTCGCGCCGGCCGGATCGACCTAGCCACCCTCTGCGACGCAAAACTACGATCAGATTTTCTTTCGGGAGAGGAGAATTAAAAGAGGACGAAGCCGTAGAGAGAAGGGGATTCGCGAACCTTCTTCCTTGCGCGTGGAGAGACCGGTAGACTCGAGGCTCGCGTATTTTATTGGTCATTGACTCGTTGACCCGAAATAGGGGCTGGGCCATGGCAGGAAAGAATGTGCCACTCAATTGTGCTTTCGTGAGCCGTTCGATTAAGAAAATACGGTTCGAGATGAATTTAAAAGGTCAAACAGCCATCCGTCGTTGCACTCTCACCGGATTATTGCCGCTGGGCCTATTTGGCTTGCGGCCCTACCAAATTTCTGGTAGTGCCAAACCTTGACAAGTTTTGGCACTACCAAATTTTGGGTAGGAGAAAGTAGTATCAACTATATTTATTTTGGTAAAAATTGGCTCCAATCCAAACAGGTAGCGTTCACTATTAAAGTGGCCAATTCTTTGATAGGGCACAAGTTGACTCTAAACCAAAATAGCCTTCTATTTTTTTTTGTTCCACCCCTTTCTAGAAATATATTTCTTCAAAGCATTCATTCAGTCCATTGTTTGTTTTTAGAATTACACGGTACAACTTAGACATTCACAACACACGCACACTCATCCATATGAACGCATGCATACAAACCCTACCCTTATGAGCATCTCCGAAGATTGGGCCGGTAAATTCCTGAGATTGACGAAGTCACCACAGCCGCCTCGCTATCAACGGGAACGTCGCTTACCACTGAAAGCACAGAGCCGTTAAATGCTGGAAAATTCACGGGGAATCGAACTCAGTACCTCAGGTGCTACTGAGGCTCCTGTAACTATTGGGCTATAGGTCCGTTCGCATTCAGTCCATTGTTTTGGTCACTTATTGTAAGCTACTCTGTTTTGTGTATGTTGTGATTTGGTTACTTTCTTGGTCTTATAAGACCCAGCAAAATTTTGAATTTTCAAACTTGATTTTGAAAATAATTTTAAGGTTTTTCTTTTGTGGTGTTTCTTCAGCCTTGGATTTCAAATCACTAATAATATGGATGTAAAAGTTTTACCATTAAATTATTTTTATTGCTTCGTTTATATGAATACGACTTGTTTGAGTAAGAGAAAAGATCACACCCCTGGTTTGTTTTCAAACTAAACTAACGTTAGATATAGTAATTAACTGACATGCCTCTTATATTTTTTCGGTCTTCTGGAATACATCAATAGAGTAAATACAGGTGTAATTTCAACTTGGACCGAGGTCATCTATGTCTGAAATTGTAAAATAAAAAGATGACCCTGTGATTTTGGCTTAATGTAGCACCGAAGGTCTAAAGGTGGAGACGGCTTTGCTCAGGTGACGTTGTGGCCATTTATCATGGTAGAAAGTTTACATGCACCCTTCCACTCTAGTATGATGCCACTTACCATTCTCAATATTCTCTATAGTATGACCTCAAATCCTGTGGTGCATTACTTAGACTATGAATTATCTGGGTGTCAATATCCTCTATATTTTTATATGTCATAATTCGTTTCAATGTCCGATATATCTGTCCTCGTGCTAAAACCTGAAATGCATGTGTTGTTGTACAAGCTTAAATGTAATACTCCCTGTGGCTTTAAATAGTTGACGTTATTTTAATTTTGAGCTAGTTAATGTCAAACAAAAAAATCTGTAGGTAACAGTAGATGTTGAAAAGTTATCTTTCTTGCCGCATCAATGAGGGAAGAAAGGAAACATTCAAATTTATGGTGCAAAGTCGTTTGAATCTTCCTAACACTGGCATTGGACGTCTGGAGTCTGGACGTTTGGAGGAGTTCTACTTCTTCCTGATGCACCCTTTGCGCTAGCGACTGCCATGGGCCATGACCTACGAGGCTACAATATGGTTCGGTTACTCATGCATCATCCAGATATGCTTTGTTGACCTGTGCATCTTGCATCATTGTCCAACCAATGCAAACATGCAAATCCCCACATCGAAAGTTCAAGATTCCTTGGCTATTCCGAACTAACAGGCACCTACTCCCAAACAATCACACCGACTCATGCAACCTCCATGCACATCGAAGATATATTTTCGCAGCAAAAGCATTAAGAATTTAAGATCATTCTCTCCACCAATTCCGTCTTCCTCTGGAGTGTGCAAATTGAGATCTCTGTCTTTTCCTGCTCGATCTCCATGGAGGAGAAGAAGAAGGAGACACGTTTACAGAGAGGGCGCGATGGCATCGTGCAGTACCCGCACCTCTTCTTCGCGGCCCTGGCGCTGGCCCTGCTCGTCACCGACCCGTTCCACCTCGGCCCGCTCGCCGGCGTCGACTACCGGCCGGTGAGTCACGACATCGCGCCGTACCGCGAGGTGATGGCGCGGTGGCCGCGTGACGACGGCAGTCGGCTCAGGCACGGCCGGCTGGAGTTCGTCGGCGAGGTGTTCGGGCCGGAGTCCATCGAGTTCGACCGCCTCGGCCGCGGCCCCTACGCCGGCCTCGCCGACGGCCGCGTCGTGCGGTGGATGGGCGATGACGCCGGGTGGGAGACCTTCGCCGTCATGACCCCTGACTGGTAGCTAACAAACACGTAAGCCATTTGTATCTCTCTCGCCTCCGTGACATGTGTGCAGTTACGTGTTTTTTTTATTGGGGAAGGTCGGAGAAAGTTTGTGCCAATGGAGTGAACTCGACGACGAAGAAGCAGCACGGGATGGAGCGGCGATGCGGCCGCCCTCTCGGGCTGAGGTTTCACCGGGAGACCGGCGAGCTGTACGTCGCCGACTCGTACTATGGGCTCATGTCCGTCGGTCAAAACGGCGGGGTGGCAACCTCCCTTGCGAGAGAAGCGGGAGGGAACCCGATCAACTTCGCGAATGACCTTGATATCCACCGGAACGGCTCCGTGTTCTTCACTGACACGAGCTTGAGATACAGCAGAAAGTGAGTGAGCACTGCACTGCTGCACTATTGTCTCTTCAGATTTCTATCGTTCAAGATTTTCTAAATAGAATCAGTTGAGCAGGGATCATCTGAACGTTCTGCTAGAAGGAGAAGGCACCGGGAGGCTGCTCAGATATGACCCAGGAACCAATTCCGCCCATGTCGTGCTGAACGGGCTGGTGTTCCCAAATGGCGTGCAGATTTCTGAGGACCAGCAGTTCCTCCTCTTCTCCGAAACAACGAATTGCAGGTAAAAAAAAAATCAATTTTTCTGAAAAGACGATCCAGTTGAAGATTAAACAAGATTCAGAATTCATCAAAATTGCGCGCATATGCTGTTCTAGGATAATGCGGTACTGGCTGGAAGGCCCAAGATCCGGTCAACTGGAGGTGTTCGCTGACCTGCCGGGATTCCCCGACAACGTGCGGCTGAGCAGCGACGGCGGGCGGTTTTGGGTGGCGATCGACTGCTGCAGGACGGCAGCTCAGGAGGTGTTCGCCAAGCGGCCGTGGCTGCGGACGCTCTACTTCAAACTGCCCCTATCGATGCGGACGCTGGGGAAGATGGTCAGCATGAGGATGTACACGCTCGTCGCTCTCCTCGACGGCGAAGGGAACATCGTCGAGGTGCTCGAGGACCGGGGCGGCGAGGTGATGAGGTTGGTGAGCGAGGTGAGGGAAGTGGGACGCAAGCTGTGGATCGGCACCGTGGCCCATAACCACATCGCCACCATCCCCTACCCGTTGGAAGAGCAGAGTACTTGATAGAATGGTGTACAGGCAACAAAGGTGTACTGTATTGTTTGTGTTCGCCCGGTCATCATTTACAGACAAATGTTGGGCAAATTATGATCGAATAACATTGATCCAACCGAATTCGGTATTGTCCGTGCGTATATATCGTCTGTTTGCCAAAGATATCTTCTCGGATTTGGATGGAAATCTAGTGTGTGCGCGCGCGCGCATATATGAGGTCTTCAAGGGATCTTTCGGAACAAAGGATTTTGGAGGATATTTGTGGGATTTAAATCCTTTAAATATTTTTCTGTATGGTCATTTTTAACGAAGGAATTTACCCTATAAGAGTCCTATGGAATGGCAAAACCCTAGGAATTTTAGAGGAAACCACGAGCTCAAAGCTCTTGGAAATTTGACATGGTGTCACTCTGTCCAGATTCCTATATTATTTTTTTTCTAAGCATCCAAACAACGTAATCAAACAATTGCTATGATTTTGCAATCCTTAAAATTGTGTTGACATGCCACTCTATTTTCTGCGTTTTTCCTGTTTATATGTTTTTCAATTTCTAAATTCCAAGGAGACCAAAGATGATGTTTGTTTTACCTTATAGATATAGGGAAAAAAATGAAACAGAAATGCATGCACCTACTAATCCATAAGATTTTTTTTCCATGAGGTTAATGTGAATGAAAATTTTTCTATGGTTTCTCTCTACAGCCTGCAGAAAAGAAATAAAATTCTTTGGCTTTCATACCCATCTCATACAAACTGAATGATTCTCATATGAATCCAGATATTTTCCTCCAAATCAAATAAACCTAATTGTAGTCTTTGTGTTCATTCAGTTTTATGTACTTGTCCGTACTAATATTTTACACGGTCTTAACCACTTTACCTTGATCATTAAATATTTTCACAATATTATAAAAACGATATAAATTAATACCGGCTCTATCAAATACAAATATAATGATAACACATATACAACACTAAACATACAAAATTAAGGGTGTGTTTGGTTTGCTGCCACACTTTGCCACGCCACATTTATGATTGCTATAGGCTGCTAAGCAGGTGTTTAGTTGTCTGTCACAGTTATGACTTGCCACACTTTAACAATAGTATGTCCCACATATCATAGACTCTATTTTTTTTGCCAATTTTGCCACACTTTGTGGCTAGCAATTTGATCGTCACCTTTTTTGTGACAACATACCTAAGCTTAGTTGTGGCAAATTATGACCGGCAACCAAACACACCCTTATAATGAAAAATACTATTAATAAAAATCTTTCAAATGAAAAATACTTATAATCACTCTAAAATTAAGTTTTTAAATTTAATTTGGGGCTATTTCATTTCTGCCCTTACTTTCATGTCCAATATTTATTTTGCCCTCACTTTTTAGGGTTTTCATTTTTTTCCCCGTTTTTTTAAATAAATCTGATGTTTACCCCTACTTTGGATGGTGAAGTTAACGGTGTTAAGTAATTGGGTAAAGGACATCTATATCCTCACTTGTTCTTGCATATTTGCCCCTATATTTGTTCAATAATTGTGTTTTTTCCCTCATTTTGCTCAGTTTGACAGAATTTTACGTTATATGTATGAATTTTTGACAATATTTTATATGGGGGAATCAAAATCAGGGAAGACCAAAAAACTGAGCACCTCGATTTATTTGCATAAGGGGTAGAATGGTCATTTATATATTCTTTTACCCCTTTAACTACGGTTCCATCCAACTCCGATAAAATAAGGGTAGACGGCAGGTTCATTTAAAAAAATAAGGGTAAAAACGAAAACTAAAAAAATAATATTAGACATCGAAGTAGGGGTAAAAATAAAATTATCCCATTTAATTTTGATAGCTGCTTTATCATCAAACGACGGGAACCGCCAGAAAATGAGGATAAAGTAATGTCTGGGCTGAATCCCACAAAAATTGGGCTTGGGCCCATAGTAGCCGCTACTGGCAAAACCAACCGACCTGAGCCGCACCGCATAATACTACTAGTCAAGAGGGTAAGGGCAGGACAAGACAACACAGGTTGTGTGAGACTTGAGAGTTGAGAGGCGGCGAGACCGAGCAGAAGCAGACGCCATGGATCGCGAGTGGGGCTCCAAGCCCGGCAGCGGCGGCGCCGCCTCCGCCCAGAATGAGGCCATCGACCGGCGGGAGCGCCTCCGCCGCCTCGCCCTCGAGACCATTGACCTCGCCAAGGACCCCTACTTCATGCGCAACCACCTTGGCAGGTATCACTCCCCTTAAACCCTAGCTTTCTCCGTTCAATCTCGCGCCGCCTCTCGTCGATTCGGTTTGCTTGCCCCGTCGGCCGCGCTAATCCCGCTCGATTTCGTGTGCAGCTACGAGTGCAAGCTGTGCCTGACGCTGCACAACAACGAGGGGAACTACCTGGCTCACACGCAGGGGAAGCGGCACCAGACCAACCTCGCCAAGCGTGCCGCCCGGGAGGCCAAGGACGCACCCGCGCAGCCCCAGCCCAACAAGCGCAAGTTCGCTCCCCGCAAGTCCGGTGCGTAAAAGATCTTCTCGTCTCGTCCCCCCTCATGATTGAGGTCCTTGAATTATGCCGTGAATGTTAACACTAAATTGCTGTGAATTGTTACTTGGTTTAGTTCTTCCAAGTATGCCTAAATCATGTTATACTGCCTATTGCTTTGCTTTCAATTGAAAAAAAAAGAGACCCAAATTAATGACCTAGTTAGTAGTTAGTTATAACGGCAAAATTGCGTGGAGGATGGAATTTGCTGACTCTAATGAAAATAGTTCCTAAATGATTGAATGCATGAATCTTTGCTTTAAACCATATTTACCAATCGTAGGTCAAATAGCCAATCACCAAATTCAGACAAGAGATGGCCTTATCCCATTTAGATATAAGGTTATGCGTCTTCGTTTATTAATAAACCAATTGGAGCCTAAGCATGCATGTTTGGATTATTTTTGAAAACGTAATGCAGTATAGCATTTTCTAGTCTAGAATGGTGTAATTTATAGGAGTTTATAATTTGGATTGGAGAGTATGACTTAGCAATTCCTGGAATGATCGAGCTTTACAAAGATGGCCAATTTCTTCTTCAAGTATTTGAACTCTTTCATTCTGTCAGTATCTTTGGTTTATATCCTTAACTCCAGTTCTCTGGACTCTTGGAAAATCTGTGGAAGTATTTCTTAGAAACAATTCATATAACTGGTTTTCCTTCCTTTTCAGTTAAGATTGGCAGACCTGGGTATACGGTGACTAAGCAGTATGATCCCGACACAAAGCAACACTCATTTCTTTTCGAGGTTAGTGTTCGTTGTGTTTACATTTGTTTGGCACTTGGATTTAGTTCATACAGGTTTTTACATTTTAATATTATGAAATACAGAACAAAATCAGTTCACTTTCCAGTACTCAATATATAGAGATGATTTGTGTACTTCTCATGCAATGTACTGTGGGCATCGCAGTTACATACTTACATGTGGCAATGATCTTCTTTGTTATTCACTTTTTTCCACATTGTAAGAGGTTTTAGCCTCTTCATCTCTTGTCTAGATCCACTAACATCCATATGAATCTAGATAGATATATGAACTCACATACACTGATTCATCCATCAATTTAAAAGCTAAAACACCCTACAATCTGAAACAGAGGAAGTACTAGATTAAGTTAGTTCCCTTTTTCATCTTTAAGTTCATTGCATATACTAATACACAGCTTATATGGTAGGCCTTTTGAGGACTAGCATATTCAAAACAGCTATTGATAGTTGAATAACAGAAAACTACTTCACCCAAAAATTTTGGGGACATTTTTATCTTTATCGCTACCCTTACACATCTGAACATGTATATAGTTTGGTACACCGGGCCGATTACTCTTGACATTTCTTTTTTTAGATTGGTTACCCTGAAATCGAAGAAAATATCAAGCCAAGGCACCGTTTCATGGCATCTTATGAACAGGTAAAGCTGATACACACCTGATTGTTTTGTTTATAGTTTGTTTGTGTGTCTCTCCCTTGTATTAACAATAATCTGACATAGTGACATACTGATGTTTTTTGTCCAGAAAGTCGAATCTTGGGATAAAAAGTATCAATATCTACTTTTTGCAGCTGAGCCTTATGAAATTATTGGCTTTAAGGTATGCATTCTGTAAACTTTTTGCTGCAAGGATTTCAGATTCACAGCCAATGGATGTTGTTAACAATGTTGTTGTTGCAGATACCAAGTGCAGAGATTGACAAATCAGCAGATAAATTCTTCAACTATTGGGATCCAGACAAGAAGCAGTACATTGTGAGTAAAATACAGTGTTTTGCTGTTTCTTATTTAGCTTTCCTTGTTGGCAATCTTTGCTCACAATCAACTTATCTTGGTGTCATTTGCAACAGCTCCAGCTATACTTCAAACCAAGACAACCGGAAGCTATTAAACCGCCTGCAGCTCCTGGGACTTTGCCAAATGGATCTGGAGGTCCTGGTGGTCCGCCACGCCCACCACCACCACAAATCCCGCCACCCCCACCACAGGCTCCACCACCACCTCCACCAAATGCACCCATGGGTATGCCCCCAAGGATACCACCTCCACCTGTTGGGGGTGCTCAACCTCCACCGCCGCCACCTCCACTTGCCAATGGACCTCCACGATCAATCCCACCCCCACCTATGACCGGTGGTCCAATGGCTAACTTCACTCCTGGAGCACCTCCACCTCGTCCTCCTATGCAAGGATTTCCTGGGCCGCAGCAGTAGATGGACAAGTGCCAGCGACTGAGGTCGGGCTACAAATGCTGTATTGCGTGCGTAGCTTGCTGTAGAATGCCTTTTGACCCAAACCTGTATGTTGTCAAAATACTCTACATATTTACATGTTCTCAGAGGCTACAAGTGTTGTCGATTTCATGAAATTTTCTACCATGTACTTTTAAGCAAAGCATTTCTAGTGTGCTCATTGTTCTGACTTCTGACTTGTCTACGTTGACGGCGTGTCGCCGGCCTAGGTGATCAACCGATGACCGAGCAGTGTGCTATGCTGCTCAGAGCATGCATCATTAAGTAGCGACCAAAATTTACTACATGAAATCCGAAGTATGTGGTAATTTCGCCTTTTGGTGTGTATCGTAGGTTAGTAATGAGAACATGTAACCTTTTGACAATATTTCTCACTATATACCCTCCATTTTCTAATATACGACACCGTTGACTTTAATCACACGTTTGATAGTTTGTCTTGTTCAAAAAAAATTTATACAAATATAAGTCATATTTAAAATATCTCTAATGATTAACCCACACATAACAAAATAAATAATATTTAATTTTTTGATATGACGTATTGTTAAATATATGTTTATTACACTAAAAATCGGAGGTTGCAATCCCACGATTCGTTAGTATTCTTCCCCTTTACTCAAATCATGCAGCCTGCATAAACAGTCGTTTGGAAATCGCCAGAGGAAATGACAACAGAAGCAAGAAAGATCAATTGAGATATCAGATATTCAGATCAGTTTGGCAATGTGCCAAATACATCCCTCAAGCTTATTGCATTCATTGCGCTTGCCTGTCATCCAAGAGGTAGCAACAAAAACCCCTTGAATGTGAACTTCCTACTGGCTAAATCTTAAAATAGTATTCCAAATTCGCTCAACTTGTCATCCTCCTATATTCACGCCCTCAAGAAAATCAGAGCAACTGCCCCGCCATCATCTACTCCGATTAAGGGTAGGTCGGCACAACATCTACGCGTTGCAGTCAATTCTGTTTATCATGATCAGCCTGCCGCAAATCAGTGGCAGCACGACTAGGAATGAATCCACCTGATGTTGGCCTGAAGATTGAATTCGCAAACATAAAATGATTCATAAAACAATGGTCAAATGATTCATAAAACAATAGGTATCATGATATAAAATCAAACTATCAACGATAATGTACTTACAGTCCAACAAAGACTTTAAATGCATCATATGTTGCCCATTGAGCTCCAGTAAGAGTACCAACCATAATAATACGGAGTGGAAGACCACGAGTGAAAAGGCCCCACACCCCTAGAGTTCTTACAGCCTGGAAGTCCAATGCATTGGTTAGAAGTAGTTCAGCAAAATCAGTAGAATACCAGTTCACTGTTTGTAGGCGTAAGAACTATATTTCAAGTCACTGAGATAGGGCTAGCAGCTTACATCTGCCATAGTGGCTCCCTTTGCATTGTTGAGGAAAGACACCAGGTTGTCTGCAGGATGAGAGATAGCGGCACAGAGGACTCCTGCAATATAACCCCCTGCAAAGCTCACTGCTAGCTGGAGTGGCTTACTGCATTCATCTTTTGGCTTTGGAACTGCATGCTTGTATACCAACTCAACAATGGTCTCAAAGCAAGCAAATTTCATCATAGTATCTACAAAGTGGTAAAAAATGTAGTTCAGACAGAAGTGAGCAAATCTCATCTGTAAATGGCTAAAATTATCTATGTAGCATCTTAAAAGTCAGCAAGTGCTGCATTGTCCTGTAAACAATAAAAAAATGGTCTGTTGGATATCTATACAGTTGCAATTTTGGATGGTAAAAACGGTTTGGTGATTTTGACTGGTATATTTGTAAAGTGGGGATCTTTCAATCTCACCAAACCAGTTTTTCCTATAAACAATGTGCATGAATATTGTGTCCTCTCCCACTTATTATCATCTTATAAATTTATGTTAAATTCCATCCTTTTATTCCCACAATAGCAAACTGGGCAGCTACTTCTGAGTACTGAGCAAAACAGGAACAAGTATTTACACATAGCATAAAGCTACAAATATCATTTGATTGTTCTAAGTTTCGAAAACTAAGCTGACCTTGATTCTTGATTTCTAGTTCTCTACTTAGGGCATAATGAATTGCATTCACAGTGTAAATTTGGAGGGACACCCCAAAGTTGTTACATGACAATTCAGTCTTTCGGAGTTATGATCGACATGTTTCCACATAGTAACCACAGGAGTAAGCACATACATACTCCCTCTATTACAGTATCTAAGGCATGGTATCCCTCTGTTAAAGAGACTTACACTGTAACAGAGGGAGTATGATATAATTTGTTCGAGCAAGTGCAACAACCTGTTAGGAGAGTAGACTATTAAAACACTTACTTTCAAAAAGGAGTTCCTAAGTAGTACCAACTTAAGTTACTTTTCTTCAGTTAAAAAAAATAATAGCAGTGATGAGTGTCTCATTCAGTAGAATGGGCAAATTGGGCATGTTAGGATAATGCCAAATTATCAGTATAATAAGCTTTATTGATTTTAAATGATTACATCAAGGTGATACAACCATACCAAAATCATTCCCGGCCTCTGCATAACTACAATGGACACAGCCAAATCCTCAAGAACCATGGTGCATATTATTATTGCACATGAACTGTAATATCCTTTTTGTATGAACATGAGCAAAAATAGTAATGTCACTGCAGGAATTTGCTATAGCCTATAGTGTTGTCAAATGTTTGCCCCATTGCTAGACATTATGCAGTTCAAAACCCTTGACAAGCAAATACAGTAGGGATAGATGGAAACATTTGACTTACAAGGAACTTGGCGACCCCAAAGAGGAAGTAGTCCTTTATAAAGCCTGAAATTTGCACACCATATTATACAACGTCCCTAAATAATATTTTAACAGAACTCACAATTTATACGAGAAATGCAGTATCTATACCCAAAGGCACCTTCAGATTGGACCATCTTCGGAAGGCCATCAGTCAGGCACCGAGCAAATCCTGGTTGAGTTTGAACTCGAACCTTCACAGCTTCCATGGGACAGAGAGCTACATCTGCAATCACCTCGGCTGATGCCGAAGCAGCAAGGTAAATAAAGGTTTTCAACCTCTCGGCATTCTCAGGGCCAGCAATGTCCGAGTAGCACTTCTTGAAGAACTCATAGAACCCAAACTTGCAAGCACCCTGACTGCTGTACCCAACCAGCGTGGCCATCCATCCCTTGAAGAACCCACCAAGACCTTGCTCTTGGAGTAAAACACCGAATCCAGATGAAATGTCCCTGTATTTACCAGGGTCAACCTGCAACAATGAACATCACAATTTGCAAACACGAATTCCATTAGCCATTAGGGAAAGCTAGAGATTTTAGTTTAGCTACAGCAACACAACAAAAACCTGCATGTTGCACTTGACGAGGTCGAGGGGAGTGACGGCGAGGTGGGTGAGGCCGGTGCTGAGGAGCCCGCCGAGCGCGCAGGTGGCGTAGAACAGCGGCGTGTGCAGCTCTATCGCCGCATCCGCCTTCTTTTTACCCTCCAATCCCACGCCCGCTGCTCTGGCCCCGGTTCCATCCCCCCTCCCCTTGTGGAACGCCGCCTCCCACCTCCTCCCAAGCCGCTCGGCGTTGGAGGCGAGCTCGGCCAGGAGGCGGTCGAGGGGCAGCGGCTCCGGGGAGCAGCCTACTTTATCAGGACTCGCCATCCGGTTGGGACGGGGACGGATAGCACGGGAGAGGAGCAGTGATGGCGGCGTCGTCTTCGCGGGCGGAGACGCGCATCGTCTGGGGGACAAGACGGAAAGGGGCGCCCAGTCGCCGAAGGCCGCAGCGGGAAGACCCGGCCGCGCGCCCCCACCGGCGTCCGCTCGCGAAGCCCAAGCGGCGTGAGAACCGTGGCCGAGTGCGGCGTGATGAGGGAAGGGCCGCGCCGTTCGCTCGCTCGCTGAGCCAATGTGCTCCGCGCGGCGGCGGCAAGCTGCGCACCTTTTTTTCCCCCTTTTTCTGTGCGATGATGAGGCGACGCCGCGAGATTCGGGTGCGGATGGGGTGGGGCGGTGTCACCCGAGGGAACGACGAGACAAGCGGCACGCGCGGCGCGGGACAGAATTCCCACGGCCTGTGGGCGGCGGCAGCCGGTATGCACAACTGCACAGGCGTGCTGGGGTGGGCTGGTCTGGTGGGCTTGGCATTTTTGCGGCTGGGATTTTCCGCCGAGAGGGAAAGGTGCGGTGGAAACGAGAGAGACTAGTTGGGACTTGGGAAGCGAGATATGCGAGGATTATCTGGTTATCTCCGTTTTTTACATGCTTTGCAAATTGCAACGCGCCAACTTCTGCGTGTGTGACCCTGGCACCCTGCACGAGTTGCACGATACAAATCACGTGATATTGACCCTGCAGCCTGCAAGCATATGATTCTGGTAAATGCAATTTTTGATGCGTCGATTTTCCACCTAAGGAAACACGAATGGGCTGTTCACTTCGACGCCTTTGCAACGGAATGGCCGACTTAATGGGCCTGTATATGTATGCCTAGTAGACTCTTTAGGCCCAATATATGACGGATTAAGTGCATTTGGTCCCTCAAGTTGACGCCGATTCTTAAAAAAGCATGCCTCATTCATAATACCAGAAATATTAAACCTCAAAATAAAAAAGAACTTTTAAAAATAGGTCATAGGGAAGTATAGAGGGGAGGGTTTGCTCATATAGCATCATAGTAAGAAAAAAAAACTACAGGACGTTTATGTTAGAAATGAAAAACAAAATCCTCAATTTCCCCCCTCTCTTTTCCCCATCTCCCCCCTCCTTCTTCCTCATGCCGGCAATCTATAAACAACGAGGTTTGACAGTCGTTGGTGCAAATGGTGATTGGGCAACAATTGTGGAGATGGAGGGTTGGTCTAGGTAGCAACTAGAGTTACGATGCCTAGAAATGGACAACGACAATGTTGTCTCAGCTTGGTGGCGACGATGTCCTTCCAGTCATCTTCAGGAAACTTCAAGGCTGTGGTTGTAGGGCTCCCACCAACGGAGAGAGAGAGGAAGCTTGAGTGATCCGTCCGACGAAGAGAGAGGGGAGTCGGCCGATGACGAGGAATCCTCTCTCACTCTCTCTCTCCCTCCCTCCCTCGCTCTCTCTCTCTCTCAAAGTGAACTTACTCCATATATGACCCACTTGTCACATCTCCCCCCTAATTGCTCATGGCCCACTCTCCCCTCTTCTGCCTCTAGCTGGGATGAAAATGGTCAAAAACGATCATCGACTTATCGAGAATTGATTATTTATCAATTTACTTATGACTATGATACATTAATAAAAGGCTTAAATAAATTAGAAAAAAATCAAATATTTATACCACTAAAACTTAAATAAATACTAGAAATTGTATCACTTTTACAGAAAACGATGTTCGTCGGTCAACAATTTCCCACCATTTTTATCAGGGACCAATTGTGGTGCAAAGCTCGTTTGCCATCTTGCTCCCAGTATGGTCTTACTCCCTCCGGTTTTTAATATTTGACACCGTTGACTTTTTAGTGTGCGTTTGACCATTCGTCTTGTCCAAAAAAATATTCAAATATTTATAAATATAGGTCATGCTTAAAATTTCTTTTGTAATAAAACAACTCATAACAAAAGTAAATAACATTTTGATAATTTTTTAATAAGATGAATGATCAAACATTCGCTCAAAAATTAACGGCGTCGAACATTAAAAACCGGAGGGAGTATTTTTAACACAAATCAATCGAGATGATGGTCAAGTTATGATCAAGTTTTACCTAGCCTTATTGTACACTTGTATGCAGAAATTTTGTACAGCATAAATTCCCAAACTCTCGAAGCGAATGACCAACACACACGTCCTAGAGTTAGCAACTCTCAACGTCTTTTGCGAGTGACAGTTTTGACACAGCAACGAAGTTCAACTGACGCATCGGCTACAAATTTTTTACATCTGAATTCTGCGATCACATCCAAGCTAATTAACTAAGCTAGATAGTACACTCAAACTAATGCGTAAGCTGGCTCGACAAGGAACGAATCAATATAGTCAAACTCCGTCCGCACAAAGCCACCGGTGGCCGCCGGCGCCATCCCGACGACGGGCTGGCACACCCCCTCCGGCGGCGACGCCGGCGCCGGCAGTGGCGGAGGCGCCCACACGGACGCCGACATCAGCCGCCGTGCCTTCCACCCGAGCACGATCTTGTTCGGCCCCGTCTCCTCCACCGTGTACCCGTCGTTGAACAAGCCAAGCAGCAGCCTCGCCTGGCTGTGGTTGAAGCAGCTGAGCGGCACGGCCGCGAACCCGCTCCCGCGCATCCACTCCCCCCACCCGCACCTCCCCTCGCCGCCGTCGATTCCTCGGTACGCGCGGCTCACGGCGCCCGCGATGTTCGGCCCGAGGATGACACGTTCCACGAGTCCACGAACCCGACTCTGCGTCGGGAACCCGGCCTCGAGGGAATCCCACACCGCGGAGTAGCGGTGCAGCTCTTCCATGAACCGCCGCACGAAGTCGCCGGATGACTCGTCGGCATCCTTATCCGACTCGCCTTCCTCCTCGACCACCGTGACAAGCTTGGCACCGAGCGCGGCCATGCCGGAGAGGAACGATGCGACCGAGCCGGTTGGGCGTCGGATGGCGGTGGTGGCCGTGGCCTGGTGGAGCACGCAGTTGGCGACGAGCGTCTCCCCCTTGACCATCCGGACGGTGGCTGGTCGGAACCGCTCGTCGGAGTCGAGCCGGCACTGGCCGAAGGAGAAGGGTTGACCGATGGACGCCGCGAAGGATGACAGGCGGCGGCCGGCTTCTTGGACTGCCCGTGCGCCGCCGCCGCTGCGGGAGACGGCGGTGATGCGCAGGTGCGGCGCCGGCACGCCGTCGGCGCGGGAGGTCATGGCCTGCATCAGCGACGCCCACTGGATCCCCTCGGCGATGTCGTAGTCGACAATGTGCACGCGCCGGTCGCCGGCCACGGCCTCGAGGATCGCCTGGTTGGCCGTGAAGTGGCCGAACTTCATGTACGGCGACATGTCCTGCAGCATCTGGAACGCCGTCAGCACGTCGCCGGCGTGGTGATGCTGCGACGCCGCCGCCGTCGTCGCAGCCGCAGCGGCGGATGCCTGTCTGCCGGTGACGGGGTGGGAGCCGTCGAGGAGCGCCTGGAGCGCGTCGGTGAAGTGCACGGCGAGGCGCTCCATGTTGGACGCGGCGGCGTTGGCGGCGCCGGTGTGCGAGTGCGAGACCATCTCCTTGAGCCGAACCAATATCACCCGAGCCAGCTCCCGGCTCTTGTGCGGGCCGGAGAGCGCCCCGGATGCCGCCATGAGCAGGTGGAGCAGCCGGAGACCCTTCTCGGGGCAGTCGTCGTCATTCTGCGGCGGCTCGACGTCGAACGCCGGCGTGCCAGGATTCGTAGTCGTGGTGCTGCCCGGGTTGGACCCATTGCTGTAGCAGTACACGTCGTCACGGAACATCACCGGGTGGTCGTCGAGACCGGCGTCGCCGACGAGCGTGTCGTCGCAGAGCATGGACTCGATGAGGCCGTGCAGATCCTCCTGGACGCCGTCGTCGGAGCAGAAGTTGCCCCAATCGGCGACCGGGGACAGCTCGCCCCACGACGCGTACATCGTACCCGTGCCGTCGTCGAGGGAGGAGGTGGAGGAGGTGGTGGTGGTGGTGGTCGTGGAGCCGCAGCCAGAGATCTCGAAGTCTCCGGGCACGTCCTCCATGGTCACCTCCATGGCCGTCGTTCTCTATAAAGTTTGTGCCGTACGTGCACTCCTCTGCTTTTTTTGGTTTGACGGGAAATGTATTTTGGCGCGTGGGAACACAGGGGAACGAGGAACGAAAGCAGAGATCTTGCCAAGTACGGGTGGGCACCGAGCGGCTTATTTATAGAGGGAGGATTTGAGCCATTCTGGGCACTGCCCCATCGCCGGAACTGTACTGTACCAGCTGAAATGGGAACTAACTCGGGTAAAGCAATTGGATGTAAAATATTGCGTAGGATGCATGGCTATTGGCTTTGTTTTTCTCGTTAAACCGTACAAATTGGTGTTTCACCAGAGTAAAAACACGTACGTTTCTCGGCAGATGGATGAAACAATGCGTTTTGACTGTATCATCGCCACTCTTTTGTGAACTTGGTAGATATATTGTAGTTCTTGTTTTCCTCGTCACGATGTAAGTTGTTTCTCAAACGATCCAACAATCTTACATAATATTACATCTGTTTCCCAATATAAGTATCTATAGTATTCAAATTTTGTTTCACAACATAAGTATATGAAACACCAATTTTCATGCACAAAATTCTAAGCATTTTTAATCAATAACATGCTTATAAACGGAATCCAAGAAATTCAAAATTCAAAAATACTTGAGATTGGGATTACTAACATGAATTTTCGGTCCCATCCTTAATCCATAGTACTAAAGAAACTAGAATTGCTTATATTGTGAAACAGAGGGAGTAAACATGTCTGTTATTTATTGGGTGAAATTTCATTCACCAGGCCCTAGTTATTCGATCACAATCTAATGACCGAACCATGGGAGGTAGAAAGAGTGAGGGAGATAGTGATAATTCATCAGCGACAACGATAGCAACATCCTCGATGAGGCTTGTCATTGGAGGCAGTCAGAGGGGTGAAGGAAGCTTAAAAGGGATGTTTGCGGGTGGTGGAAGACTAACGATGAACAACAAAGCTTGCGAGCTTGAGGCTAGCAGGAGCAAAAAGATGGTCATGGTGATAACTAGTCCCAGGCAAGGAGCATGAACACATTGTGGCCATTCTCAGACTAGAGGAGGCCAACGATGTGGTGACACAGAAGACGGTGAAGATGAAATAAGACCTTGAGTTCACCTTCTTCAATGTCAAAGTTCACATTCATCTTGTCAGAGGTTGCATGGCATGTGTTCTTGTTCTACGGATGAGGAGAAGCAAAGCGCAAGTATATTGTGTGTAATTGGTCTTTTGCTATGTTCCACAAGTGTTCTTTTCATGTTTCAATAAATATATTTTCAATGTTTCTTTTTTTATTGGGTGCCCAAACACTAAGTCCTTCCATATGAGTTTATCCATCACATAAGCCTTGCTCACCTAGCGATGAAGAGGATATAAGACGATGACATATCCGGTGAAAACAAGATAAGTGTTGGAAACTCATGAAAATCATACCTAATAGTTTTTGTAAATTCATGCAAAATTACCGGAGATAGGTGTAAATATGAAATAAGTTAAAAACAATCTCAAGTCTAAACTCGACTTCATTCGGAAGTAAAAAAGGATAAATTTAGGGTGATTCCTATCTTAGTTTTTATATAAATTTATAATTTTTTAGGTATGATTTTCACGAGTTTCCACCGTGTATCTTGTTTTCACTGGATATATATCCCCATATAAGACCTTAAGTTCATCTCGTTCAATACCGTCGTCAACGTCGAGCTCACATTTATCTTGTCGGGGGTTGCATGACATATGTTCTTCAAATGTAGAGAACCAAAGCAATTGTGATGTGTTGCATTTTATTTTTTTTGGTTGTTGTATATGTCTTCTTTGGATTTTTTTTCAGTAAGTATATAATCAGTGTTTTACTAGTTAATTTAGATTTGTGAATGTTGTATTGGTGTTCTTCTGATGTTTCACCAAGTATTTCTTTTGTGTTACAGCCCATATAATGGATTGTTTCTTTTAAGTAAAAAAATGTTTTATTGCTTTAATAATTTATTTTAGTACATTTTAGTTAATGTTTCAACTTTGGTCTTTTTTTTTTCTATTGGGCGTCTGATTGCTAGTAATCTTCATGTAAGTTGATCCATCACATGAGCATCTTATAATTTTAGCGGAATGACTCTATTACCTCATAGATGTATGTCTTTAAGGCAACCGATCTATTTCACTCTTCCGACCAAATTGCTGAATCAAATGACCAAGAATTTTTTTTTACCAGAAACTTGGTATTTTTAGTGTGGTATGTTGCAGTTCATCTTTTTGATTGCTATATGTCTTCTTTGAATTTTTTCAGCAAGTATATAATCAATGTTTTACTAGTTAATTTAGATTTGCGAATGTTGCAGTGGTGTTCTTCTGATGTTTCACCAGGTATTTCTTTTGTGTTACTGTCCATATAATAGATTGTTTCTTTCTAAGAAAAAATGTTTTAATGCTTTAATAATTTATTTTAGTTAATGTTTCAACTTTGGTATTTTTTTTCTGTTGGGCATCCAAATGCTAGTAGTCTTCATATAAGTTGATCTATCATATGAGCATCTCATAATTTTAGCGAAATGACTCTGTTACCTCGTAGAGGTATGTCTTTGAGGTAACCGATCTATTTCACTCTTCAAACCAAATTGATGAATGAAATGACCTATTTAAGTCTGAAATTCATTAGTTAAACCCATGACCTAGAGATGTTACTCGAGCATTGTAACCGCTAGGCTACGACTCCTCTCACATGACCAAGACAATTTCATCCTCAAATCCAAATGAACCAATCGTAATAGAAGAATTCCCTGGAACTTTTTACCGGCCGAGCGGATGGTTCCTTTGCGTTTCTGTATGTCATCATTCTGTCCACATCGGACTGTCCGTGCGGTTTATCCAGGTTTTGGCACCACTAAGCAATAGTTTATTAGTGTATACGCTGTTTTTGTTCCTGTCCATGATACCCTCTCGCTCTTGTCTTTACTGTTGGATGGAAGTATGGAACCGATGGTTTGTTTCGCATTGTTTTTGGTTGCATCTGTGCATTAGTGAGTTGTAGGTTACAACTTTTTTTTTTTGAGTTGTAGGTTACAATTGATCCAAGAAGATTCTCCCAGCGAAACTTGACTAGTGAGGTTTTGTAAGTGAGCACTACTTTGTACCTAGTCATGTCTCACCTGATGGATTGTTAAGAATATAAAGGAGAACACACTAATTAAGCTTGGTGAGTGAACTAATCTTACACAAGTTAGCCTTTAAATTTATTTAATGGAAATTATCTACAATCTATTTGGTTTTATAGTTTCTTACTCATTCGATGAATGATCTAAGAATATAAACATTTGAGGTGTGATATGATACTTTCTAGTAATGAACCTAAATAGAAACAAATGTCCAGATTTCTTATATTGGGAGGGGTTCATATCTCATCCAAATGCTTTTTTTTTTACTTAGGAGGGATCACATCCTAGCCAAATGTTTATATTTTTAGATAAAGAAAATATATTGTTTTGCTTTCTAGTCTTTTCCCATAAAAAATTTCCAAAAGCCTTTTCCATTTTCAAACCTGGTTTTGGACCTTTTTTTCCTATATGTACTCATTTCCATTTGTATGAGTTTGTTATTTTTTTATGTAATCTACGGCGGGCTCAGCGTGAACTTTTAATTTCAAGAAAACATTACACATTTGAGAAAGTTACATGATGGCTTATTTGACTGCTGGCTTGGAGGAACAGTGCGCCCAAAGGAGAAGGTTGTCCGCGCACCTTCTAACCGTTGTTCGGGCAGGCTCGCCAAATCCATAAAAACCTTGGAGTTACAGCCTTTCCAAAAGTTCCAGAAAGAGCAAAGAAGGAAGGTATGCGAGACAATGTCCGGCTCGTCATCAGCTAGTGTTGGAGATGAGTACCATAAATTGTCGAAGGAGAGAGTTTCTAGGGTCCGCACATCGAACCCCAGGGCAGCCTAGACGGCCCTGGCCTTGTGGCATTGGAGAAAAAGGTACTCAAGGTCCTTGGTTTGTGGGCAACTATGGCATGTTGCAGTTGTGAAGATCCCTCGCCGGTGCCCCCGTTCATTAGTGTACAACCGGCGGCGAAAAGCGATCTAGAGAAAAATCTTGCATTTCCAGGAGGCGATATTCCCCCAGACCAAGGCCGAGTACGACACACCCTCGCTAGCAGCAAATGCCACTAAGCAGATAGTCTTTGTGTGTCGTAGTGTGTAGCCCATGACGACAGTCTGGGACATTGGGATGGAGTTCAAATCCTTCTAAGATGGCCCGCAGATGTCAAAGTTCCTATGCTGCTGCATTGGAGAGCTGAGGGTGTAGCGAGAGTCACAGCGTAGAGGAAGAGAGACCCATTGCGACCAAAAGATGAGGCCACGTTGTGTGTGTGTGAACAAGGTTAGGAACGCTGTAGCCAGCATCGTAGGGAGCAGCCAACGGTCGTGCCCGAATGCTGTTGAGGACCCAAATCTAATTTGCATGACAGAGTTAGCCGGAAAGAAGTCTAGACCAACAACGATATCTCGCCAAATCGTCGACGCTGTGACAAGTGTGTACCCTAGATCTCGGGAGTGTGACCAACCATATCGTTGCCTGAGCCATATCGCCCATTGGGCGTCACACTGTCCATGTAGCTTGATTAGGAATTTTTGGAGCGGGGCTTCATTTTGCAACCGGATGTCTTTCACCCCATTCGTCCTTTTTCTTTATGCAAGAAAACCACCTCCCATGTAATCTTACGGTGCCCACCCAAACACTTGTCATCACCTATCAAAAAAAGAGGACACGATGCCGCTTATGGATGGCCTCAACCACAGCTGCCGGCAGGCGTAGAGATCCCATGGGCCATGGTATAAGAGGGCAGAGCAGTCAGCACGGAGTTTCCTTATGTCGAGAAATATTTAGAAGGCGGTAATAGGGTATACTAGTAGCGGTGTGTGTTTACATGCATCTCCCACGTAATCCAAGTAAAAGTGAGTGCTGCTATCAAATGTTGGTGGTTTTTTACCATTTCAGATTTTTAGAAAGATTTACCTTGATACCTGGTATGTTCAACGAATCAAAGGTTCAATTAACCTTGTATACGTACTCCCTCCGTTCAAAAAAAAAGAGTGTAATCCTCGGTTTGAATCTAGATATATATATGTCCATTCAAACCTAGGATTGCATTTTTTGGGACGGATGGAGTAGTTCATTTCTTCATTAACTCATTAACCTTGTTCGAGTCTTTCACCTTTCCACAGGAAACAGAGACACTCTGGTGCTTGCCATTTGGCTAACTTCATTTTGACAACTTGACCTCCAACTTGCTGGGCCATGGAAGTATGGGACACTTTCTTATTATGTCATGAAAAGTTGTTTATTCGTAAGCAATTATTGATGGGTCTTCTAGTAATTTTTTGTTTCCAAAGCAACTTGCCCAAGACCATTGGAGCATGCAAATCTAACCTAGAGCATACCGCCTCCATGTTGACATATCATATGGTTTTTCACTTGCCATCGCCCATATTTTATTTGAAACAATCTAGCAATAATATGCCAAAACACCAAGTAACTAACTTAATATTTGAACTCGATGGATCATGGGAAAGAGCCAGTACTGGCCGGCAGTCTAGTTAACCACTAGCATCTCTGCACAGAACCAAGTCTGAAACAAGAAGAAAATTTTCTGCCGTGGACTCGAACTCCCTACTGACATGTGGATAGTTCCATTGCATGGCCAGAGCGGCCAGTGGTTAAACGGCAAATGCTCCGGCCGTCGCCGTCCGTACTCATGACGACGACCGAGTCGATCGATCGCACGGCTATCGACATCTCGTTAAAAAGGCAGGACGAAGGATAGCTCAGGACTCAGGAGCCTGGAGCACTTCTTTACATGCTTGCAAGTTTTCTTCCAATTCCTTTTATGTTCTTAAAATTTGCCTCATCCTCTATATACTCTTGATCTTTTATTTTCATCACACCTACACATTCCGTTAATTGACCGTTAGAATTTTATCAAAATTACTATTGTTCTTCTCTTAGATTATGTTAGCTAGTTAACTAGTAAACAAACATTTTAATATGAAAAAAATAAATTCATAGTAAAATTAAATGAGAGATAATTTAAAAATTTAAAAATAAAATTTAAATTTTCAAACAAAACTGAAACTATTATGAAATGCATACTATATTTCACCGAGAAATTGAGAAACCAAAATTTTTCTGTTTAGGTTTAAATTTCAATACATATAATCTACATATTTCATCAATATAATTTAAAGTTATTTAAAAACATTAAATTAGTTTTGAATTGGTGGTCAAATAATTCTGTCATTTTTTATAAATGAATCTTTACTTTACTTTGAGAATTGTGACCAGGTACACATGTATTAAAGAAGGGAATGATAATATTGTTATTTCAGAGAAAATCTAACGGTAAGCTCACGGTCAACTAATAGAATTGGTGTATAGGGGATGCAAATGAAAACTCGGTGGCATGCAAGATATGGGAAAATTTCATGGGCATATAAATGATTGAATGAAAACTCATAGGTATGTAAAGATTTTTTTTTATATAAATTATGGAGCTTTGAACAGCTACAACCTTTCCCAATTTATGACAAACTTGGTTTCTTCGAACCTAGGTCGTGGGCCGTTCAATCGTTATCATGATTCATCTGCGTCTAGATCCTAAAACACATTCAATAGATATCATCATTTATTCAGATCTTAAAACACACTCAACGATAATATGCTTATGTGCATCTAGGAGTTAAGGAATGTATACTTTCTCGGTTTACCATTCTCGAAGCACTCTATATTACCATCTAAACTATGAGATTTCATCTAGTTACAGTATATAGAATATAAAATAGAACGCTGAAAGATAGGAAACCCGGCTTTTGAACATCCTCGCCGGCCGTTTTCAGGTTCTCGAGCTCCCTTGACATGGCCAAGAATTGATAAAAGTTTACGTTGCGACATGGCCAAGAATTGATAAAAGTTTACATTGCTGCAGAGCTCACGGTCACTTAGCAATACTCGCATGGCGATTGGCGTGCCGGCCGGTGACGGCGACCGGGAGCGAGCCCCTTCGACGGAAGCAATTATTGCGAGGGTCGCCAAAAAGCGTGACGCTGTCTTGTTGCGGCCTGATGGCTGATCGATGGCCACCGCCGCGTGGTTGCATTGCTTCGGCCGCGGATGCAACTGTGAATTGTTATATGCTAATCTGCAGCTGGTGGCAATAAAGAAATGCCTGGTGTTGTTGGCTGCTTCTACTCGTCTGACTAAGCTTGAAACTGAAATTGTTAGATCAATTTGTGCTGATGTGAAGTGGTTTTTTATTTTAATCTTTGCCGCTTATTGCCGTCGTCTTGTGAGGTGTAGGGTTAAACTATATTTTTCTTGTGAACAGATGACCAGCAAGCCATTTGAGAATTATATTTTCTGAAGAAAAATGTATCGGCTGGTACTGTCTGAACTGGCTGACTAGGGTAGAAATGTAACGAGTGACGGAGTGAGATGGCCAACGGTAACTGTATAACACTAATACTCTATGGATTTAATTAGAGTAGCACGCTATCTCAACATCAATGTACTCAGCAGGTTGTGTTATATACTGTTAACTTTGTTACCTAGCTTACTTATAGGCAACTTGTGTTAGCACCCAGCAGATTGCTTAGCTTTGATGCGTAGGCCGGCGCTGAAAGTCAACTTTTTTTCATTATTCAGAGCTTGGATTTACCATATATAGCCTCATATTTTTATGGACCATTTGGGAAAAACAAATGGAAACATCTGGTGTTGTCCAAATGGCTTCCACAGAGATGAGCCGATTGGCTGGTGCTATGAGCTTCTAGCTTAGGCCCCGTTTGAAACTACGCACCACATTTGTATTTTTGCCGCACGCAAAACAAGACAGTCCATTAACACAAGATTAATTAGATATTAACTATTTAAAACTTCAAAAATGGATTCATATGATTTTTTAAAGAAACTTTTATATAAACTTCGTTTGTAAAAAACAAACGGATAATCGTTTTGGAAAGCGTGCTAATGGAAAACGAGGGAAAAAAATCCTTTGTATGCTGATTCAAACGGGGACTTATGGAAATTTCCAAAAGAGAAGTACTCAAGCAAACCCCAAGGAGCAACAAGCAATTCTATCCTGGAAATAATTGCGTGGGAAATCAGATGGTTACACTTTTTTGGTATTATAAGCAAAATAAACCAAAAAATTTGTAGTTATGGTCGGTGCAATAAACCCAAATTGTTTTAGATACATTGTTGAGGTGACTACTCAATCTTTTATATTTTCTTAAACAAAAAAACCGGATAGAGTTCCCAAACTATTTGATTTGAAGAACAAGACATGTTACAGTTCATAATTCTGCCACTTGCCCAGTTGGCTCGAGACCCACTTCCACTTCTTGCTCGGACTGCCAACCTGACGGCACTACAATAAGAAGAAAGATGTTCAGATAGTTCCCAGTTCACGTACACGAGAGCCGCGCTGAAGACTGAACCCTTCTCCTGTCTCTTCTGAACAATGCATCCCAAAACCCAGGTATATTCTTAGTATAAACTCCAGGCATATGCTTAGGCATAGCCTGCTGATTACATCACCCTTTGTTGCTTCCATAACACAATACTCCACCCTAACAAGTAACAACCCAGCTAGTACTCTTGTACGACTGCAATAAAGTGGGTTTTTGTCGTGGCCTGGATATTGACGTTATCAAAGAATCAAATGGTGATAACGTTAACATGCTGGACGGTGGCATCATCAAAAGGTTAGTTTGTGCTAATAAACTACTAGTGCAGCCGCAAACAAATGTTTTCTTTCAAAGTTCTAATGGTGTTGCGTGATGGCCGAATGTCAGTAAGTAAGGTGCATGATTGATTGTGGTTGGGGAAGCGACCTAGCAAAACAACGGGCTCCGACTTATTTACTATAATCCTGCTTAAAGTTTGGTATCTCCTAACCTATTGGGTTTGGCTTTGTAGCTTCCTCAGTCCTAATCTTTTCTCTTAAGATTGCTTGAGTCTTCATTAGATTCCAAATTCCAGTGATGATCCGAAACTGCACCAACTGTTCTCGACACATGTTTCATACCAAAAACTTGCATGCAGGATTCAGAAATTGGCATGCCTTTCACTACTGAACAAAAGCAGCTGAGTTGGAGCCAGTTCTGATGGGACAATAACCAGTAGTACCACTGGAGCTGGTGCCACTCATCTGAAACTCCATCCTGGTCAAAGTACAAAGAACACACATTTCACAAATCTGAACGGTTCACCAAAGGGAATCTCAACGTTGATATCATGCTATGTAGAACTGTAGCGCAAAGCTTCATTAGTTTAGACGTTAGGTGTGGTCTGGGGCCCTAATCACCAATCATGGACTTGTTTTAATCCCTCCACCATCAATAGTGGGAAGAAATGCATATATTGTATTGTGATGAGCTCTTGGACTTTCCTGCAGCAGTATGCGCAACAAGTTCGTCACCAAAAAGTGACTTGGTGTCTCTGCTCAAACTCTTGTGATGCTCTAAGCCGTCTTCATTCTTTAGGTTTTGGTTATGTCTCCATCACGATGAAAATGGTGGTTGTAGTTGGAAGCCAATTAAGAATCAAAGCACCTAACGTCTGAAGTCTAAACAAGCTGACTTGAACTAGCTGGAAAGATGCCATTGATTACCAGCTTAAAACAATACTAAGCTAGTACCAGATTAGAAGAAATTTATTTCGCTTAAGAAAGGAGCTCTAGTTTTTAGAATCCATAGAAGTACTAGGAGTACAGGTATGCAAATCTGCAATGGCAGGGTTTAAGGTCAATCCAATCAGAATATTTCTGATGATTCCTTTTATAAGAATAAGTACAACTCTCATCCAGACTGAAAAATATAAGTAGATGCACGTAAGATCTGAACAATTCGACAAAAAAATAATTGCAACTTACCGCCCCATTGGAAGCATGTGGTTTATTAGAGATCACAATTACTACTACAAAACATGTCATATAAACCGTCTTATTTGTATGAACTCAAAAGAATTGATGAGGGCCGCACAAGCGGTGGAACATGTGGTCTAATTCGATGAAAGCGAAGAACCTTATCAAGGCTTGACATGCCATGAATCCTCTTAAAAAGAGAGGGGTGCCCTTGGGAACACAGACACAAATGATGTATGGTTGTCATCAGCTCATGCCATAAGGTGTTGGGTTAAATCTCACAATGAGTGTAACCCTCGTGTTTAGTTGCCACTATGAGTTTGGAAAGACCGCCGGTGTTAAGCCGAAGGAAGAAGAGGATGAAGCCAACTCATCATGCCCCTTATGCCCTAGGCGACACCTCGCCGGAGTCTTCGAGATGAGAAGTGACGTGGTGGGAGGAGGAGGAGGCAGCCAGCGTGGCAGCTCCTCCCCTGCCGGTCCTTGCCGCCGGCATCGCCGATGCAGGTCCTCGACATCTGATCCAGTCGCCGGGATGCTGGAGTTTGCGGTATCTGACTGCCCTCGGGCAGTGGGTCTAGGCGAGTGGACAGTCTTAGCGAGTGACGCACGGCAGAGGCCTGGAGAGGAAGAGAGCGTGACGGCCCCTCCCCTCCCGGTCCTCAACGCCAGATCTGGTCTCCAGGAGATCAGAGGCCACAGGATCTGGCCGCCCCAGGTGGAGGACGGCCAACGGCGGGCAACAGGGGCACTAGGGAAGGGGGAAGGGGAGAGGGCAGCAGGCAACGGCGACAACGGACGCGAGCGGCGGCACCGCATTTCTGTATGGCTCATTTTTTAAAAAAAATAAATCCTCATGGTGCGAGTCGTAAGGAATTGGCACATATTTATTTGTTCTAGAGTTTTTTTGGTTTCAAACCTGACACAAAAAAGGTTTTAGACCCGGCAAAAAAGCCCTCCTGTAGTAGTGAATACTGCATGTATAACAGCAAGCAATGTGTTTCACAACGTCTTAAAAAACAAACTGTTTCACAACCTGCCACGCTTAGTGACAAAGTTGGTGGAAGATGCACTGTTCCATCAAGTGTTTTCTCTAAGGAAGCCACAAACGACGCAATAGCTAGTTTCCAGACCAAAGCTATTTAACAGGATGGGTTGAAGCAAGCAATACCATCAGAGAGTATTTTACGAATCAGAAAAACTTAATTATTGTTAAACCACGTGAAGCAAGTAGTCTAATATACCATTGTCCACAATGAACTGTAGAAAACAATATCATCTTGCATAGCTTGGATGTTTCGGCAATATAGTTTAATAATTAAATGACATTGTATAATTAACCAACAGGCCATTGATGCTGGCTAGCTCCAATAGTAGTTGAGCAGGAGTAGTTCGAGATTTGTAGCCACTGCACTGCTGATGTTGCATGCTGCTTCGTGAGGAAACATGCATATATTTATGACGACTTAAGTTGTTAGGTCTCACTTGACGACAAACCAACCACCGTTTGCTCGTCCTCCAACTAACATCAAGCTACATGTGAGCGTTTGTCAATTTCTGAACATGACCAGTGCAATTCATAGTATAATTCAAATTTTCCGGTCTCACTAAGGAGTGCCAATTAAGATACCAAACTCTTTTGATCTATTCCCTGTTCACATCGTGCCAGGCAGCATGGTAAGATGCGATCAGACCTGTAGGCACAGTGAAGCAAAAACAACTTTTGGTCATGATTCATGTGCCATATGTGTAGCTATGCTCAATTGAGACACAAAAGAAATGGACCACTTCAGTACTTCAGCATCAATTTGGCGGGTTGACAGTTTTTTCATATCATGTAATTATTTTAGAAAGGGAGAAAAAACCTTTACCTCAAATATATCGATAGAGAAGAAGTGTGTACAACATATTTATAAGGCCTCGCTAATAAAGTGTGGCCCGTAAAAAAGAGTCCCATCTGATCTCTCTCAGCAAACCTAACTCTTGAGCTTAACCATTATGGTTTTTTACCCAAGCCCTAACCTCATGTTTTATCTTGGCTATGATGACTGTCGGGGTGGGGGCCAGTCTCCTGAAGACCCTAAATTGTGCTCACACCATGACTCCCAAGCTACCAAATGATGACATACTTAATGGGCAATCGCGGGGCATTTGGCGCCTCAGCGGCAGATATCTACCAATTCTCGATCGATCGACAATTGTTCAACTCAGCGATTCTTAGATCCATGTTTGCTCAAGTTTGGATTTTCTCCCAAATCCTTCTCTTTTGTTGACGTCGTGCTAGAAGGTGCAACACTGACTTATCAACCGAACGGCATATAGGGCAAATATTATGGTTTTGCCATCCCCTTTTCTAGAGTCTATCCGATGTTCATGCTCTGTTTTAGATCACCAATCATGCGATGGACTTGCATTTTGGTGGAGCCTAACATTTTCAAATGATTTGGTTGAAGATTATTTTTGCCGCTCTCAAGAGTTGTAGCATGTAGGTTGAGTTTGTAATGTAATGCACATTGGCTGTGAGGTTCCATAAAATTGTACCAGGAACCGGGGATAGCGGAGCTTGCCTTTGGATCACCTCTAGCGCTGGATGTACTCCAGAAGTGAAATGTAGTTGTGAACAATGAGACGCGAATATCATGGATCTATTCATACAATCCTTTTTATATGCTATACCTAGCAACTTTTGGAATGGATATCCACTTTAGAGTGATCGTGAAGCTAGGGGTGTATTGCTTCTTGTCAGGGTTACAGATAAGGCATACCTAATCCTCTACGGTTAATGGAACATATGAATATGGTATATCCTCGCGTGTGCGATCTATTGCCATAAACAAAAGAGGAGATCTGCAAGAAATTAAGAAAAGCGTATTCACGGGCTTGGTGACTACGAAATCCTACTTGGAGAGGATCAGGACTTACCAGATATCATGTCAGGTTTCATGTCTTCGAGTACTACTTGAAGATACGGGTAACCTACGGTATAAAGGACGAACCCCCGGAGGGGCTCGGCCGCTCGGGGATCGAATCAATCGACCAGTAAATCCACCAAAACCGACGAAGCCGGAGTAGCCAGAAGCCAAGTCATCGAGATATCTAGTCAATCCTTCCGACTACTATCTCGTCGACATTATTTAGATACACATATACCTTGTATTTTGTATTCTACAAAGATCAATCCCATATAAACTGGAAATAGGATATTACCCACCTCGGGGCCTGAGCCAGTATAAAAATCCTTGTCTCTGTGTTTTTACAATATCATATTGCGTAGATCCTTACACCAACTTACCCTAATACCCTATTTATCTAATATACGGGTATCACCCGTTGACACTTCTAGTGTAATTAAACAACGGTGAGGTAACGGCTGCAATTGTGATAGAGGTGACCAATTGCTACGACGATGAGGTGGATAGAAAATAATGGAATGGAATATATCCCACAATGACGGCCTAATAAACAAAATGACCATCGCAATAGTGAGGTAATAAGGCAATAAAACCACTTAAATAGTTTACACAAGTATAATGAATTAATATCATATTTCGTACATATATTGATGCACATATGCCCATTTCTATATTTTGGTGATTTAGATCTATATTCGAAGTTTTATTGTTACACTTAAAGTTTGGGTTTGTTTTATAACGCTATTAAATGCACCATCCATTAATGCATGTACTCCAATACGGTGACATCAATTGTCAATCTCCTACTAAACATCCCGGCTCAACAAGTACGAGGCATGTGTGGCCCATGTGTGTTGTGTGCACTTGATTAGTACCACCTTGCTAGTTTAGTAAGAGTGGATACAACATATAAGGCCTTGTCCCTCTAACTATAAACCACTCATGGGCTAACCCTTTTACACGAAACAAGGACAGAAGTGTAAGTAGGGTGGTATGTGTTTGTGTGCCCGCCCATCTTATGGGCTGGGCTACACGGTTCTAGAGGGCGGGTCGTTACACTCACTATAACTAATAATAATATAAGCATTTGGTTTGTGATATGATCCATTCAAATACTTAATTATATTTTTGGACAAACAAGGTAGTATTTAGTCCCTTTGATCACTCCGCATATATTGTGGTTCGAACTATAATACTTAGAATTTGAGATAAATATATGCCTAGAACTATGTCTTGGTGCATTTTTTTTAAGGAGTTTTGAAATAGTGATAAGAGAACCGTTCACTATTTTTTTAGATGGATATTAATCCGGCTTTGACTTGAAAGAACTATTACAACTTAAACTTCATATATAGAAGCAGCAAAAAAAAAAGAGAAAAAACAAACCTTTGGACACAACTGAAGACAGTAAAGACACAGGGCTTGAGGAAACCGTTCACGCCACCCAACTCTCAAAACCAATTTCATTTCATTCTAGATTTAAACCAGAGTGATTTTCAATTATATGTCCTTTACATAAAATCTAACTGGACGATTTTTTTTTTCAGGAAATATGCCTTTACAACTCCTTTTCTTTTAGGACATGCTCCTTTTCTTATACAAGCTGGAGTCCCCCTATCCAAAAGCCCACCCCATCTAAAGGCCCATCTAAAAGTGGCCTAATATGCCCCTGTCCAAAAGCCTACCCCATGTCAAGGCCCATTTAAAAGTAGCCTCGAGCGCACAGACGGAAGCCCACCAGTCACCACAACCTCTGCAGGAGCAGCGCTCTGCACGCCTGGCTCTTTTCTCATCCTCATCTCAGTCTGCAGCGCACGGCGGCTGGGATGGATCCTCGCATGGTAACTCTGCAAGTGGGGCGAGTTGTGGCGGCCCATCCCACGTCCGCACAGTCCGCAAAAAATTTTGCGGTCACCCGTCGGCCTCGATTGTACCCGCTGGGTTTTGTTGGTGGGTTTAGCTGACCCACCACAACCCACTCCAGGCCAGGCTACAGAAACACTCATGCCACTGCTATACGCTGTGAATAGCTCACATACTTAGTCATTCCACACACAATACTACTCAAATTCTACCGTAAGCATCCTCATACCAGGCATGCAAAAATAACACAGATAAATATGTGCAATGACCAAAATAAAACAGAAGCTAGAATATTTCATCCTGGCAAAAGTAACACAGATAAACATGCAAAAGTAACTCATAAGTACCAACAAATTTCATCCTGGCAACACTTAAAACAGGAGCTAGAATATTTGATGTTTCATGAGAATACAATTCTGGTATTCTGTCCATGAGCTGACATTATCTACAGAACTGCAAAGTTGCGATATATCCTCTAGGGCTCCAGGCCAAGTTTTAAGTTGCAAGCATGTAGTTCCCATGCACCTCAATGCATATGACCACCACCACCAGACAATCAATCAATGCTAAAATTATTACAACATCAGATCATGAGAACTCGAGGAAATGAACACTAATAGCAGCTCCCAAAAATCCAACATCAAGTTACTCTAAGAACATGAACACCAATTGTAGTTCCACTGCTCCCTAGATGAACAAAATATTCTGCAAGTTAAAAACAAAGTATTAGTAGGCAGTAGACACTAGGGACAAAGAGTGCTAGATGAGCATCAGGTGTGCTAGTTTTGCAATTATCATGTAGGTGATCTATATATAAAAATCAATTTACAACAGACATGACAGGGCAATGAGATTTGAGCAAGGCTACACCAAGTGAGGAGAATTGCTGAAATTTGAGCAAGTTTGCATCATAATAAAGTGAAATTAAGTTCTTCATCAGTCCAACAAACAACCTTACCAAGTTACTGACTGAAACATGCATTCTTAAATTTTTTAGTTCAAGAACATTACAGAAAATTAGCTACAAACAAATATTCCAAACAGAAAAGTGCATCTGCAGGAAGTGAAGAGGTTGCATCAGCAGTTACATGGGCAAAACGCAGAACATTCACAAGTGCATCAGCAGCTACACTTTCCAAATATACAAACCAGGGAAAAAGAAACAACCTGAAGTTATCGCTTATAGATCATCATCCTCATCACTTTCAGCCTCGGTACCTACAATATCATCTACGAAAATATGAAAGAAGACATTAAATTAGAAAATTATTCATACAATAAAAGTTATAAAATTTACTAGAAGAGTAAATATGTACCTTCGGCTCTAATCCAATCTTCGAGAGCAGAGGCAGAGGCGTTGGCGCCGGTGGCAACGGGCGATGTGCTCGTGGAGGCAGCGGTGGAGGAGGACTGCGACGGCGGAGGAATCGTCGCCGCCATGAGGAGCTGCGGCTAGGCCGCTAGGGTTCGATGCCCTTCCTGGCCGCTATACTACCGATCCCCTTCCTGGTTCGATGCCACCTTGTGGTATTCAGTTTTAGTGGGCTATTGTGGCTCTGTTGGGCCATTGTGGGCTGCCGCATCAGCCCACTCTAATTTTAGTGGGTTAAAAAAAGTGGGTTGGCGGGTTGGTGGGGCGGGCTAGCCCACCGGGTTAGCGGCAGACCCGCCCCACTTGCAGAGTTATCGCGTGGTCGCGTCTCGGCGCTACCGCAAAAGAGGATGGCCCAGCCCCAGCGATCGGATTTTACAGCTGCTCGACCTGAACGCGTAGGCTCTTTCCAGGAGCGCAAGATGCTCTTCTTCTGGTCAAGTCTGACTCATCAGCTGGTGGACATTTTTAGTCTTCCTCTTCCACCCCCTGATTCCCAAAAAGAAGCTACTCTCATACTGCAGTTTGGTCTGTCCTGAAGATCGAGCTTATAGTAGGATGAACCGGCAGCAAGCCGTGGCACATGCATGCTTTCGCTCGATCGAGAAGGCTTCCTTTGGGGAAAGGCAAAAGGGTATGGAACTGAAACTGAAACTAAAAACACAGTAGGCCAGCACTCGATCGATCCTGCACTTGGCCTGCCTGCTTCCTTCCGTGCAAAGCCATGGACGGGAGCTAGCTAGGCTAGGCTAGCCCATCACTGTGTGCATGTGCAACAGTGCAACCGTGGTGGAAAAGGCGCCCGGCTAGCTAGCAATGTATGTACAGTACAGTATGTTCGTTTGGCCATCTGTATTGTATTTTGTTGTTGCTGCTATCTTTGGTCCTTTTTTCCCTCCGTGTACAGGAACACATGTAATGTGAACCCACTGGAATGTGTTTCTGATATTCTTTTCTTCTGAAATGATGGAATTAAAGTTGGAAACAAATTGACTGACACTGCCACCCAGTGATCCAGTGAAAAGGGGCAGTTTTCAGTTTCAGCTTCACTTTCTGGGTGTGGTGCTGATCAGCTGATGTGTTTTTTTCTCCTGCTTTAACGATATAATGGACAGTTTCCTGCCTATTTTTTTAGAAAAGAAAGTTCAGTTGCATTTATGCCTAAGGCAGTCAAGCATAAACTCATAAGGAGAATCAAATCAACATGAATAGTGCATATAGAAGGAACGAAGTTCTTGGAAACTTCAGTTTAAATACTCGTCACCAACGTATCAAAGAATAATTCGAGTATCCTTTTTTTAGGGATGAATAATTCAGAGTATCTGACTTAAGTTAGCTGCACAAAACACTCACTTTCAAACACTTTTGTCTTTTTAGGTGTAAATGTATACACGTCCTGATAGTACTCACTACTCAAGCAGCTACATAACTCCATAAGTCTTCGTCTTTTAAAAGAGCCACCTCAAATTCAGATCAAACGCATGAACAAGTGCCTAAAGAAGTCTACAGGTACCAACCAATAGCCACTAGGTTTGATCAAAGCCTACGCACAGAACAATCGATCGATCAAGCTGCAGCCTGCAGGCTCCGTATATGGAGTGTGCTATAAGATATGACTCATACACTGAGGTTGATCCTACAGACTTATTAGGGTGAAGAATGTAGAGGCCGGAAATTTCCTTCCCTTATCTTAAAAATATCGATCCTGTAGACAAGGAAGCTCTAAAGAAACGGTGATGGTGGAAGCCATGAGGGCATTACCACACGTCTGCACCTATTACGAGTGTTCAAATCATGTGCCAACAATTGTAAACTCACTCAGTTATCAGTAGTGAAGAGTGAAGTTACTGTTGGTTTCCATCTCTTTGAGCCTGTATGAGTGTACTCGACCGTGTATAGAATTGTGGCACATATACATCTTCCATTAAATTAGAAAAAAAAAGACCAATCCTCTGAGGAGCAGATGCACGGGGAAGGCGGTTATTATACCCATGTTTTCTGAACCGATATCGCAGTATCAGGTTTTGGCACTATTACAGTGTTACCCCACAAAACCTTATGTCAGTTTTTATTTCTGGAACTCAAAACCTTGGATCATTGATCCCCTGCAATGGCACCACATGCACGAACATGAGACGATGCCTAATAGGGAATATTAGTGGCGCATTATTACCCTGATCACTTGCCGTGGGGAGCAGAGCTTTCCTTGCATTGCTCGATCTTGCAGTCTCTTTACACCGAGATATTTAATCTACTAATCTAGAGACAATCGATCGATCATCGCCGTGTCAGCAGGTAGCTCGCTGCCTTTTCTCTTGGGTCCCGCTGATCATGTGAATTCTCTCTCGTATTGCTGCGTTGCTTGGGTGTGACGACTGATGAACACTTTGTGGGTCGCTTTTACTGAATTTTATATGGTCGTGCATGCTTTCATCAGGTGATTAATCATGTCAGTGATACGTACAGAACAATACATTACTATGGGCTAGATTTGTAGAACCATGCATTACTATATGGGCTAGATTGTTCAACTAAGAGAAGGAGGTTAATGTTACTTGTTCTACGGCAGATCATGGAAATGCTCATAGGGAAAACGATATTACATTCTTCGTGAAATGGAGAGCAAAGACTGTAACTTCTTTTAGGCTTCCCTTGGTACGAGTATACTATAGTTTCTGATTTCACTAGTCCTAATTTTACTATTCTTTTGCGGCAGCCAAATCTTTCAGCTAGTTTTATATATACTTTCCCCTGCACTCTCCATTATTAGTTTTCCGACAGCATCAGGCAAGTTTGGCAGCCCGTGCATCCATGTGGAGGTCTCGCATATATCTCCATTTCTTTTGCGACTATTAGCGCTGCAACGTCTGAAACTTCGTCAGGCAGCTCGATCCGTTCTCCCATGGGCCATGCCAATTGGGCAGATTCGTCAAATTGATCGGCATACGTACGTACGTCGAAGAGGAGCCAAGTAGTCAGTAACAGTTAAAGACTCTCAAGTTCTTCTTAGTACAGGTACAGTAGAGTTGCATCGAGACTACGAGCTCTACTTAGTACTAAGTACAGGTTTGTCCGAGCTGGTGTGCGATCTAGCCAGCCTTGTCCATTTGAAAATCTCGGCAAAGCTACGTGCCTACGTGTACGAAGCAAGAAAAATACAAGGATATATAGTTGTAGTGGTATAGTACTCTGTTAAAGAGCGCAGGCGCGTCCAAATGGAAAGGTAACAGGTAAGCTTTGGTTTAACTAGCTCGAACCCTCTCCACACGACGTGCGTGCTCCCCTTTGCGTGCGCTGGGCGCGCACACTGGACACTGAGCCGATCGAGCCCAAGTGAGCCGAGCGCCCGCTATAAATAACCCGCAGCCTTGCTTACGCGACACTACTGATCGATCACTAGTGAGAAGAGAAGGAAGATCGGCGGCTAGCTGCGCCATGGTGAAGAACCCGAGCAACAAGTGCGGCGGCGGAGGAGGGGATGGTAAGAGGATGGAGGCGGAGGCGATGACCGTGAGGCCGTACAAGGGGGTGAGGATGCGGAGCTGGGGTTCATGGGTTTCGGAGATCAGGGCGCCGCACCAGAAGCGGCGGATCTGGCTCGGGTCGTACGCCACGCCCGAGGCCGCCGCCCGCGCCTACGACGCCGCCCTGCTCTGCCTCAAGGGCTCCGACGCCGTCCTCAACTTCCCCTCCTCCTCGTCTCGCCGCCTCGACGCCGCAGGCGACGACTCGCGCGGCGGCGACATGTCGCCGAGGTCAATCCAGCGCGTGGCGGCCGCGGCCGCCGCGGCATTCGATCACGCCGGCGTCGGCGTCATCGTCGACGACGCCAGCTGCTCCTCCAGTGGCGCCGAGGGGATGACGTCGACGTCGACGATGGGAAGCGGCGGAGGCGGCGGCGACGCGCTGGAACACGCGGCGGCGACGCCGTCGTCGTCGTCGACCGCCGCGGCGAACGCTTGCTCGCCGACGCTGGTGGAGGGGGACCATGAGCTGTGGACGGAGCTGGACGCGTTCGCATCGCCGAAGTTCATGGATCTAATGGCCGCCGGCGGGACGCCGTTCTCGTCGCCGTGGGATCAGGAGCCCGAGGAGGACGGCGAGTTGATGAGGCTGTGGAGCTTCTGCTAGCTAGCAAGCTAGCTTAGCTAGGAGCTTAGGAAATCGATCAACACTGATCCATCCCAAGAAAAAAAGTTATCATTGATCACTACTATGAATACACTATCATTGATCCGTTCTATTTTTTTTTCATCTCCTCTTTGAGCATGGAGAGCTAGGTTAGGCCTTGGTCGATGGCTTCTTCCATAGATTCTTCTTCCTCCATAATATTCATCGGAGAAATATAATATAGTAGTAGTAATATTATTGTAATTTATTTTGCAGTGTTACACTGTACGGAATGGTGAATGCATTGGATACTTGGTTGGATTTGTTCAGTTTGTATTCTAATTTAATTTATTGATTACTTAATTTAATCAGAAATCGCTCGGGACGACGCGCTTTGTGTCCCCCTGCGGAGGCTTGGTGCGGAAGGAGCTCGAAGGCTAGCTGTTAGTTTTTGGGTGTTGTAAAGGTGAACACATGCATAGATACACTGCTTTCGATCGATCCAGCTAGATTCCTGCGCAACCGTTGTTTCCCTTTCCAACTTTTAAGTTTGTTTTTCCGTATGAATGAAGTGTTGATGATTCCCGACCTGTTCACACGGTTGCCACTTTTACTGTTTCATCGCTTAATGTTGTTCATGTTCATGTATGTCCTGTAATTAAGAGTGATTTTAAGAGTATTGAAAAGGTACCCGCTGATGGCAGATGCCAAAGCTTTAGTATTTGATTTGTGAATTGTGATGAAAGTTTTTACGGTCCAACAAATGGTACATCGAGCTACCCAAACAAATCTAACCGTTTATTTCAAGAAAGTATAATGAATGGACGGCTAAATTTTATTTTGATACCTCGAGGTATACTATTTGTTGGACCGTAAAAAAACTCATTGTAATATATATCTCTCCTGATATGGGGCGGATCCACTATGGGGGCGGAGGGGGCTGGAGCCCCCACTACCCATGGCCTCCTACAAATTTCAGCCATATATGAAGAGAAAGACGAAGAAAATAAGAAGAAGAAGAGGAGAGGAGAAAGGAAGAAGAAGGGGTAGATGAGCCCCCATCTCTAGATCCGCCGCTGCTCCTGATATGTTAACATTAGGGAAAAAATCCGAATCTGTACTAGAAAATAGCATGGTACATATCCTCGTAATTTGTTAACAGTAATCTTCCTCTACCAATGGTTGAGCAGTCCTTATTTAAGCTAAACCATTGAGACCTCGCCCGTCGGCAAGTGTTAAAACAAACTAGAAAGTACGCGTGTCCCTTCTCTGGGTCTTTAAATCGAGTGGTGAATGGGTTGACTACGCAGCAGCGCAAATCGGGGATATAGACAGTAGCCCCAATGCATGTTCTGAACAACTCACCCTATGATGCAGGGCCAACACGTACATACTCTTATTATTACAAATTATGAAACTGGGTTGCCTCTGAGCATTACGCCATCACCTTTCGAATTTCTTTCTTTTTTTTGAAAAATGAAGACAATAACAAGCCTAGCAAAAAGAATGATTATAAATCCTTTGTAGATCTCAATCGACATTGTAGATCTATGATTAAACTGATACTGCTGACTGTGAATCATTACGGAAGGTATAATTCCCTGAAAGTAATGCCCATTCCAACCGGAAAATTAAGTTGAGGTACACAAAATATCGGTAATAACAACTCTGCAGACGATTTGAACATCGATTAGCACTAGTATGCAGCTACAGGCCCTAACAGCTAGCTAAGTTTCATGCTATTTTCGCTGGATCAATATTTTGGCATAACATAACTTCACATATGGAATTTTCAGCTACAAAGGTAAAGTTTACCAAAATGGTGGTACTCGCAAAATCAAACTTCCAACAGAGTCAATAGGCACCGAATCAATGAAAGAACGTTGGGGAAATGAGCTTGCTTCAGCAGAATGAATATAGATCTTCCTCGATACTGAATCTCTATAGTCTAATACATCTCTATATTCTAATTTCCAGCATTTTCATGTGTGGCTTCAGGAGCTGAAGGGCCCTTTTCTCTGAAACCAGTTGTCACCCTTGATATGAGAGAATGGACCGCCGCCTATGACAATGTTTTCCCTGTATTTTGACAGCCAGCCAGACTTGACCAGCAACTCATGCATGTTCTGGCTGATCTGATGCTTCATTCTGCTGTGCCTTCTGATAACTTGGGTCAACCGCAGTTTGCTGGGTAGTCAGGTTGTCTGCTTCTGAATGAAGAGCATCATTTTTTATGTCATCAGAAGCTTTGTTTTTTATGTCATCAGAAACTTTGCTGCTTCCTTCAATGCTCTCACTAGTATTTACTGTGTTCTTCACGTTCTTAGGCTCTTCAGATGCCATAGGATCAGAAACAGTTTGCGTACTCTGAGCAGGAGGGTTTTCAAGGTTGACATCCATCCCTTGTGAAAGTGCTACATACTTTAGTATTAGCTGCTTGTAGGAGTTCAAAAGGCTATCTACATCAGCTACGGTAAGATCACCAGAGCGGGCAAAAAGGAATGGGTACTCTTGAAATTTTTTGTTCAAGTCGTCTTCCTTGAGAAGATCAGCTGCTCCTTTCTTCTCCAAATCAGAAATTGATTGCACACGCTCAACCGGGTTACTACTCGCATCGCTGTCCCTTCTTGTGTCCAGACCAGGGCCTTGGAAACTATCTTTAGAAGAAAGGTTGATATCAGAATCCCTGCTAGCTTTCAGTGTTTGTGGTCTTTGCTCCCGTACATCAAGGTTGGTCTGGTTGTCCTGATTTTCTGAGGTAGCTGATAATCCCAACAGGCGTTCCCTTGCCCAATCCATCTTCTTTTGGAAATCTCGTTCATCCATGGATAATGATTCTGCGTCAATGTTCCAGATGAAAGACTCAGCGGATAAGATGTTTGTAAAGAAATACTGAGCTTCTGACACCAGCCGTGATTGACGTCTATATCGCTGTATATATAATAGATTTGAGTGCAACTGTGGAGGATTTGCCTGCATTAAGAACATAAACTGCTTAATTCCTTTTGGCTACCTTGATTTAAAAATAAAATAAAACAATTTACAGATGATTTTCAAGCCGGGAACTAACGATCATAACATTTTAGTTCAGATGATATAATAATAGAACAAAATTACTAAAGCTATAGAATTGACGATTATTGTTTTAAGCTAATTGCAGTACTTCCAGAAGCACCAATACCTTGACAGGCCAAATTGGAAGAGTGCAGAAGTTACTCTTATGAATCAGTGGTTGGCAAGCTATTTCAGGTAATAAACATAAAACTAAAGTGATACACATACAAGATGCTCTGATCTTAATTTGGTCATTTACTGCATTTTTCAAAACCAGCTCCATCAAAACGCCAAATATTAGGTTTGCAATGGTTGTTCTAACAGCATGGGCTGATAGGCATGAATGCATGACAAGGTTAGTGTTGCTATCACATCCAACAAACTAATGCACTACAAAAACTAGTTAAATATTAGTTTATACATGGAAACTGCATCGGAATATTAGGTAGAACACTACAAATTTGAAACTAAAAGTAACAAGAAGAGACAGTAAAGTGAGGTTGAACAGTGCAACTCTACTAAGAGGCATGCCATTTATGACATGTCTGTATCACATACCACTGTTGTACCAGGATGATTCTTTTTCCAGAAATATCAAAGTTTAGGCAATACCAATTAGTCACAGACAAGTGACAAGTTGACACCTAATCAGTGCCATGTCAAAGGAGCAAGTTTCTTCCTCCAATACAGCACCACAACTTTAACATATATCACCAATATTTCATAGTTCATTTCTACCATCAACAACAAGTACTTTCACAAGTAGTGAACTTTACCTTTATGGTGACGTAGATGAGGACTGGAAGGAATTCATCAGCTCCTGGGGGATTTTCATTTGATACAATAGAGGCATTTAGAAGTAGGTTGTTGATGACTTTACAGCAGTTCAGGATGCAAGCAAGCTTATCCCTTGGAGCCTTATACATGTTTATCTTCTGCAGCTCCTTCTGTGCAAGCTGTACAAAGAAGGGAACATACATTAGTAAAGAACATCTATATATGAACATTGCTCCAGTTAATGCATGCAACTAGAAGTAAGCCCCTAATTGAGGTCCTAGAGAACAAAATGAACTGACATTTATACTGCAGTATACAGATTGGTTCAAATTGGAATTCAGTTGATAATGCAGCATGCAATTTTATGGTTGTTTCTAAAGACAAAGTAACAATGAGCAGGTTACCCCTGGGCAGCCGCCTGGGCTCGTTGCTGAATACGTCCATAGATTTTTTATGTGTTTAAATAATTGAACATAGTTTTCTTAAGTAAATAGGTAGATTTGCCCAGGCTATAACTTTTCTAGGTCCGCCAGTCTCTCATCTTCGTTCGGTAACATGAACAAGCTGTTGCAAGGACAATTTGATGCAGGGATTATTCTTGTAATATGGACGATTTGGATGGAGCGGAATGCACGTCTTCGAAGGGATCTACTGGATCCGATGGAGTTGGTTGCCGCCATCGCTGATGAGTGGTTATGTTGTAGAAGATGCCTCTCCCTCCCTCTCTCTCTCTCCCTCTCATTTTCCCCTTTTTTTCAGCTTTGCCTCAACAAACATGAAGTTGATAAAAAATTGGCTGGAGTCCTTCCACCAGCCCAGCAGAAAAAAAAAATGCTCTAGAAGAAGGTGACTTTGCAGCATCACTGTGTTGACAATGGCATAAATGCTAACTGTTGGGCAGAGTGATATTCAAGTAGTCCAATTCTACCTTCAGATTCAGGCATTCAGCTTATAAAATTTTCATGTATGGTTCTATGCAGCCTGGCAGCTTGCTACCGAAAAGAACGGCATTGTAACAGATCTGCAGAAATCCAAAATATATAAAAAGAGGAAAATAATTTCCATACCAGCCATGATGTTTCATTTTGATATTCTGGCTTAATATCCAAGTTTTCAGGCCGTACAAACTGCTGTAGCAAAGACATCTTCTCAAAAAGCTCTTCATCACTCTTCACATCTTCTGGGACCGAAGCAAATACCCGATTAAACAGCTTTGTCATAACGTATTTCTCAAGGCCCTAAAAGCAAAAGAACAAGACAATTCAAATGTTGATATAAGTATAAAGACAAATATAATTCAGATCATACAATTGATGTATGGCATATAACAGAATGAATAAATAAGATAAAAGAAACCTCGGTAGGTGAGGGGCAGGGTCACAGTTAAAAAAAGCGTGTTAAAGATTAACCATATTGAGTTTGAACTGCATTTTTATAACAGCAGCATGACTAGGGGTATAAATTAATGCTTGCCATGTAACTGCTAGTCTTAAACCAAATTTTCTGAGATAATTTGACAAAGGCATTCATTCTAATGGGAATAAGGACAAGTACGATTTCTATGTGTCTAACCATCACTAGAAAGTTAAACACAGAGATTGTGTAACATGAAGGATGCCCGACTGAAGCAAGCTTTGTCGCCAGTAAATAGGAAAACTGAAAAAAAAAAGTCAATGACTTTGTCCCATGTTACCGCAGAATCAAAATAACGTGTTTAGTTTATCCCATTGTCCAACAAAGGTTAGTCAACACATTAATCCAAACATGTGAAAAAGTAAAGCCAACATAGTCCAGAATTCAAGAACGTTTACTTATATATGCCATAGTGACATTTAAAATCCAAATATATGAAAAATAAAGAGCAGAGGCATATCTTATCTATAGAAAGGTCATGCGGTAACTATCCATAAGTGCATTTTGCCAAATCAAAGTTAAAGACTTAATTGGCAAGCAGGAAATCAAACGAGCAGAGCTTTCAAATGCAATTTGCATCCCCATATTTCTACGTAGGCAGCAATATTATATGAGCAGTACTATGAAACAAGTAATTTAATTACCTCACCAGCACTTTCTAGTTCTTCTTCGGAACTTCCAGCCCAGGGAGTGTGAGCTCGGAAAGCACCTTCCATATTTTCCAGAAACTCTTGAACAGCCGCACTATCATGTTCGGGATCAGGAGCTCTGTTTGAGAACGTAACGATAAAGCTGTATAACATGAAACACAACTACATTAATGATGAATTTCCAATACAAAAAAAAAACTACGCAAATATCAAGTACTGGTAGTTATAGATACTGGCTCTAGTCCTTTCAAGGAAAAAAGGGAAGGAGAAGAAGGCAACACTGCAGTATGTTTCTACATGTAGAAGAATCAATTAAACTTGCTAGTTTATAAAGCCTTAATTCAGAATTCCCGGTTTCTAGATTTATTAGAAACATATGGAAAAGAGTATTGGTTAATATTTATAATATTTAACTGTGTGATCCTCGCATCTGTTGAACCTCAGGATGCAACCTTAGCTGCTATATCTGCTTGACATAATGGATAAATCCAATCCTTGTGTATCCCTGAATAAGTTTGCAGATTTTACTTGAAAGTTGAAACTCATGAAGAAATGAGGGTAGATATTTCACTCGAAATAAGTGACCATCTGCTTAAGTTGAAGCCAAAGCACACAGCGATCAAGCAAGTTTCCTCGACAGATGAACAGCCCCCGCATTGTACCGTTATATTTCATTGATCCATTATATCGATTGTGTTGTGCTGCAAGGCATATATACAAATGCTGCCCAAGACATTGCAAATAAGAATGGCATTAATCCTCAGCTCTAAACTACTACACTGTATATGTACGTTTACCAAGTAAGCGAAGAGGCAAACAGCAACCCTAAGCTATGCTCCCCACACAATAACTGGCACGGCGATTGGTCTCATATCAGATTGCTAACACCGCGAGCTATCATATTGAAGCACACAGCAACATCATCCCCTTGAGCCCACGCCCAGCGCTCCCCCAAATCCCCACTACAACGGCAAAAAACCTCCCATCCTACAGCACACAAATCGAACCAGCACGCGTGGCCTAACAGGCTAACACGAACCAATTGCAGGACGCTTCCATCTCGGATCTCTAAACGGCGAGCTAATTCGAGCTTAGATGAATAGTGGCACCGAATTTGTGGGAAGCAAGGCGTGGCGGAGCTGACCCCTTGATGGACTTGACGAACTCGGCGGCGGAGGGCTGGCGCATGCGCTCCAGGAAATCATGCCAGGCCAGCGGCGCGGTCGCGGACCCGAAGGCGTCGCCGCCGCCCTCCATCGGCGCCGGATCGGAAGGAGACGGGGTAGGCCGGCGGCTCGGATCAGCGGGGTTGGTCACGTTTGGTGGGAGGAGAGGGAAGAGAAGGGGAAGTCAAGGCTCCCGTGGGTGCTCCGAGTCCCCGACGACGCGGCGATTTATTTTGTCGGAGCGTGCTCGCCGAGAAGGGTGTGGCTCACGGTCACGGCTCATCCGCTTCAACCAAAGATGGACTTGTTAATGTTTTCTCTAGATGGGCCTTTTTAATAGTAAAATCTAATGCCTTCGTCTCAAAATACATAATACATAGTAATAGATGTGATATATTCTAATACTATGAATTTAAACAAAACCTCCATTTAAATTCGTAGTACTATCATGTATCACATTTAATACTAGATTTTTATATTTTAAGACGGATGAAGTAACTCACTGCTACTTGCTGGATTGGTTTTACATGGCAATGCCAATAATGCGCACGCAGGAGACGGTGACAATGGCGACTAACGTGCGGGAGACGACAACGGGGACGACGCGCATACAACGGTGATGGCTTCTTCTCCGGCGACACCAGCAGTGACGGCGACTCTAGCGACAACTTCTTCTCTAGCAGTAACGACGGCGAAACACAGCCCTGTATTTAGGGTTTAGGGTGCGGGGTGGGGGAGTATGGGGAAGCTAGGGTTGTCGGCGTTTAGAGGGATGGCCGGGGTGGTGGCCGAAACGGCGGTAGGTGATGGACACATGCGGGCGCGCGAGACGACGGCGGTAACGTAGTCGGAGCTGCGGGGTCGGGGAAAGGCGGTGGGCGGTGTAGGCAGTGTGAACGACCGATGTTGATGGCAACTTCGGCAGCACGAGCCGCCACCGCCGGATGCGAGGAAGAAGGATGGGAGGGAGAGGGGATGGAGGAGGTCGGCCAACACGCCTTCCAGCTGAAGCAGGGAAGACAACGACGACAATGGTGATGAAGGATTGTGTGCTAGGGGACATGTGGTCGGCCCTAGTCGCGTCCCTTTTTTGAAAGGAGAAAGTTTGGCGTCAAGGAGGGACTTGGCATCGTATTAATAGAGAAGAAAGTGAAGTGAACGTGCGCGTCGGGATTGCGTCCCTTTTAATGTTAGGAGTATTGGATTGTTCGTTTGAAGGCATTTAAAGTTTGGAATTTCTACTAAAATTTATCACATAGCTCAAGCTGTTATCGTTTCGCTTTTGCAAAATAGTGGTTGACATATGAACGAAGCGATAAAAAATAATTTATGGATAAATTTTTTACATCTGTGTTATTCATGATTTAAAATCCAAGGCTAAAGAACAAATTACGATGAAAAACTAAAATCAACTTCAAAATTAAGTTTAAAAATTTGAATTTTGGTTATGGAAGATAAGTAAAAGCAAAGCAATGGAGCCTCACTCTTTAAGAATTTTGGATTTTGCAGGATCTTTGAGATGCTATTTTAACTAATAAAATATATTAAAGTATATTAGTTTGATAAAAGTGTTCAAGTTTGTATTACGATATTTTATTAACAAAAAAAATTAGTAACGACATTTTTGGTGTGATCGGGTTATTTCTATATTGATATTTAACGTTGAAATTATTTCTGTATATCATTTTAGAATCACTTATATTTGAGACTTGAGAGACAGATAGTATCATGGATTGAATTGGGCATCGCACACATGCCAGTGGGTGGAAAATGTACCGTAGAATTTCATGACCATCCTACACACTCTGCCCAAGAATATAAATATTTAGAAGTCCTTATATTCTTTTTTTTTATCTCAAGTCCTTATATTCTTGGATGAAGGGAATAGATATCATATTTGTTTTTTACTATCTTTTTTACTGTTTTGATTCTGTCAGAAGATGACAGGGACTTTATTGAGCCGTTTGTGTGATACACAAGTCATAGTAGTTAGTGTAAAATCAATGGTTTTGATTATATAATTTGTGATGAATAATTGGTTATTAATTTGGTTTAATAGATATTTGGATTTTTTGGCTGAGAAGTGTTTTTCGGGATGGTCCGGTTAGACCGGAGTTACCGGCGGTCTGACCGGCAGGATACAGTACGCGATCGGAAGGTTTTTATCGGACCGGTCTGACCGACGTTGAAGTGGCGGTCTGACCGACTGTGCCCGATTTGAGTTGATTTCGGATTGATTTCTTGGATTTTGTCACGCCCGGAAAATAACAACAATTTTTCCATAAAACGCGGTGTATTATTTCCTTGTCCCAGGAGGCAAGGTACACGTTACAAAGTTGGTAAGTAACAGAGTATTCAAGCGGAAGGTTATTACACGGGCGACCAAAGGCCCGACACTACAAAGATAAACAAATAAAAAAACGCGGAAGGCACGACCAACGACCACAGGCACTCGACGGCAGGCACGAGCTAAACACTGAAGTCTTCACCACCAAAGTACTCATCATCTGGAGGGGGAAAATTGAGCAAGATTGAGTACTCCCATAGTACTCAACAAGTCACACCGGCAAATGCAGGAATATATGTACAAGTCTTAAAGGAGAGGTTATTTTGCCGGAAATAAGCAGTTCATAACCATTTTAATTTTAAGGCAATTTTAATAAATCCACGACCCTACGTCTAGTCAATGTTAAAAGTATCACGGCGACATACCCATGCCGATCGGCCTTAATCCCAGGTTAATCCACCTGAATTTTAGCATCATCAATCCATCAAATTTTAATTAGAGAAATATCTAACTTGGGTACATTGCTCAACTTGCCCATATCCGAGGGCTCGGCTATTCGAATAGATTTACTCTAATCAGAGGTGTACACTTTCACCACACGACACTACTCCCTCACGTGTACCCACGTGCCGAATACCACCACGGTATCCCAGGCGAGAGCAGTGACACAATCTTTCGACCCATACTAGACCTAAATGATTGGACAAACACAAACCCCTGTCGCCGGCCAGTTCCCTGGGATAGGGCGACATGGTTCATGCCCCCGGCATCTCGACACTCAAACCCAGAGGCCTTCATTTGCCGAGGTATCAACCCTAAACCTGGGTCTCTACCTCATCCGTGTCCTCCCATTTATGTCTAGTACAGAACTACGGGTTATGCATTGCCCATGCTGCATGTGGTTGTACGGTGGTGCTTTGCAACAGAGGCCCGAAGACCGGTCCTTATGGCGACTGAGTTGCGACTATCCAAACCATGCACCCCAAGTCCCACCAAAAATATTTTTAGGAATTTTGAATAAGAGGGTGACAGTACCAACAGTATTATTCTTATGATTATAATTATAAAGTGATTCAGTCCCCCTGTCTAATTTATTTTCAAACACTACACAAGTTATTATGAGCTAGGCTAAGCATAATCCTATAATATTCAAGTTAGCAAGCATCACATAAATAATAATGTAGCTAACTGGTTTTGGTGACCTAGAGTTATATAAACATTAAGGCCATAACAAGGAATTGAGCATAGGAATCACTAAAATAAAATTACCATGAACGCGGATAATTTTGGAGTAAAGCATCATGCATAATTTGAATCAAAATAAATTTTGCAATTGGGATGGCAACATGTTCAATGGATGTGTGACTTGCCTTGCTC
>CM002481.1:7448182-7497607 GCA_000325765.3 Leersia perrieri | reverse complement strand
CGGCGCGGCGAGGCGGCGTGGTGCGGTGCGGCGGCATTGTTAGCAGCTTCCGAGGAGGGCGTCGGTGCTGCTCACCGTTCGACGACGAGGAGGTGACCGGCGACGTCTCCGACGCCGGTAGGTGAGTTGCCAGAGTAAATCTGGCGGCGATGGTGGGGAAAAAGGGTGGACGAGCGAAAGGAAGGCAAGGGCATTCTCTGGACGAATTTATAGGTTGAGGGAGGGATTGAATCGGCTGGAAATCGCGATCGTTGAGTTCTCCGGAATTGAAGAGAGAGAGTGATTTTTGTGTGGGGAATAAATCCGGCCATTAATGGTATATTTAGAGGGGATTAGTGGGGGAATGGAAGAGGAATGGATGGGGGATATTTTCCCACCCATCCAGCCTGCTCTCACACCGGCCGGCGACGGCGCAAGGCGTCGCGGCGACGCTCAGGCAGGTGCCCAGGTTGGGCAGGGAAAGGAAGAGGGAAGGGGATGACGGGTGGGGTCCACCTGCCAGTGGCCCGCCCCTGCCTTGGCTCGGCTGGACCGGCCCAGTAGCTGCATGGGCAGCAGCCCAAGAGAGAAAAGGAGGGAGGGAAAGAAAAGAAAAAGAAAGGGAGAGGAATTGGGCTCAAAAAGGCCCAATTCGCAGAGGGAAGAGGGAGGTTAACCTTTTCTTTTTATTTTCTCTTCCTATGGGTTATTGTTGATGTTTACTAGTACCAAAATGATGTATAAATTCATGTATAATTATTTTATGCATTTGGGGCACTAGAGAACACTAAAAAAATGTTCTTGCCTAGATTAAATTTTTACTTGACACGTTTTTATTAGGTTGTAGGCTCAACTAAAAGACTTTTAATTTATTCTAGGAATGTATTAACACGGGTAGAAATTTTAGGGTGATTTTGGGACGCGACAGATTTCAAGTTTGCTTGATGGATATGACTTCTTTATGGTTTCTATTCGTGGATAATACTGTTGTGTGCTGACAATGAGTCAAGTTGGTGAAAACTTGTGCTCGGTTATGGTTTCTTGGTTGTTTCATGTGTAGGTATCGCTTGAGGCCTCGAGAGAATATTGACGGTGATGGATCGGAGTCAACTTGGGAGAAGTTGATGTCCAGAGGATCAAGAGATCATGCGGGATACTAAAAGGCTAGAGGATAATGCACGTTGAGTTGGAGAATCCATATGGTATACAAGAGGGATTGTGTACGTATGGAGATTGGAGTCAAATTTGGAAAGAGTCCAAGTTTGAAAAGGAAGAATAGAGTTGGTTTCTTGTACAAGTAGGTTTCCTAATTGGAGTAGGAGTCTTGTACAAGTAGAATTCGTGGTTTTGCACAGCCATATTCGTGGGTATATATATGAGAGGGGTGTGTCTTCTCATGTTACGTTTTTCTCTGAGAGAGACAAGTTGTAAAATTAGGGTTTGAGCCTAGGATTCGATTTAGTTCGAGTTTTTGGAGAGGAGTGCTGTGATTGCACTTTGTAAACACATATTGAAGCAATAAAGTTGATCTACATCTACAAGTTCTTCGATATCGTGTTTTTGGCGGCGGTTCCAGGGCCCCGACGGTCAGACCGCTGGTGTCGGCGCGGTCAGACCGGCGGTGCGGTCAGACTGGAGGTGTAGGCGAGGTCAGACCGGCTACGCGGTCAGACCGGCTTACGACAGAGGGAAGGGAATTTTTATTCCGCAAAAAATTACTGGTTTTAGGTGTTCCAATTATTCACCCCCTCTAGTTGGTTTGTCTTCTTGTTTTCAATCCTACAGTTAGTATAGGGTACCATGTACGTATAGATATTTATATGTGTTGTATATTAACAAATTGAATATGAGACTCCTATACATAATGGATTGTTGATACAAAGACATGCACGAACTCATAACAAACAAAGAGGAAAAAATATTTTATATAGGTTTGGGTTCCCGAGAAGGGTAATAACCTTACATCATGTTTGTCTGGAGGTTGCTTACTTAATCACCGGATATGGCTTGTCGCCGAGTACAATGAGCTATAGCGAAGGCTAGTTCGACACTTAAACTAGATTATAAGGGGGGTATTTACCTGTATATGTGTAGAGCTAATCGATGTAGCGTAGGTGGATTAATGAGTCACGTTCGTAGGGCTTCGATGTCTCTGATGGATACAAATCTGTAGGCCTCTTGTTTCGTATCTTTGAGCTATCTAGGGGCTGCAAATTTATACCCTCAAGGGTTATCGTGTCCTAGACCTGTTCAACCTCGGGCTTTTTCAGGCTTCGGGCTAGGCTGGGCCGGGCTTCAGCCTAAAAACCCGAGGCCCAAGCCCGGCCCGGCCCGGCCCGACGAATTTGCAAAAAATCAAAGCCCGAGCCCGGCCCGACCCCTGGGCTTTCTCGGGTTTTTTCAAAAATATCAGGCTTTTTCGGCCCGGCGGGCTGCACTTTCAGGCCCGAGCCTGGCCCGAAGCATGATCGGGCTAGGCTCGGGCTTTTTCGGGCCGGGCCGGGCCCATGTTGAACAGGTATATCGTGTCCTACTCTGACAACTGTGTTCTGATAAGGCATCAAGGCTAGATAATAAAGGAATCATGCATATACTATTTTTTGGATGGTACCCTTCAGGTATAATATAGTATAGTTTCATTGTTAAATCCTTATCAACCATAATCTATGGGCCTTTATACATAAAGGTCTCCAAAATACTACATGGTAATACTTCAGGGTCGAAATTTTGACCTATATATCTATACTACTTAAAAAGACGTATTGGTGATCGTGAGTCCTGCGAAATCTAGCGTCCGAGATTTACCTAAGGATCCTCCCTAGCAATCAACGCTCACTGATCATCCCGCAGTCCCGCAAATCCTTCTGCCTGACTGGGTCATCCTCCTATGCCGGCATTCCGCACTGCTCGTTTGACCTCATCCTCACGGGACGGCTGGAGAGTCATCGCTCGCTCCCGCACCTCCTTCCATCGCATGCCGCAGCCGCCGCACTCGCCTCCAGCTGCGCTCCCTCCGTCGCGCCGTCTCCACCCTCAGCCGCGCCGAGAATACCACGCCGTCGTCTCCTCCCTCACCCAGTGCCAAGGACGTGTCCCTCACCCGGCACCGTCTCTTCCCTGCGCCGCGTTGTCTCCTCCCTCCCCCACGCCATCGGATTCATGCCCCGGCCACCCGTCGTCCTAGGGCTCGCCATCTGTTCGTCATCGCTCTCCCCGCCCACGAGCCGCCCATCTTCGATCTCGAAGAATCACCGGCCATCATCGTCGACCACGCTGCCACCGATCCCTCTCGACCACGCACCTCTACTTGTGGACGCACGTCGTCTGCGGTCATGCCGTCCAGATCCACCATCGTCCACGACCACGCCGCAGCAATCCAATTTTGCTCAAACAAAATTGACGAGGTTGTGCTGCTGTTTTCTGTTGTACTGAGGCCAGTTGGTGTTTAGTGTTTTCATATGTTGGAAAAGGAAGGGAACATATGATTTATGATTTATTAGTTTAAGGCAGTCTTATTTGCAGTGATTTTGGACTATATATGATAACCTCAGGAAGTTTACCAAATTTCCATATCTGGACATGACTGCTGTCATACTGACTTGCATGTAGTGATGACTATATATAATATATGATCAACTCAGCAAATTGTTCAGATTTAGACATAATGTTTTAGTGACTATATAAGCCCACCTTTTGTTCTACAAATTTTCAATTATTCATTGGTTATTAATAGCTATTCCTCTTTTTCCAGAGTTCCATTCCCGATTGGAATCTGAAGTCATTGATGCTATTCAGACAAGGTGCTGGTTATTTAGTGAATGGATCACTACAATTTGACATCTAAAATTCTTATCAAACACTCTAATTAAGTATTAACTGGACATGTCTCATTATTGTTTTTCTGGGTAGATTTTTTCTTCAATAAAATCGAAAGAGGAGCGATAACAAAATCAACAGCAGTGAATTATATCAGATGAATCAAGGTAGCGACCTTTCAGTCTGTCTTTGTCTACGTTAGTATATATTTCTGGTCGCCGCACGGGTATATTACTGCTTCTGATTTCTTTACCTTCCCTGTACCGATGAGATAAAATGATTCATTACCAGCATTGGAGTAGTCAGTAAGTCTTGATGATCTCATATTCTCATATAGCCGTGCAGTGAAAGGTGTCAATCGTCATCGGCACTGGATTTTAAATCATTTGGAAATTAATAGATGAATATATTATTTATGGAATTTGCAGCAATGAACACTTGTTTATTGTGTGAAAATTTCTCTGCCATAAATTAATAGATAGAGTAATCTGCAGCAATGTGAGAACTATAGAAGTACACACTTATGAGTATTGAAACCAGATGCAAAATTTCAGTTGTGGATGTATGCAGGGGGCAGTTTATTCTGTTTTTTGTTTATGCTAAGTTGTCCAAATTTACCTGATATTCTCAACACATTACCTACAAATGGATCTTGTTTATTTTGCTGTTATAATTACGCTTGTTGTGGACTCATCATAATTATCACAATTTTCTGTGAGTAGAATGGGCCATTCACATATGACATAACCATTAAACCATAAACTGAATGAACATATAATAAAAGGGGATGCTGCCACTTTATGACTTGCAGCATCTAGGTGATCTGTCTAGAATCTGTGGCAAATGTACAGTCTAGCAGTGTTAGCACTTTAGCTCTGAGATCAGTTGAGTTCTGAGCATGCAAAATGCTGCAACTCGTTTATCCAGTTCACCATCCTACATTTTTAGGTTGAACCAAATGGCTACAACAATTTTTTAGATGTTGCATTCCATGATCTGAGTTGTGCAGAAAAAGAACTCTTGTCCTTGCGGATCACGGAATGATCCGAGTTCTTCTGTAATTTTTATAGTGCGATAGAATTCTTCATCGTTTATGTATTCTTATCCTTTTCAAGTATTTGTCTTGATCCTGTAAGAAAAAGTACTTGTCCTGATAATCTCTAATCAGTCCACTTGGATTGTTTTATACATGTACACTGAAAAATCTATAGTTGATAAACTTGGGAAGTGGTGCATGCATGGTCTAATTTTGAGAAAAGTTCAGCCGATAACCTGTTACTGAAAATCATGAAACTATTTGCAAACTCTGTTCAAAACGAATTTGAAATGTTCTCCAGAAACATAATGCAATAGGATTTACCAGTCAATGCACCTGCTTAAATCACCTCTCTATTGCAGAAGTAAGAACAGAGATATGTTTCTTATCAGTTAACTGCAGGGTTAAATAGAATAGCCATTTTATATCCTGTTGGTATCTAATTTGGGGTGTTAAGCTAGGGACAACCATTTAGATTTCAGAGTATTGATTCTATTGCCTCTAATGATTTAATGTTTGACATTTCAGGCTTCGTAACCAATTGGGCGAAATAAAATATAATGCAGTATATTCTGCTGCAAAAAAGGTGATTCCATTTCTCCATTTTGTCAATTCAATAAAGACAAGGAATGAGGAATAGCAGGATCTGTGACGCTCCTGCTGCCCAAAAGATGTTCGACAAAATTCTACTTGGTCCATCTTCTATGTCATTGAAATTTCAGGCTTATGGGTTGAGCTGTTGATTGGGTTCTAAAATGGGAAAGAATGAATAGGAAATGGGTCCTCGAAATTGAGTCTGAGGTTTAGTTTCACTATCATTTCTTGCTCCAGCTTCACAATTTAAACCTTCAGCGCCCTGTTTTGGCACTCACTTATTTTTGGAAGATTCGAATCCTCTTTTGTTCTCTGTAGCTGTTCATTTTCATGATCAACCTGCACAATTGTTACATGAGGCTGGTTTTCATGAATGAAGCAAAAGGACTGTAGCAAGAATACCTGGTGCCCTTTGTTTTCTTTCACGAAAGGCAGTGCTAACCATAAGTTTTGAAGAGTACTGATTACTGAGTACTGAGTGACCGCTTGGAGAAGCTAGAATATATCAATTATAAAAGTTGCTGGGTAACATAACATGAACTTTCACTCCAACAATTGAAGTTTTATATACATGTTGCTGGATAACCTCAAGAGTTCAGAGTTATCACTAGGCGCATCCTCTGCCGGCAGATTACATGTGAAGTAAACTAAAGTAATATAGACAAAGCAGACCACAAAGCAAAAAAAAAATATTATGATAATATTATGTAACACGATAAATATTTATCTTGATAGGCGAATTAACATGCTTGTTGAAGAATATATCAATTATGATGTTATGTAACATGATAAATATTTTTTTGGATATAGGTGTAACATCAATTTGGTGTCTTCTAATTATACATAATTATACAGTTTTTATATTTTGAAAATACCAAATGTCACATGAGTTATATCCTTTTATTTTGAATTATCAATTCTTTTAAAAACACCAAATGTCATATGTATTATATCTTTTCCAATTTTAATTATCAATTATCATCCCGTAGGTTAGTATAATTTTTTAACACATTGCAACGCATGGGCACTCAAGTTAGTGACAAAGTCAGAGCAAATCCTAGTCTGGTGGGTTCATTTGCTCGGCCCAGTTTACCTCTTCGGGGGCTCGTAAATTCGCGCGTTTTCCAGAGTTGGATGTGGTATGTGGAGGATAGCAGCCTGGTCGAATGGAGCGTGGCATGTTGGGTCGAGCAGTTGTGCTGGAGCGTGGCGTGTCGAGCAGTTGCTGTGTACTTTGGGTCAACCCATTTGCTGTCAATGAGCAGTGGTGGTGCACCTTTACGAAGTTTCATATAAGCCTACCAAAGTACCAGATAATGGAGTGATGACGTCGCTCGGATCCAGTGATCCCATATTCCCCTCTGATAAAGTCGAGTGATCCTTCCACTGCTATAATACTGCCTAGCAGTATCCCAGTCACTACTGCCACATATAGGATTTTTTTAAAAAGGGTGTTGTTTGGCTAGGAGGACCATGTTACTTAAACAAACCGATACAGTGATGTGGCACATTCTATTTACACCACGCTTTGCTGTTCAGATTGCAATACGGTGGAGGATAGAAGAGGAAAGAAAGATGAAATGGGCAGACCGCGTACTCGACAGGAACAGCAAGAAGAAATACAAAGTATAGAAGGAACGTCTTATTAAAGCTAACCCATGATCCAGAAAGTTGTGCATTATGCTAAATCGAGGACCATGAAGTACAGTATATCTGATCTGTGGGCCAACGCGGATGCTTAATCTGCTGACTGCAAAGTGAGCTCGTGCACTCCTAAAAACACCAGACAGCACAGATGTAAAAGCAGAAATAGCAATACATGCACAAGCTGCAGCTATACATGCACAGATGCAGCTATCAATCACCTACCCCGAATATAGCTCAAACGGAAACTACCATTAATCCACCAGCCTCCTCTCACGGTCACGCCACAAGCTCCGGAAAAACAGTGCATCCAGGTCATCCAGATATTGGATTCTCTGCTTGTAACAGAGAGGAATAAACCACTGCTTGTCCACTGGCAGTCGAGCACCGGTACATTTCTCCGTTCTCTTGCACAGGTGCGCCAACGAACGATTCCCCGCAAATGAATGTCTGCTGGTGCGGCCAAACGCCCAGTGAAAAAGGCAAGTGAGGCAGTGATCAAGTAGCACACTGTATACACCGGTACTCTCTGCCACATGCTCACATACGGATATACCACATCGTATTGACGGACAAAACTGGCATTTACTGAGTACTCCCGAGGAGACTACTAGTATATCCATCAGTACAAGAGCACAGCATTACATTACAGAGAAAGACTACGGACCCCCGACCGAGCCCCCGGCCCCGCGGTGACCCCGACGCCCGGCGACGGCTACAACGGGTGGCGACAGCGCTCGACGACAGCGGCGGGGCGCACGGCGACAATGACGGCGGCGCGACGGGGCAGCAGGATCCGGTGGTGCGGCCCTGGGAGCGGTGGCCTCAACGACGGACGACTAGATCTGGCGGCGCCGCCACCGGAGGCGGCTGGATCCAGCCGTCTGCTGTGGCGGCGGGCCGACAGCAACGACGTGGCAAGCTCGGAGACGGCGACTCGACCGGGGGGGTGCGCGCGACAGGGACGGTTGGATCCAGGACTCAACGACAGCGGCACGGCGAGCTCAACAATGCCGGCTAGACGTGGTCATCAGAGAGGACGAAGAAGACCAAGTACTTCATGTTTTACGGTGATACCCGGGGTAAAAAATAATTTTGTTACCTGAGGGTATAAAAAAAATCTGGTACCTAGGGTTAGGGCGTTCGTTGTCTAATAGTGCTCATTACGACAACCGTTATGTACGACATTACGAGTACCATACGAGACTTAGCGCGGTGACAGCCTAGCTCCAACCACCTTATGCCCTTTCTACCTAGCTACCAGCCTCTTCGATGGAGGAAAAAAATTAACGAAGACAATCTATCTTGCGTAAGTTCTAACAGCAGCAGCAAACAGACGAACGGAGACAAAAGAAAAAATCGAAGGGCCGTGGTGATGACTGTGACGCACACGTCCAGGTCCAGCGACGTAGGAAACGGCGAGATTACGGTAGCTCGCGAGTCTCGGTTAGGTCAGCAATGATTGTCGCCACACAAACTTCAAACGAACTCAACGGGAAGAACACAAAAGACTGGTCCCACCCAGCGAGGAGCGGATACATTTCACGACTACGACGCTCCGGCCGCGACGTACCAACGTAGTAAAGCTCGCGTTGGCCGCTAAAGCAGCGACTTGCGATGGTTAATCACAATAATCATTACGTAGCCTTGGAAGTCCAAACATGTCGAGATTCCAGATATCCGTTATACGACCAACGCAACCAGTGATACGAGAAAATGTATACAATCCAAGAAAATTGACTTTGAATTAACCAGGAATAATTAGTATGCTTTACAAATAGATATTCAGACAGATCACTCCATTATACTCCCGTATGACACGGTGTGCCCATCTGTGGCAAGATTTCAATTCGATAAGAGGACTTTAACCAACAACGATCGAGAATGCTTGTGGCAACCGATAAATTCCCGTACGACACGGTTTAAAATCCGGCATGATAACGCGCTCGTGCATCAGAGGTTTGTAGTCAGGAATCAAAACACAAATGCCATGCCATGTGCAAACCGAGATTTGTAGCCAGGAACCCAAAGACAATAATTTAACCAGGTTTAACACACTAACGCTCCAGTCGGCATGAGATCCTACACTTCTATATTCCCTGCCGTCTGACACTCAACACGACTCGGAACACCACGCTCCTTCAACAAAGGTTCTTCCGCAACCATGCTAGTCAGTCTGCATTTACAAATGGTTTATCGCCTAACCCACTTCCCCGTTTCCAGGTAACCGTAAATTCTCACAAGTGAAGTAAAACTTCGACAGTTTGACCCTCGTCCCCACCACTACTACCACCACCAGTCCACTAGCACGACGAAAGTCACTAACCACTCACGCCATACGGCCTAATTTGTTCGTCCCCATGCCGCAGCGTCGCTGCCGACTGAACCAGATTACCCAGGGGAGGAGAGGACATGGACATGGGCGTGTGCGTGTGGCAGCGTGCACCGGACAGCGGAGTCCCACCAACTCCGAGACGAAACGAATAACCACCACGCCGAAACAATGGCACGCACCAAACGGACACGAACAAGGGAGAACGAGCGGAAAGCGAACAGATGACAGATCCCACCACTTCCCTTTGCCCCTAAGTAATCGCGATGGATGAACGAATGACCATGGCGATAGTGATAATTACCGAGCAGTAAAATCACAAAAAATCAGCGGCGACCTCCTCCTCTAGGGTGAGGTGAGAGAGCTCAAAATTTACCCCCCACGTACAGGAATCGGAACCCAGGATTAGAGAAAGAGATTAGAATCGACAAACACGGGTCACATCCACTTATCTATCTCCATTAGATTATAGCCTTCTGCATCTGCTTCTGCTTCGGGTGGTTGTTGCTAGACGCTGAGGCCATCCACGCCGCACTGCTTGTATGTCAGTGACTGCCTCCTAGGACTGATGGCGATCGCGCAATCCACCGACACCTGTGGGTGAATTCACACGCAGATGAAGCTTTCTCGATCAGCAAGCGCGTTACGGGCGGCGATTGCGGCGGATGTGAGGGGGATTGGGTTTGGGAGTACCTGGACTTTCGGGGAGGAGAAGCCGAGCACGAGGATCTTGGCGCCGACGTCGCCGGTGATGCGGAGGTCGACGCGGTCGCTGATCGCGGCGTCGCGGACGAGGTCCTGGGCGTCGGCCTGGAGCACGTTGAAGCGGTCGACGATGACGCGGGTCTGGAGGAGGCGGGTGCTGTGCGCCGGCTGTTCGAACCCCGGCACGGCCGCCACCCCGAGCGGCACGCCGTGGTACATGACGTCGAACGCCGTGGCGCCGTACCGGATGCCGACCTTGTTGGGGTTCACGGCGGTGAAGAGCAGCGTGATGTTGAGGGAGAGGTAGGCGGCGGCGGGGACCGCGGCGGCCACGGTTCCCCCCATCGCCGCGGAGGCGGCGGAGGAGGAAGGCGGGGTGACGAGGAGGTACTGGACGGAGACCTGGTTGAGGTCGAACTGCGGCTTCCGCGGCTTCACCACCAGCACGACGACGAGCGCCACGGCCAGCGCGAGGAGGGCCAGGAACGTGAGCAGCAGGAAGATGCAGCAGCAGCAGCCGCGGAACGACGCCGACCCTCCGCCGTACGGCGCGCCCCCGTAGTGCGGGCGCCGCTGCTGCTGCTGGTACGAGGGCGGGCCGCCTCCGTGGTGGTGCTCGCCGTTGGATCGGGTCGTCATGGCCGCCGCCCTGGAGTTGGATGGATGCGGTGGTGGGTGGGTGGGTGAGGGGAGGAGCGGTGGTTTGGATTTCGGGAGCTAATGGAGCATTTGCGAGATGGTACTTGTGGCCTTGTGGGGGTTTGCGTTCGTGGGGGATGGTGGTGGTGGAAGGAAGAGGGGAAAGTTTGGGGAGGTGAATGCGGAGGCAGGCGTTGCAGAGGTGGGGTAAAAAATAGGTGGGGTTGGGCTTACCAGCTTTGTGGGCCGTTTTTTTTTTTCTTCGTTCTTCTCGTGCTCCGTTTATTCCACCAGGAAATTAGGATTTTGAATAAAGTAATATTGGCTTGGAGTATAATTCCAAAACGTAAAATCTTAAAGCTGGCACGGTGCGACGTCACTACGTGAGCCTGTGGCCGCTACTACAATTAAAGCTGACACCTCTTCCGTGCGATATTAGTCTGGATACCTTCGACTCAACTTGATTTGATAGTGAGGAAAAAAATTGAGTTGGATAGTTTTTCCGACGAAAACACGAAAGGATAAGCAGCACGTTAGTTATCCCCAGCAAGACTTTCTGCACATACCGTCTATGAGTGAATGAATCCAGTTTTGTAGTCAAACAACAGCGCACGCGAAGTTTGTAAACATTACACGCATATACGTAGTACTATATGAACTAATGGGTTATGTTCATCAAAAAGAAATGCGTATATAACACAGTCACGGAAAATAGGTGACCATTAGTGTGTCGTTTGCAGGAAGCATACATGGGACTTGTTCAACAGCCATTGCTGCAGCAACAATAGTGATATCAGCAGCATTCGTGCATATAAGAGTGAAATCAGTGGTTACCAACCCAAACTGCAATATCACTCAACATAAGTTGCAGCCTAGCCAAGAGCGCTTCACTCTGTCGAACGGCTGCCCTGCGTGGTGCAGCCTAAGCTGCTGCAGTTATGCATCATTGAGCTGCCGAACAAGGCCAAGGTGCATTGTCACTCGAATTAAATTTTATACCGGCACGTCAATAACCTAACAAACCGGTGTCTCTGTCGTTGTTCATGGTAGATTCACAAGTATACAGCAGTGATCGGACATATGTAATTATAATCATATAATTATAAAAACTATTGCTCGCTCGTTTGTCTTAGACGGCAACGGCAACAACACACATGCATGGACAATGGCGGTGATGCGCATGCAGGAGAACGGTGACAGCGAAGCTTTTTCTCCGATGACGGTAGAGGCGACGGTGGCTCCACCAAAGATGGCAACGACGCACCCCATCCTTGTATTAGGGTTTAGAGTGGAATGGAGAGGAGGGGGAATGGGGTCACCAACGTTTAGAGGGATGGTAGGGTGATGGCCAGATCGACGGTGGGAAGCTGACACAAGCGAGCGGCGAGGCGGTGGTGGCGCCACCGAAGCCACAGATTGGAAAATAGGCTATGGGCAGGGTAGGCGGCGCGAGACACCGCCGCCGAAGAAAGGGGAAGAAGGAGATCGATGAGGGAGAGGAGGTGGTTGGATGCCGTTCGACGGGTCTCATCGATGTCGTCGAGGCAGGGGGCGACTCGTTGGGGGCAAGGAAGACGGTGACGACGACAGCAATGGTAGATCGACGAGGAGACGGAGGCTAGGGCGGGAAAGACGATGCGTCGTTGGATGTCTCTAGGGGATGTTATAATATCAGATTGATCTATCACAAAGATGTATTTGCCTCTAAAGAAGTGTATTTCATGTATATAGCTCTATACCGCTCCAATCGGCTTGTTGTTGCTGTTTAGACTTTTTGGCTAGAGTCCATTAAATAACTGTTTTGGCTTAGCCATTTCAGCCACAATCAATTGATCCATCGTGATTTAAGCAGTTGCTCGGTTATGATTAGATCTGAACGGCTGAAATGTATCAGCTTAACCAAACCGATGACACCTACTTTTTTCTATAAAAAAACGTATTTCTAGAGTTAAATCTGAAATAAAACAGAGGGAGTACGTGGTTATCACATTGTGAATCAGGATGTGAAAACCATCAGATTTGGATCACGATACAACGGAACCCCTTGCTAACTTCGGCCCGTAACAATATTACAGTATCACTCCGCCGCATCAGCGCACCGGTTACAGTTTTTGGAGGGCCACTGGCACAGTCTTAAAGAAGCCCAAAAGCACCAGGCCAGTAGGCCACTTTTCGGTATTTCCGGGTATCCCAGAGTTTTTCCTGCTCCCAATTCCCAAACCTCTTTTCCCTTCTCCACTGACCAAAGCACGCCCCAAGCGGACCAAATCGGCGAAGAAGGGCGCGCCATGGAGCCGGCGGCGGAGAAGAGGGAGGCTGACCAGGAGGAGCAGCAGCAGCGCCCATCGCAGGGCGAGCTCGCCGTCCCCTCCACAGAGGAGGACGAGGCCGAGGCGGAGGAGAACGAGCGCCGCAACCGCGAACTCAAGGCCGGCTTCCATCCCCTCAGGGTAAGTCCCGCCGCCGCCGCTAGATCCAGCCTCTATCCCCGTCGCGGAAGTAGGATTCGTTGCCTCTTCGGCGCGCCTGGAGGCCGAGATCGAGTAGATTGATATATTTTGTTTCTGAACTAAGCAAGTACTCCAGTATATAGATGTAACTCGTGTTCCTTGTTCTGTGCCTCCTGCAGCGTAAATTCGTGCTATGGTACACTCGCCGGACTCCTGGGGCGAGGTCGCAGTCTTATGAGGACAACATCAAGAAGATCGTCGACTTCAGCACTGTACGTCTACGCGGATTATTTTTCCAGGAATTTCTAGTTTTAGTGCATGCGTGCAGCTGATTGGATTTCTGATGCTATTTGGGCGGCTTGTAGGTTGAGTCGTTCTGGGTTTGCTATTGCCACCTCACGCGCCCGTCTTCCCTTCCAAGTCCTACTGACTTGCATTTGTTCAAGGATGGCGTCCGGCCCCTTTGGGAGGTACTCCTCTACACCGTCTTGCCATCTGCAGTTGTGTACTGTGTTTTGCATAGGGTTATATCTCTACATATTTCTAGTCGTTAATGGAGTTTGATTGAGCAGGATCCTGCAAATCGGAACGGTGGCAAGTGGATCATAAGGTTCAAGAAGGCTGTCTCTGGTCGTTTCTGGGAGGATTTGGTAAATACATCTGCACTATACTGTATATGTTTTCGGGTTTTCAGGAGACTATTAGTTTAGTGTATGTGGTGACAGATGCCAAATAATATACTAAAATATATATAGTGAAATGATTAACCAAATAATATACTAAAATATATATAGTGAAATGATTATCTGTAGTTCAGAAAACTATATACTCTACATGAAAATATGAGATCAGGTACCTTTCCTACATTTTTTTTTGTAAATGTTGCAGATATCTATGATATAGTCACAGAAAATCTTAATGGGGAATGGGTGCGGAACATTCCTTTATCCTCCAACTCCTCTTTACAAGGAGTAAAAAGAAGATTCTTACTAGGATTTATCATGCGCAACCACATACATGTCACTCCATGAATCCTCACGAAGGACTACTACAATATACCTTGCTTACATTATGCAATTTTGAGGTGGCCTAGGTCGACAAACCTAACATTGTTTGATTTACAAATATTGTTTAGTTTACGATGTATCTGTCCTTTACCTTCCATGTCACATGGTCACAGTGCCAATAGATGATGAACAATAAGGCCATATGGCATAAAATCAAAAGACGCCCACACAATGGGCCTATATATCCTATAGCAGGCGTTCCTTAGATCAAATGGGCGAAATGACACAAGAGGCGGTGCTGGTGCTATGTTTTTCATGTCAATATTGTGAATTTGTGACAGTGCATCATTTCCATGCCCTAGGACAAGATATTTTAGCTAGGAAGATGTGTTTGCCACATTGTCTCTGTTGCAGCTAGTTGTTTTTAACCATATTTTCCCGCTCTATCTCAATTGCCATGCCTGCTGCTCACCAACCAGCATTGGTGCCACACTCACACTGCCCTAGTTTTTTTTTTCCATTCACATCTCCCATTTGTTTTTTCCCCCTGTTATTCTGTCGTTCTATCTATTGCTCCTCCTTTGGTTTGCATTGTTGTGCAGGTTGATGTGGTGTATTCTTTCATTTAGATACTGGATAGCTTTGAACTCATTAAGAAGACTTCCGTAGAAATCACTGTGCACATCTTAGTATGGTACACAACTATTTTTAGGTTTACATCAAATACTGTATAACCATTAGCATCTGTAAACCATTTTTTCAGCATGTTTCATGCCATGGTTTGGATTTTTTTTTTTGAGGCAATCCATGGTTTGGACTAGTATGTTTCACATGCACTTTGTAACCTTGATAATGATTTCAGCTCGCTAAATGGTTCTCTCAAGGTAGCAATGGCTAATGATGCATAGGACCAACCATAGGCATGCAAAGGTTTTCAGAAAAAATGCGCTATTCTCATGAGGCTTGTTCATCTACACATTTTTATTCTGTGCAGCCACAATAGTAATGCTAGAGCTTATAGATGCTTCGCTGTGCCTCGCCAAACTGTTTTTATGTTATGATAGTTTGAATTAAGGTTGTTGAAGCCCAGTTTACTGGTTTGAATGGGTTAGCAGAAAATGGAACCGCGGCATGAACTGGAATCTCCGAAGCTGTATCACATACATATGCTAAGGAAAATCATGGGTCTTAGACGGGTTGATAAAACCGGCTTGTATACTTCCCTAGTGTTAATCTGAACTTTCTGCTATTTGTGCATATATCTCAGGTGCTGGTGCTAGTGGGTGATCAACTTGATTATAGTGATGATGTTTGTGGCGTTGTACTCAGTGTTCGTTTCAATGAAGACATTCTAAGTGTCTGGAACCGTAATGCATCTGATCACCAGGTTTGGGACAGCACATATGCTTCACTACGATGTTTGAAATTTAGACTGGTACTCAGTTTCATTCTTGTGCGGTGCAGGCTGTGATGGCATTAAGAGATTCAATTAAGAGGCATCTGAAGCTGCCACACAGCTATTTGATGGAGTACAAACCACACGATGCTTCACTGAGGGATAACTCATCATACAGGAACACATGGTTGAGAGGATAAGCTGCATATCGAAAATTAGCTATTATCCTCCTCCAAACTATCACCTCATCGATTCTTTTGAATCTATGATTGCATGGGACTAAATTGTTATGTATTGTGCATCCGAACTCTTTGTTATGCTATGTACAATTAAAATGCCGAGAGTTATCACTCGTGATGCTGTATTGTTATGTTATGATTTGTTCATTTTAACAAGTTCTTAGATGAATCGACTTATCTTCTTAGGTGAACCTTAGACTTTGCCTGTCGTAGTAGATTCTACATGCAAGTGAATACAATATGAATGTTAGTGGCAGAATTGATCCAACTTGACATGTTGGAAGAAGCGGAGTAGGTTCGGCAGTCAGAAATCTGCTTCTTCGGCAGTGAGAAATCTGCAGCAGCATGGACACAGGATGTAGTTTCATGGTGAACGGATGGAAGTCCTAAATTTCACCTACTCAGGATGTAGTTCTTTGAAAGAGAGAGTTTTACATATTGCTCAAGATGGGAGTCATTCACAAGCAATTGGCTGCAGCTGCACAAGGAAATACATGAGTTTATCATGTCTTTCGGTGGAAGTGGTATGTATAATTTCTGATTACAGTTTTCACAAAATTAAAGCCCTGTTCGTTTGTGCCGGCTGAGATATTGGCTAAAGTGGTCACACAAAACGAGAAATATTATTAGCACATGATTAATCGAGTATTGGTTATTTAAACTTTAAAATTGATTAGTTTATTTTTTAAACAACTTTTGTGTATGAAAAAATTTCAAAGACATGGTTTCGCGGTTTGGAATACATGCTACGGAAAACGAATGGAAAAGCACTGTTCCATATAACGAATCCATCCGTGCAGCCAGACAAACTAGCAAAGACCCATTTGGAACGGGTGATTACGGTCACAAGAAATAATACATAATTGAAATGTCATGGTCTAATTAGTCTTTAGAATAAATATAGAAACCAAAGTGTTGCTTGGATGCATCGAAGGAAAGTAACAAAATAATTTGGAGAGATGTAGACAAGACATGACTCCCAAGAGTAGTACTAGGACAACCTATGGGAATTTTAAAGTATTTTGAATGGAAATGACATATAGGTAAAGTTTCTTTAGGTTTGAAATCCTTCAAAATTCCTTAAAATATATTTTGTTCAAAAACTTTTAGAAACGAATACGAGTAGTTTTTTTGGTATGGTATGGAGTTAAGTCACATAGGACGTGGAACATGGGTGGGTTTCTCGTACCAGTAACATTCGTCCCGGGAACGGGAACGGGAACATCATCCCAAACACAACTAGATCGTGATCCCAAATATATGGTACAATACGGATCAAGAATGGTATGAGACTATGGGTATAAGGGTAGAGTGTGGTTTATGGAAATGGTCATAATGCTTACAGCTAGCAGCTATCTAGATTTATTTAATAGATATTGATGCAAAATCTTGATAAATTTCTTGATATTTATGTTAAGTTATATGTTTCTTGAGTACACCGTTCCAAAAAAATATAGGAACACGTTTCATCTCTTAAAAAAAGATTCCGAAGAGGTATATTCCTACCGTTTTATATTTTTAAAAGATAGCGTACCCCGTTTCATGTTCCAGTTCTCGATCTATCAATCCAGGAACTTTTGTGACTTAGGTATGGAGTTGGAAAGTTGGTACGGTACGCGTGTCAGCAGAGACTTGGACTGGAGTCCGTCTCCTCCGCGTTCGATCGCGCCGCCAACCTCCTCCGCGCGGGCGCGCTGTATATATGAGCGCGCGCGCCCAAATCTGCCCGCGTTTCGCCTCGCCGCGCGGGAAACGTGAAGCTAATCTCTAACTCCAACCCTTTCTCCCGCTGTGATTGCCACTCTCTCCCAGCTCCCGTCTGCTCCCAAAACCCAAACCCTAGCCTCGATTCTCCTCCCGTGTCTCGCATTCGCGTTCGTTCCCATGGGCGGATCTGCTGATCCCGAGGCGCCGACGCCGTCGCCGTCGCCTTCCCCGGCGAAGGCGACTCCTTCGCCTGCTTCCGCGGACGGAAACCGGTTGCGGCGCTGCGTGCAGTCTAAGCTCTCGTGGGGACCTCCCAAGGCGGGCGGAGGCGGGCGCATCGGCGGTGGAGAAGCAGGAGCTGCCGGTGCCCCTCCCCTGCCCGCGGGCGATGGGGCGCCGGAGAAGGGGGTTGGGGAGGAGCCGGAGAAGGCGAAGAAGAGAGGAAGGCCGCGGAAATCAGACATTAGCACGAAGGTACATTGCTTGAATTTTGCGTAAATTAACTGTTGTTTGTGTCTTCTGGTAGTCCATACTGCTTCTAATCATCCGGTGGGTTGAATTGTGCCTGGTTCGTACTACGCACACGAATAAGTCTGTGGGCGGGATACAACGTAACAGAGCAGTTCGTAACTCATGTATAAGAGTGATAAAATTGAGTTCTAGGCACAATTTTTACTGTTCCTCTGTTTATTAGCAACAATTATTCACTCAAATAAGTCTGCAACCCATTATAGAACTGTTATCCTTTGATGGCTGTCAAACAAGTTAAAAAAGGACCGCCCATGGCTTTGAATGATCTTAATTGGGAGAAAAACTCCAAATTGAAACAGACTTATTTAAAGCAACACAGAGAAAAAAAAAGGAGCAAGGCAGTAGCTTTGGGAAAAAAGGAAACTGGGAGATGAGGATGATGAACATGGTACGGGAGTCTGAGCTATCATGACAAAAAGGTTTGCTGGTGTTAGCAGAGAGATTTTGAGATGAAGTGGTGTCGGACGATACCTCAGTTAATGACACCAAATAGTCAAGTTTCCAATGATAAGTGGCATCGGACTGTGGCTGAGTGGCTCTGAGGCCTGCACTGATGTGCTCTTTGGTAGTGTTGGCAGATTACCCAAGGGAATGTTTTTGGGCTAGAGCATGTCAGGATTTGGGGCCAAGGGGCGAAGTGTGCATAATGGTGCTTGACTATACATATATGATCACTAGCAGGGATTTTATACAGTGAACGTAACCCATCTCACTTGTCACAAAATCAGATTTAAATTAGCTAATCAGGAGGGTAAAATTCCATCCACAGATAAGCTGCTAGATAATTGGCAAACATTCACATGCTCCTACGTAAATCTATTGCCATTGTTGTTTGTCTTCTTCATTTCGATCTTATATTTACAGAAAAAGGATCCCTTTATTCAATGAACTGTACCTGTACGTTATTCTGTTCACTTTCGTTTATGTAAAATTCTGATATGCTTAAATAAACCTATGTAGCTGTCTTCAAACAAAGAGACAACTTGTCTGGAACAAGATAGCAAGGATGAAGTAATTTTGGTTGGTATGTCAATCCTGAAACTCGTGTACAAAGTGCCCGTCTTATTAACATTTCTGTTAAGTACTCCACTAGTCTGGCCATTTATTCTGTTATGTATTCACTGTACATTGCGAATGACACACAACTGGAGATATCATGCTAGATATACCACCTTTGAATATTTGACCTGTTGAGTTTCAGATGAAAGCCCCCAGAAAAAGCAGCGGAAGGGTAGAAATCAAGGTGCAGCACTAAAGGTTCCAAACAGAAAGGGTTGCAGGGCGTTGAAATCTACTGATGGTGAGCACTTATCATACACATATTCTTTGTGCACACGTGCGCATGCACGTGTGAATGTGCAGTTAGGATCGTATCAAATCCTGATTTCGATCTAGGCTATGGCTGATATTGTTGCTGATTTGGTATTGTTATCATGTTGGTTTGTACAATGGAAGAAATATACTACTACCAGGTGTTCAGGAAACATATATTGAACACCGTGCACACTATTAGTATTATACAATCTGCAGAGTCGACATTTGGAGTTTTACAAAAGATAATATTCCCTCCATCTCATAATGTAAGATGTTTTTGACCATTTGTCGATACTACCTCCGTTTCATAATGTAAGGGTTTTGACTTTTTTGAGAGCAACTTTTGACCATTTGTCTTATTCAAAAAAATTATGGACGTGTGATTTATTTTGTTTGTGACTTACTTTATTACCAAAAGTACTTTAAGCATAACTTACTGTTTTTATATTTGCAATTTTTTTGAATAAAATGAATGGTCAAACATTGCTAGCAAAAAAAATCAAAACCCTTACATTATGGAATGAAGGGAGTACTTTCATATTTTTTTGAATAATACGAAGGATCAACGTTGCAAGCAAAAAGTCAAAACGTCTTGCATTATGAAACGGAGGGAGTATCCAACTATTGAGTGTCAAACAGTTTGAATTTATTATATGCCATGGTTGCTGAATTGCACTTATGGCATCCTTGAAGCTAACTAAATGCCATTGTTCCAGCTGTGATTTTACCTCTACTGATTAAATTACACTACTTCTGAAAAAGTGCAACGACCTTTTCTTTTGTTTGTGAAGGTCATCAACTATGCAGCAGTCAGACCGAAGTTGTCTTGCCTCAAGTATCACCCATATCAGTTGATATTGATTTGATGACTGTCCCATCTGAAGTAAGACTGATTAATGATAATGCTGATGCACTAGACAATGAAGATAAGCCACAGTTGGTAGTTGATCTAAGGTCAGAGGCAAAGATAGCTGCAGAGGTACCCTCCAATGCCAACGTTTGATTTAAGATCCTGTTTGTATTATGCGGGTGTCTTTTGATCTTTCAGTTTTATACCTTCCTTTTGGCTATTGTATCAACAACTCAACAAGAATATTCTGACTATTTAATAATCAATTGAATTGGACGTGCTATCTTTTCATGCTTTTGCATGTTTCGATTTGTAGTCATTTGAATGCCCACCTTGTCATCTCAAGCAAAGGTAAAAATGTAAAACGTTACTTCAGATACTAGATACTTGTCCTCTGCGGTTGTGGTGGTTGCCTTCTGTTTGGCCGAATACGGTATATTTGTTCATGCCTTTTTGGACCCTGCACAGATTTAAATTTATATTTCTTAAATTTAGGTTGTGTAGTACATTGCAGTGTTTTCTGAACTGCATAGTTTTAATCTTAAAACATCAATAATGTTTAAGAAATGTCGTTATTATCTATCTTGTTATTGTTAAGCAGTACGGTATTAAAATAAGCTTAGCTTTTGTCTGAGTGAGCCATCCTCCTTAAATGTTTGATATTATCTTGTGGTATTAACATACTCCATTTGGGCGCTCCGCTATTTGAGGAAAGAAACACCTGGGGTTGCTGTTTCACTTTTCCATTGGTTCCATGTTTACAGTATTGTTATTTTTGTTTTCTGAAAAGTTCATATTGTTGATTACCAGGAAAATCGGAGGTTATCATCTGGAAAGAAAATGCACCCGTTTTTTGCTTCTCGGAAAGTACATAAAGACGCTGGCCAAGATGTTCATAATGTTGATGATGAGGATATGGATTCACTTTGTACTTTTGAAACGGAACCACCTTTCTGGCCTATTCATGTTTTGTACGAACTGGAGGTATGTCCAACATATATTTGGTTCATCTGGTTCCATAATGCATGTCACCTTTGTGCTTTCATGGTCTGTCTTGGGGTGGTTTATTCAATGCAACTTCTCTCGGTTACAGGCCACTATGCCAATTCACTGGAGTAACAAATGGCTGATTGCCGACAAATCTTTTCTTGACACTAGTACCACTGAGCAAAGTTCTGCAGAGCATGGAAAGGATTTGCCTAGCCTTTCTGACAAACAAAATGAAAGCAACTTTTCTTTGGATGCGGTACAAGTTTCCTTTTCCCATTGGTCTTTTATGAAGCATTTGAAGGAGTTTGCTTTGTGCATCTGTTATAGATTTATAGTCAGTAAATTTCTTTTCTAATTATGAGCTAATCTTGGTTTAGACTTGACTGTTTGCTTTGCTCCACAGATTGATGTTGATGATGAGTGCCTGTTAACATCTAGTTCCCCCTGCCATTCTCTTTTTGAAATCAAACAGTGTGAAAGGGTACAGCATGAATTACCTGACGTCACTCTGAAAGGGTAAACTGCATTATGACGCTATTTGCCTAGATATGTGGTGGACTTCATCTTTCTTCTAGTTGTCTCAGTTTTTCCTTCAGATCACAAATGAAAAAAAAAATCAATAATCATTTGAACATCACCAGCCAGCGGTTGCAAAGTGTAGACTCCTGAATCTTACCAGTACTGGTCAAAATTAATAGCAAGCAAGCCCCCACCCTGTCATTTGTTTAGGCGTCTGTTTTAATGCTTACTCAAGTGGTGTCAGCCATTAGGGTATTACTTTGTTTTACACTTAATGTTACTGCATGCCCATTCTTCTTTTTTTGGCATTAACTGTTTGTATGTTCTTGATAGCTTACTGCATATTATATCCCCCCCCACCACCCCCAACAAAAAAAAAACCTTCCTGCATATCATACAATTTCTTAATTTCGCATTAGTTATGCCCTGGTCCTCGTATATTTCTATTCCTTTTGAGTTGGCAATTATTGTTAGTCAGTGTTAACACAATAATGCAAGCTAGTCTGCTTAGTTGTTTTTCTATGCTGGCATGAAAATTTTCATTTTGTCTTATTGCAACCAATAGGTCTACTGCACTAGTATCAATCATCTAGATTTTGTATGATACTATATTTTTGCACCTGCCTTTATCTCTATAGGTTTGATGGTTAATAGCATACATAATGTTTACTTCTGTAGCTGTCAGACGGCTTATCACCTATGGACTGACAAGCACCGGCCTGAAGCTGCTGCCCAGGTAAACATTACACAATATTCGACATATTGGCAGTATGAATCATATTTCATATTATAAAATCTTGTTGTCCATTTCCAATTATTACTATTTGATCTTTTCTTTGGCCAATATGCTCTTTTTAGGGACAGATAAAACAATACCTTCAGATATGCTTATATTTACTTTAAAATTACTATTCTATCTTGGTTTATCAGGTTTGTGGTAATACTGAGCACGTGAAATTCCTCAGTGAATGGCTTAAAGGGTGGGATGAAAGAGGCCACAAAAATAAACAAAATATATATGCTAATGGGAGCATGAATGGCAGATCCTGTCAAGATGAATCTGATACAGATTATTCAGAAAATGCTTCTGATTATGAGAATGTGCTTCTAATTACTGGACCAGTTGGGGTGAGTGCTGCGTTGAAGATTACTTATTTTTTGCAGTGTGATATGACTTATCTCATTTACCTTGAACTCTAAAGAAGAATCTTATCCCCCTGCGGGAACCTGCTGGGCAATTGGTTTGAAAGTAGTAAGGCTACGTTTATTTTATATATTTGTATAGTCCATTATTCCATTTGAAATAAATTTCTGTAACAGCCTAAATTTGTTACTGTAAGCAATAAGTTATGTTCTCAGTTGTAAAGCTGTTAGCCTGCTAGTTTTTTCCTGGTTTTGTGTAATTCCTCTTTGTTCATTATTCCAGTGTGGAAAATCAGCTGCGGTTTTTGCATGTGCAAGAGAACAAGGGTTCAATGTGATTGAGGTATATTCTGGAATTTCATCTCTCTACCTTTTAAGAGCTTCCATATTGCTATATCAGCTTCTGCTTTCCTTTTTGCCTGTTTTTCTTTACAGTATTTACCAATCTGGAACTTTTCCATAACATCTAAAACAATGTAAAAATGATAAAGAAGGTCCTTTACTTACATACAACATACATATTCCTTCCTTAAGAACATGAAAATCCAAGGGTGATTTAGTAGATACCTCTCCATCCATCTCTTGACACAGCCAGCTTTATATGCCCAAAACAGTTGTGTATTCTTACCCCACAACAAGCTTCTCGCACAAAACTCTGGATTTGAAACCTGATAAGCTCCATGATTCCAGTTATCCTAGCAAGAAGTACATGCCCTCAAGGGTATTTGTTATACAAATAAAAACTCTATTATAGCCATTTCTACGTTCATTGTACTCTTTGTATTTTGGTCAGAAAAGTACTCATGTATAGAGGAATACATAAGGCTGAACATAATAAAACAAGGCCTTGTTTGGGGAGCTTCTGGCATCTTTAGCTCCATTTTGGTTAGACTGCACTCACACAAACCTAGCTTATGCTTTTGTCTTGTTGCTTCGTGTAAATGGGTTAACATGGAAGAAGTGCATTCGGCACTTGGGTATACATATATTGGTGCTTCTCTTGCGAAACTAGCAACAGGGTGCTATTCTTTCATGCACTCAAGCCTACATGCATGGGCTAGAGTTGGGCTCAATTAATCCCTCTTTGGTATCGGATCACACATGTTTTGGGTTCAATCAGGGTTCTAGCTATACCAGTAATGTTGAATGTGCTTGTTTGAATCAGTTTTGTTTAAGGTATGGTGATAGACCAGCAAGTTAGCTGAAGACCATTTCATTGCTCACTATGAGGTGTCACCTGTCTGGCTTATTTGACTTTCGTATACGAGAAATGTTTTTACATAATCCATTGTGTGCACCCGTACTGGTGTGGATCAGTCTTGCTTTAGCTATTCTGGAATTTTATTATCATTACAAGGCACTTAGCTAGTTAGCAAGTCTAGCTCATATACATAACGATGACATCAAGTTCATAATTATTTTAGTTCTCTACGCGCACTCAAACTTTGTTGTGTAGTAACTGGAGACCAAACTTAAGGTCTCTACCACGTGCTTATTCGAGTTTTGTCTTTATGATTTGTCTGTTGGTTTAAAGTCTAAACAAGCTAACATATGATAAAAGCACTGAAGTTGGGGCCCATGGCACTATAATTGGTTGTCTTCCTTGTTTGGATACACTCGAAAGTATAATATTGAACTTATTCCATTCATGCATGGTTGTAAAAAAAGCAGTAATGTCAGGGGTTATATGCTTTTATTCAACAATTTATCACTGCAGATAGTAGTTAAATTTCTTTTAGCAATATTTATCCCTGAATTTTAACTCTGATTCCGAAGGATGCAGCTCCTCTGAGTTAAAGTCAGAGAGAAGTGGTGGCTGACATGTGGCCCTATGGACAAGGGGGTCCACATGTCAGTGACCAAAGTCATAGGGGAATTTAAGTCAGAGAATCCTAATCCAATTCTGGAAGCTTGAATTTTTTTCCCTGTTTGAAGTTTGTGACATTTTTTCTAGGTAAACACATCTGATATGAGAAATGGGACTTATGTCAGGCAGAAGTTTGAGGAAGCAACTAAATCGCATGGTCTTGAAAAATGGTATGTGCAATTTACTGTCCAATTTATCACTGTTCCTATTGGCAATGATAATTACACTGATTTTTCTGCTTTTATCCTGGTCATGCTTCATCTGTGTTATGAACCATAGTTTATGGGGACAAGTTCTACACAGGAATGGGTTGTAATGTGATGGCTTGAAAGCAAAGGAGCTTAGGAGTATATGGGACCATAGATCTGGGAGATTTCTTTATTCTGTTTTCTTGTTTATGAGATAGTTGAATCTGCCTACAACTTATACAGAGATAGGTCCTACCTCTCTGGCCTCTGTCTTTAGGAACACAGCCATTTAATTTTCCTCCTGAAATAAAAAAAAATCAATTTATTATCCTGGCCTGGCACATTATCCAGAGCTAGGGGAAGTCCATGAGCTTACCATAGACCCCCATGGAGCGCTCATCAACAGGCAGTGACCACACAACATGGGTCACTGACAAGAATCACTCAACAGTTGCCGATTTGGAGACACCTTTATCAACAGTAACTTCTCATGACCATTAATTGGCAAGTGTGAGCCCCTCAATGACTATTTAAGACAAATAGATTGGCACCAAGTGCCAGAAGGATGTCTGATTGTACTTGCATACGCTGTTCATTCTGAATTTCTGGCTAGAGAGCACCCCTACTTGTAAACTCATCATTATATTCGCATAATAGATGTTGGGTTATATAGGAGGCCGGAACCTATATAGCCGGTGTCTCCAATTGCATCAGCTTTCCCCCACATTAGTATTGAAAAGAACTTTCCCCATATTTACTTTGTAACATTGACAACTATTTGACAGCTTCAATGCTCGATATGAATTGGGATAAATGAGTGTGATCTCTAATGTGACTGACTGATTTATATCCACCAACTAGGTGATAACAACAAAAGGGAACAAGTGTTGGGGAACAGCACATGCAAATAGCTTAGGATAACAGTTTACAGTTCTTGAAATATGCTCATTGTTTTCTTGCCAAATAGATGCATAACAAAGTGCACTTTAAATAACAATGCAAGCATTCTTGTCTTAAACTTCGTAACTTTGCATGTTTGAGGTGACCTCAGAGGTATCTTTCGATATCCCATACAGGTCACAAGAGGAGGTTATCAGTCTACCAATAAGTGATTCCTTAGATCCAGCTTCAGGGACTCCTGGCATGTCTGAATATAAACAAGTCATCAACAAGACCCTCATCTTGTTTGAAGATGTAGATACTGTCTTTGATGAGGATCGTGGATTTATTTCAACTATACTTAAGATGGTAGAGACTACGAAATGGCCAATCATACTGACCAGTAACAGTAAGCCTTTTTTTGCCTCTAGGATCTTGTACATCATTAACAGCCTTAATTTCATTTGATGTAAGCATACTAAGGCTTTTGTTATTTTGTTGTTTTTTCTTTATATTTCCTGAAGAGAAAGATCCGTCATTGCCTCATCTCTTGGATCAGCTAGTATTGGATTTCACATATCCATCATCTGCAGAGCTACTTTCACATGTTGACATGGTGATTAAGTTAATTCTAGGCTGAAAAAACTGAAAAGCTATTCTTCTTTCTGCATTCGATGAATGTTGATCACGCCATGTTTCATGCAGATATGCAAGTCTGAAGGAGTAGATATCACTGTACCTCAACTGAAGCATATAATAAATGCTTGTTTAGGTGATATTAGGAGAATAATGATGCTTTTGCAGTTTTGGTATCAAGGCAAGCAGCAATACACAGGTTGGGTCCTTTGAATGTATAATCCTTTTGAACTAACTATACGGTTATGTTGTGGTTCAATACTGTTGGCCCATTATGAAAAAGTTAACCTCAGTACCTTGCCAAAAAAAAGAACTTAGTGATATACTACCTCCGTCTCAAAAGTAAACAGCTCTTCTCTTATTTACAGAAATGTAATATTGAGATTACTAGCTGAATGCTCGTGCTTTGCTACGGATAAAAAAATGTTATAGCATGTGTAAAATAAATTAAAGTGTTACCCATATTTTTCTATAGAGAATGTTCATCTTAATTTGATTTTACATGTGGCTAATCATTTAAATTTGATTGCTTTTAATATTAAGAAGCTCAAGGGTGAATTTGCAAATTTACATGGGAGTAGATGGGGTGGCAGATCCACTGCCACCACCACTACATCCTTTTATTTTTTAGATAAAGGATGCTTTTATTGATCTTGGATGATTACATCAAGGTGATACAACCATACAAAAAACATTCCCGGCCTCTCCATAACTAATATGCACACAGCCAAAGACACCCACACAAATAAAGTTTCAAACAAATAGAGGCAGAACCTAGCCAAGAAGAAATCCTCAATCTAGACTACCACCCATGTACCTAGGTCCACTCATGTACCTAGTTAAAAAATCCTTGGCCTCCAATTCCAATCGCTGACATGCCGCTGCAACCATATCTCATGAGCCAGGCTTACTATCTCCTTTTATAGGAGCGTAGATACTTTAAACTTTCAATAGATTCAGCAGCCAATAAACATGGTTGTGGAGCTTGTTTGCAAACCTTTGTAGACTAGTCAAGTACGAGTTTATGATAAAATGGACATTTAGATTAATGGCCTTTATCTGGTTTCAATTAGCTAGCTTATTTCCACATTTAATTTTCAGCTTTAAGTTAGAAATTTAATCTGGTTGTTGCATGATTTGTTTTGCTTATTTGCTCTTTTGGTGAAAGACGTGTCATTGTATATGATCGGCTTGTTGTCAGCAACCAAAATGCAACAAGATTCCCTTGTTGCACCAACTATCAATTGAATAAAACCATGCATTGAGAATAGCTATTTTTGTTTTTTTTTCTCATATGAAGTTTATGACAAACCGGGTAGCTCAGCAACGAGTTTCAATGTTTGTGTTCAGTCTAAAAGTGGTGACTTCGTCATGTTTTTGGTAATATTAATGCTGTGTCTTGTGTTCTGCTTTCAGATAAGTCAAATAAGTGCCTGTGCTGTCCTTCACTTGATTTGGATGCAGTACATTCTACTGTACCAAAAATACTGCCTTGGGACTTCCCTTGTAAGTTATCAGAAACAATATACATGGAGATAGACAAAACAATCATGTTAGCTGAAGAAAAGGAAAAACAGCTGGAACTATCAGTATTTGAAGGCCTTGAGTTACAAATAACAACACCTTTGACCAAGGGAAGAAGTTCTGGTAAAGCAAAAAAGCCTAAGAAATCCAAGTTAAAGCGTGGTTGCTCTGCTGAATGTAATGATGTTTCACCTTGCAAGAATGACCTTGATGATTTCCACGGTAGTCCTGTTATCCCTCTTCCATCAAATCAGCAAAGAGTGAAAAATAAGCGTGGTACAGTTTTGTTTTTTGAGTCTGATGGTGATCTAGCTGATGCACATGCTGCCAAAGATGCCACATTTACTGTTCATGAAGGTAGTTTGCTTCCACAACCTTCAGATCTGCCCTGTTTACATGGGCAAGGGGTTTCCAACATTGTTCCAGAAAGTGCTTTCTTCCAACAATCATCTGTTGCCCCTGTACATAGGGAAGTGATTTCAAATCAATTATGTTTTCCTTGCGAATCAAGGGGCTTTGAAACTACCTATGCTTTCCAGAACCCGCTTGAAAGCAACATGCCCGGATCCATTTCACAAATATGTGATACATTTATGTCTCAGGGTATGTCTTGTGTGCCTGAGTCATCTTTGATAGTTGGGGGAGCATTTGCATCAGTCAGCAGCGATGATCTTTTATCAAGTCTAGTGTCCAATGGTTTGTCTGCCCTTTGTAATGATAGTACTTACACTGCGTCTACAGTACCACTAGAAGATACTATTAATGTGGAGAATCAAATGACTGTTGAACCTCAAAAATTTGTGGAAGATGAAGTTGGTGAGACTTGTGAGGCTTATGCAGACTTGTCTGACAGGAATGAACACGCAAGCTGTTCTACAGGATATCAATTGATGGATGAGTGCAGTCGTGCTGAAAGTGTTTGGTTGCTTTCTGGAAAAAAAACCAATGACTCCTGCAAGGTCGAACATGTGCAAGATACTTGGAACAGGCTACGCAGGTGTCATCCTGTACTTCCATGTGACATGAACCACAACATATCAGTTTCTGGAATTTTGAAGTGTGTTTCAAGAGTGTCTGATTTATTATCAGAATCAGATCTAATGCTCACCTGCGGCCACCCTTTTAGTAATGTGAGTTATTATGTTATTTTGTTTTTGGTTTCTTTTGAGATCCATGTTTCTTTACAATGGTTCTGAAGTATTAATAAATTTGTGCAGGACATTTCAAATCCATCTTTAGCTTACACTGAGCCAGATGGCTTCTCATCATACAGCAAGCAGCTTGAGATGGGATCTATCTATATTCAGCATGCTCTTTGCATTTTCCCAAAGAATTGTCAAGTTAGAGATGATGGTTCTGTTGATTTGTCTCAAGGGTTGTTGTTTAATGGTACAACTAACAGATCTCTAGGTAAACTCATTAGCTCTGAAATCAGCCGCGGTGATGAATCTGGGAACATTTCTTATATAAAATATCCAACAAGTTGTATTTCTAAGAGAAGGTAAGCATTTATGTGCCTTTCCAGTTCATTTTATTGCTTATATACAGTGATATCATATGATGAGGTCAAAAAATATGTAAACATGATGAACCATCTTTCTTATAGTTGGAGCTCGATGTTGATCCCTTAGCTATACTTGATTTATCCCATCAACCAGAAATATGAGTAGAGTAGATCATTTCATTGGTCACAGTAGTATATTTCTGTGGCTTGCTTCAATATAGGGTCACATGTTCACATAGACACATGCATTGGCAAAATGATATTTCTATTGGTGCAATCTATCAATGTAAAATTTTCTATTGGCGCATAAATAGCATGCACTTTATTTAGAAATGCAAATGAAATTTTATTAGCTGTCATACCACATGCATTTTGTTATAGGCTTGCCAGAAAGAAATTATGCACCGATTGAATTGATGACATGGTACATGGAGCTTCACATAATAGTGATAGACTGCGCTTCTGCACCATAGTCATAAACTTCATCTTCTTCCCTTATTAATCTACTGCAAGTTGAAAAAATGGTTGCATATTTGCAATTTCCTTGTAAATGGATTTTATATGAATTTTAGTTGTTACCTTAAATTTCACCAAGGTAGATATTTTACAATTACATGAACCTTTTCCCGAACTAGTTAAATCATCTTTTTTTTTGTTATTGTATGGGCACACCAATGGAAGTTCGTATTGGGGGCACTAAGGTGGCAAAGTGCAAACTTTGACAGTTTGACTGTTTTCGTATATAACTCCTTAATGTTGGTGGTGACCCTTCCCTGATAACAAACCACTGAAAGTGATAATATATGGATCAACATAATTTTTTTCTAGTGGCAGTTGTGACTTGATTGTTCTCTTGATTAATTGTTGACATCCTTTGCTCAGGGAGCTACAAGTTCGTCTTTGTGAAATCCTGCTTCCGGTAGTTCCTCCTAAGCTATCTCAGTCACTGAGAGGTCCTGCTTTTGTTGATTATTTGTCTTCGATGAGACAGATTTCACGGTTAGAAAATATGCAGCTTTCTGAGTGTAATGCTGCAATCAAGCAAAGAAGGTAAGCACTGTCTTCCAATTCTAAAAATGTACTTTTGAAACTTATTTTACCGAGCCACTTGCCCATGTCTGATTCAGTAGAATTCCATATTTGCACCATGCAGATTCCCTACTGATAATTTTTTGTTCCAAACTTCCGTTATTGTTCTATGGTTCAAAACTTAAACTGGCTAAATAAAACTTTACTCTGAAAGTGTGCAATTTATACAAGGTTCAACTGAATAGAAGTTTATGAGTAGCACCATAGTGCTACATAGTGGAGCTATTGAGGAGATATTAGGACCTTGATATTTAAGACAAAAAAAGTGACTATTCAGAATTTGTTATCATTTAAAATATTCCCTATGCCTCTAGTTTTCAATATGTATGTGCTTCAATCTGCAAAACTGCAATGGTTCATTTTTCCTTTTTTTCTGTTCCAGTTGGAATTTGTTAATTATTAACCATTGTAGCATCGTACAATTGTGTTTTGTTATCCCTAATGATAACTGTTTTCACAATATTACGTGCCATTTGTGTTATTAGGATTCAATTTTACTACTCAGAGAATCTATGAGCAAACTTCGTCGCATTGAACCACTTTTTCACTGGCCCATCGCTGATGTATGTGCTCTATCTTGTCGTAGGTGTCGTCAGTGGAGACATTACTTGAGTTCTGGTGCACTTTCCCTGGCTGCCGAAGACATTGAATTATTAGCAAACAGCAGCTGTTTCAACGACAGACGCGAGAGCGAGAATATCATGGAGCAAGCAATTTCCTAGGAGTATATAAGTTACTAACAGACTGGTTCATATATTTGGCAACTTTTTTTTTGCCAGCTTGATTAGAGGCGATAGGATAATGAGCTGCCCGAGATGGTTCATTTTTATATTCACAATTCATGGCACGTAGCCAAGTGGTGAAGTCCTGGTCCATAGTGGGCGGAGCTGACGATTCCAGTGTATTGAGATGTACAATGTAAATGAATGTTTGCCGAGAATGTAAATGAATGCTGTTATCATAATTGTATCATGTGATCTCCCTAGCTGAAGTTAACTGATGTGCACATATCCAAAGAGAGAACGCGCATCCATGTGAACTTGAAACTTGAAAACAAATTATCTCCAATTTTCGTATACAATTACCGTTGTTTACGTCTTTTATTATACATTTTACCTAAACTTTTGATCTTGTCTACATGTTTAGAATGTGAATTTTTCACATATTTTTGTGGGGTCAAACTATATGCGAAAATGTAGGGGCTGTGTGCTGTTGAGATCACCTATTAAACTAGACAGCATGAACAAAATTAGGTGTTTGTTGGAATTGATTAGACTAGTCCGGACTACAAACCGCCTGCTCTGCTGGGTTGCCATGTGCAAAAGAGCAAGGCGTTCTTATCAACACTATCAATCTGGCAATCATGCTCAGCTATTTCATATTAACTCTACAAACTTCATATTAAACAATCACATTTGACATAAAAATGTTGGATCAACCACGCTTCCGATCCTTTTTAACGGTCAAACATTACCAGAGGACAAACGGCAGACGGATGGGTAGCTAAACACCGATAAAAAACAAAACCAGTGGCTGCAGGTGGCCGCAGCTCGGCAGCTGGCTCACCATCCCAACGAGTCAACCGTGGACTCGAGTCAATGCGTACAATTCCTACGGTCTTTGCCACGCATATTCTCCTCCCCTCGTCGCTCAATCTCGCGACAACAAGAAGCATCACAACCCCAGCCGCGTAATTAAAACGTCGCGCTTAGCTGGAAACCACGCTCTTACAGCGAGGACACTTACGTGGAACACCGTCTCATCCTGACAGCTACACACCTCTCGTCCTGTTCCGTCCCGACCCCTCCTGACCGTCCCAGCACCGCTCGCTCCGTTTCACATTGGGAGCCCGACGTATTGTAAAGCGAAATGTAAAGCGAACTACGAAAAGCTCACACACGTCAGAAGCTCTTTTGCCGAGCTGGCCGGCGTGACAACATCGCGGCACCTCCTGCCATGTTGCGCGACATGAGCACGACGAGATATGGCACTTCAGATATCGGCTCACGCACTTTTCCAGCGTTTTTCCATGGTTGGTTGGTTCGTCCGTTTGTGCCATCTGATGATGAGTTGCTTTTGTGCTAGCTAGCTTCGACGGTGTTTCCGTTCTTCGTTCGGGACCTTCGGGTAGCGTGGTGTCCATCAGCTTTACGTTGTTTCTCACTCGAAAAATAATGTTCCGTGGCATCGTCCTGCCTTCGTTCGTATCTTTTCTTTCTTTGTTCTTTTTTTTTAAGTGGGTACGCACGCTTTGCTTTAGTTTATCTCGGCCATTTGCACGCAATTCGCTTGCCGTTTCTTGTAATCGTGAGTGTTTTTGCAGCAAATCCGAATAAAAACAGCACCCTTCTCCTGACCAAACCACGCACGCACACACGCATAACCATCATCTTGCCGTGCTGAACTGCGAGTTGATACTATGTTAAGTTGTTAACGTTTTTCTGCAGGTCCAAAAGTCAAAAGGGCTAGGCGTAAGTATATTCTACCGCACGGTCAGTTGGTCACACGCTTACGGCTTACTGGCTTATATAGGCTGCCGTATGCACGTACGTGTCTTCGTTAAAGACGCCAACAGTTCCAAACTGTGTACCGCTCTCTTGCCATTTGAGGATTATAGAGCAGAATTCCTCGTCACACTCACGTTGACTCTTCGCCAGTTGTTCGAGTGTTTAAGGGTTTTCTTTCCACGTTCATTTTTCAGTAAATTTAGCAAAATTACGAATCGGTGTTAAAACTGAAGCAACTGCAATTTAAAGCTCAAATTTCAGGGAATTACACATCTTATACAAGAGTTACTTGTCATGCTCAAGTAGTACAGGAAACTAAACAGATCTTATTGTACGTGGATAGTCAGGTTAAGCTCAGTTGGAATGAACTAGACTAAGAACTTTCAGACACCAAAACATGCCCTTATATGGACATGACAAATACAAAGAAGGGTAGATTTTAGAAAAGTAACGCCTTCTAGTGCAAATGTTGTCGAGTAGCTGCAAGTGAGAGATTGTCATGTGCAAATTGCACTGTGCTAGATTTATTTTAAATTCTATTATTATAGGTTCAATTAAATTCTATTATTCTGTATTTTCTAGGAGAAGATCTTTGAAATAGAATAAGGTATTAAGGTTTATACAGTTATTAGCCCATTTTTTACATACAATTGTACATTTATATAACTACATCATGAGCTACCACGAGCTAACGGCCCAAAAAATTATTTTTCTTTCACTAATGTGGCAATTTTTAGTCTCTAGATCAGACATTACAACCTCTTCGTGAGATATCTTAATGTGGTAGTAGGTTTCATTTTTAGTGAGCTGCAACGTTATGAGCGGAAACCACTCTCACCAAAACGAATCCATATGTGGATATATGTCCCCCATACGATTAGCTATGCACATGGATAATGGATTTGGCTCAGCTAGTTGACACGTACTAGTACTACGTAGCACTTTGGCAACAAGAACACGCAGGCACGTGCCAACCCCGACGACCGGACCGTTCAGCTCAAACACACCCACACAGAAGACACAACGCTTGCCCACACGCCAACACACCGCCGCAGGCCCGCAGCCACCATTCCGAGCCGCCATCGCGGAAAAGAAAAGCAAGCAGCCGCGAAAAGCGCAAAAGGCCCCGCACCGCACCGCGCCGCGCCACCGCGACGCAACGCAGCAACGCCAAGCCCGAGGTCTCCCCGCGCGGATGGGGGTTTGGCCGTGGCCCGTGGGGCCGATCGGTCTGTCCCGCGGTTACGCGCGCGAGCGCAGCAGAAAGATGCCGATGCCGGTCAATGCGACAACGCCATCTCGCTCGCCTCGGCGTCGTCTCCATCCACCGCACCTCACCCACCCAAAAAATACTCCCAACTCACACAATTCACAAAGCCCCACCGCCCCAAAGCGAGAGGGTTCAGAAAAGGGAAAAAAATCTGCACCTTGCCGTCTTCTTCGTCTTCTCCTGCTTGCTTCCCCCAAACCCAAAGCCAGGGTCTCGCTCTCGATTGGCACTTGCTCTCTTTTTCCCCCACTCCATGAACTAGCCGCCGATGGGTCCGCCCGTCGCGCCGCCGTCGCCGTCGTCGTCGTCGTCGGGGGGCTCGTCGAGGCGCCGCCGCAAGCTCGAGCGCCGGAACGCCGCGAAGCACATCGGTTACGACGCCACCCTCTTCTGCAACTACCCGCAATCCCCTCCCGCTTCCTCCGCGCCGGCCTCCGGGTCGCCGTCGTTGGCTTGCTCGCCGGCGTGCTCGCTCGACCTCACCAGCTTCCGGATCGGAGGGAGCGGGGATGGGTCCAGGGACGTGGAGCTCCTCTGTTCCAGCCTCGGTCTCTCCGGCGTCGACGACTTCGCCGTCTCCATGGATGATTGGGAGAAGCACAAGGCCGGGAGGTCGTCCTTCTCCCCTTCCTCCGCCCCGCCGCGCGAGGAAATCCCAGCGAGGGATTCCCCTCTCTGCCGCGAGGCTGCCAAGGAGCCGCCCCTGCTCATCGCCCCCGTGCTCCGGGCGAAGGAAGCGCCTAGGGAAGCGGCAATCGAAGCTCCGGCGCCGCTGCTACGGGTGGATCCGTGGGAGCCCGCGCGTCCAGATGTGAAGAGAGGAGGCGGCGAGGGAGGAGGGATCAAGGGTGTGCGGCCGCCGCCGGTCGTGCTCAAGCCGCCGCCGTCGATGGCACGACCGGTCGCCTGCTTGGTGGGGTCCACGTGGGATATCTTGCGGTCGTTCGCGCCAGAGGAGGAGAGTGGCCACGCCCCGGCGAGCAGATCTGGTGGTGATTCTGCACGCCAGGACGCGGCGGCGGCGGCGGAGGAGGAGGATGAGGCTTCAGTGTTGACGTTGGAGGAGCTTGGACTAGGGGAGACGTCGGAGGAATTCACAGGCACGTCTTCGCTGTCGACGACGAACGATGATGAGACGTCGAGCACAACCACGGAGTCCATGTTCTACATCTCGCCCAACGGGAGGTTTAGGAGGAAGATCCGGTCTTGGAACCGAGGGATGCTCCTGGGAAGTGGCTCGTTTGGGACAGTCTTCGAGGGGATCAGCGAGTAAGTCCTTTTACAGACGAAAATTTATGATTTCTTATATGCTGAGTGTTCAATTTGTGCTCGAGATCAACAATTTAACCTGACCGAGTTTAGGCGAACTGATTCTCTGACTGATTGCAAACTAAGATGCCTCCAGTTTAACCCTTAGGTAGAGTCCCCAGATGGTGTAGTCTACTAGTAGTAAGTAGTAATTGAATCATCCACATGATTGTACTTGCAACTACTTAAATGACACAACACTGACCTGTAGGTAATCATAATCACACTAGAGTCGGAATGTCAGTGCTCAATTAAACTACATGAACCATTTGTAGTTTACAGGAGAACATGGCAATTGTTCGCCAGTGTTGCAGTGTTGTACTGTATCTGTTATGCATGAAGACCAATTAATGCTTTTTATTTACTACTTGATTTGTTGTCTTTAAATTCGGATTGAGGTAAACATATGTTTACTCACTAACTGCTCTGAAATATGTGATATTTAGCTTCTAGAAGATGCACATGAACTGGCTGTTGTAAATTTTTTAGATAATGGAAATGGTTTACATCTCCGGCCTCTGCCGTTAGGAATGGCTGTCGTAAATGAAACATTATATCAGTATCTGTTGCTCCTTTTATGTGATGGTGTTCAATGAGCAGTTATGTTTAGTATAGTCTGCTCTAATGTTTGCATGTCACATGTCTCTTTAATGCTGCTCAACTTCCTGCATCTTATGATTTGATGTTTCACAGTGAGGGTGTCTTCTTTGCGGTCAAAGAAGTCTGCTTGTATGATCAAGGTAGCAATGCACAGCAGTGCATTTTTCAGCTTGAGCAGGTTGGTTTTCCCCTTTTTTTCATCAATAATATCAGAGCCATAATATCTTACTGGTTCTGGTGTATTGTGAAATGTGATCTATTCTAACTTCTTTTCATATTTCAGGAAATTGCACTCTTGAGTCAGTTTGAACATGAAAATATAGTGCAGTACTATGGTACCGACAAAGTAAGTTACTGGTCCTGTTATCTTTCATCATTTTGTTGAAACACCATGTCCGGTTGTTCTGTTTGTGAATTCCTAGGTTTTACTTATTTTCTTTTAGGCTGATGATTCAATTGTGTGACTACTGCAGGAGGATTCAAAACTTTACATCTTTCTTGAATTAGTGACACAAGGATCTCTTGCATCTTTGTATCAGAAGTACCGACTGCGAGATACTCATGTTTCAGCATATACGAGACAGATTCTTAATGGGTTGACTTACCTGCACGAGCGAAACATTGTTCACAGGTAAGAAGATCAGTTGATTTCACATCAGCTGACAATTATACAAAGCAATGCCTGCTTACTGATTTTTATCATTACCTTGAAAAACCTTAAGGAAATATATATAGACTCATGTACTGTACATCTATTCTGAGTTAACAGTTCAAAATCTTATCTTTCAGGGATATCAAATGCGCCAATATATTGGTGCATGCCAATGGATCCGTGAAACTTGCTGACTTTGGTCTTGCTAAGGAGGTCCGCTTACTGTCTTGCAATTTTTTTTTTAATCTTTGAATGCTTCAGTTATTATTCTAAAAAATACCTCATTGATATGATTGATTTTTATCTAAATCTCTCAGATTACGAAATTCAATGTGCTTAAATCGTGCAAAGGAACTGTTTATTGGATGGCACCTGAGGTATGGCACCATACTCTATGAGATCAGACTTGGACATGCTTGGGTTTTAATTGTTTATCTTATTTCTTTCCTTTGATTATTTATTTAGAATAACAAGATAACAGCAAGGTAAAAAAGTGTTTGTAATTAGATACTTAGATAGTGTTGTTGTTATCCTAAAATACTCAAGAAATATTTTTAATTAGTGAAGTTTTTGAGTTGATTGGCTCACTTAACCTAGAAATTTTAGTGTTGTGTCAAATATTGGTGTAAAAACTACCGAAGATCTAATTCATAGTGTAGTCAAGTTATTTTTATGCTTTCTGTAATAATTACTTGAATTAATATTTTGTATGAGTACTGGTATCATGAGCTTGGATAGGTTCTCAACTGACTTAACAAGATAACAAGATACCACATAAGTATTCAACAGCATGGTATGATATGCATATGCCCATAGTACGTACAATGATTCTTAATTTTGATTTGCCGAAATTTCAGGTTGTCAATCCCAAGAAGACTTATGGACCTGAAGCTGATATTTGGAGTCTGGGCTGCACAGTCCTAGAGATGTTGACACGTCAACTTCCCTATCCTGATCTGGAATGGGTGAGTTATTATTGTTCATCAGGAATCTAATTTACCTCCAAATTTAGATTGCAGTGTTGGTTCCAACTTCAATGAAGTTATCCAGTCTGCATGTGTTTCTGGTTTCCTATATGTATTTACACCCATTTTCTCAACTTGTTCTGCAGACACAAGCTTTATACAGGATTGGGAAGGGGGAACCACCAGCAATACCTAATTGCCTTTCTAGGGATGCTCGTGATTTCATAAGCCAGTGTGTAAAACCCAATCCAGAAGATAGACCGTCCGCGGCAAAGTTGCTTGAGCATCCTTTCGTTAATAGGTCAATGCGGTCAATAAGGTCTATGAGGACATCTTCACGCTCAAATTCATCAATACGCGGCATGAATGGATAGAATTGAGGACGACTTCAGAATATTGGTGGAATGGTAAGTTAGTTTTCTTTAACTTGCTTTCCACTCATCAATAAATTGTAAATAATTAAACTGTTCCTATACAATAGTTCTACTTCATAAAAAAAGTAGGACCAACGAGTTTTACACATCATCACCGGAAGCAGATCCGTGCATATCAAATATAATACGAAGTTGTTGCCATCATCTGCCTGGTTGTGCTGCACTATGTTGACATTTAGCGCGTGATTAATCTGACTTTTGACTGGTGTCCATATTCTCTTTGCAGATAATTAGTTCTTGCTAATCATGTGGAGCTGGCCGTGCAGTCGATTCGTTACCAGGAAGCAATATTGTCAAAAGCACACTCGTCAACTCCAACCATTGTGTTTCATTTGTTGATTCTTTTGTCATACTTGCTGCAAGGGGATGTGTGGTGGTCTAGTCAGCGGCTAATATTCAGCCCGTAGAATAGATTAAATGTGCATTCAAGCGCATAAGTGTAAGTAGGAACTGACGATGTAAATATGCATGTTCATGGTGGTGATTTGTCTTTGCTACCATATGCCGTGCTTGCAAAACTTTGGAACTTCAGAGAGTAGTTTAGGTTGGATTGCCCCGTGCATGTCTTCTCGTTAGAACAGGGGTGTACGGTAAGTCATCAACGATTTCTTTGTAGGGTACAGGAATTCCGAAGGAAAAGGCTACGATTGGTTGCTGTTCTCAAGTTGATAGTTGGCGTTTATAACCACATCGCGGTTGGCTATTGCCGTCTTGACGATCACTTCTTACGCGTTGTTTGACTTGCGTGTAGTCCACGCAAAACACAAAAGAAGAGAGAGAGGGAGGGGGATTCAGATGTCTCTGTCTGATGCCGTTCGTTTACCTCTCTTTGTTTGGAATTTGGAAATGAAGGTGACTACGTCATTCGTTACCGTCCCTTAATTAGTGTAAAGCTGACCGGAGCTTTTACTATTCAACGGTTAAATCCGTTAAAACGGTACTTCGTGACATCTGCCGTGAATAACTATCAAGAATTGAGCAGATATTTCCAAGAAAAACAAGGAGATAAGAAACACCTATACACAAAGGAGTTCCATTTTTTTCTCTCTTAAAAAGAAGATCCGATGGGTAAATAGGTATAGGGAATGTATCATGTGCACATAAGTCTTTTCATGCACACGGACTAATAAATATCATAAAAAATCTAGAAAAAATTATACATGTACTTATAATAATAGTACTATACATATATGTAAAGTCTCATCTTAAAATTCATTACAAAGAGTAATAAAAAGGACAAAATTATGACATTTTTAGTCCAAAATCTGTTAGATTTTTTCATCTTTTTGTTACCGCTAAAATATAATAAATTTTAAGATGGAATCTTACAGATGTGTATAAAACTATCAGAAGCACGTGTATAAAGTTTTCTAGATTTTTCGATGATAGTTGTTAGTTGGTGTGCATGAGAAACATACGTACATAGGCCATGTTCACATAGGTATAAACATAACAACTTGTATACGCATAACTTACCCAATAAAACTATTATATAGTTACTGTATTAGCCATGTCATGTAGACAATAGACACTACAACAGCCTAATGGGTGGTTTTTTCAAAATAAATTCTCATTCAATTATCCCTCTCGTCTTTCCTTTCAACTGCCTATTATTTTTTTCTTTCTTGTCTAGAACTTGATTTCTTGTATGAGAAATCATTTCCTCGTTTTTTTCCGTCTCTTCTAACTCTTCTAGCCAACTCAACCTTTTCTTATGTGGCAACTTACTTAGGCTCCCATCGGCGCTGGCTTATAAGCTGCCGCGAAAATCGAATTTTCAAACATAATTTTAAAGTTGGTTTTATGGCTTTTTCATCATGATTTTTTTTTCAAACTTGGATTACAAATCATATATAACACGGATATAAAAGTATACTTATAAATTATTTTTTGTTGCTTCGTTCATATTGCTACGGCTTACTTCAAAAAGCAAAAGAATCACAGCCTTAACGCTATGCAGGTTAGCTGAGGTGCAGGGTCCCCATGGTCGGTGCAAACAAGAGGGAATTGACCAAATAAACAAATTAATGCTGTTATTATGCTGATAAATTGATGCATCGGTGATCCAAATCTTATAGGTTGCCTAAATCGTTAGTTCATGACCTATTCTGAATTGATGGGTTCTCGCTTACTAATCGATGTGGCATTCTAGTCTTGCTTTTGGGACAAATTTTATCCTTGTTCGTGTGGACTAAGCAAGCTGTTGCATAATGCAAGCATTTTGCAAGTTGTTGCCTTCTGTTTGCGTCCACCGCACAAGTTTATGTGCTGTGGGCACAATTTAGTCTCTAAATCTGTTTCATTGCACGATGCCCATATGTGAATATGTAATACCAAATAGGAAATCCATCACAATATAAAATGTATGTTCAGCTTGCTTTCACAATGTAAAGAATCAAACAAGCAGCCTTGCTCAAAACAAGCCAGTTTTTTCTTGCTTATAAAAAGCAAGATGACCAAGAGAATTAAGAACAATGGGTATATATGCTGAATGCTGAAAAATGGATCAAGATTTTGGATTCGCCTGGCATCTTTCTCGATGCAATGAGGCCTGTGGCCTTCAAATTTGTAAGGTTATTACTGGATCGGCAGAGGGTAAAATCCAGTGTCAAGAGCAATGGCCAATGTTGGCATAATATACAAACCTACAATGATACCTTCACATGCCCCAACTTCAATCGGTTGTCTCATTGCACGATGTCTACAACAAACGGATTTTGCAATACGAATTTTCGAACTGGAGGGCGTACACGAGACAACAAATTGTGGTAAAAGATACCGCTCTGTGAACCCACATCAACTGGAGTGCTTTTCCAGAGAAGCAAGACATGACTGGTTGGACTTTGAATCTGCATTCAGCAAAACACCACGGAGGTGTTCGATATATGATGGCTCTACTCGACAACAGTGCTGAGGTCGACTTTGTCTAGGAAGCAGGAGAGTTTTTATCCTCCAAAAGCTTCAGCTCCTCCTGCCAACTTTCGATCTTCTTCATTTTTTCGAGTTGTTCAGGCTTCATTTTTTCTGGATCTCCTTGCAGCTGCGCTTCTGCTAAGCGTATCTGCAATAAATCAAGACAAATTCATCCAGGTCAAACCTCATCCTGTTTGCCTTCTATGTCAAGTTTTTAGGTCAAACCTCATGCAGTCATGTTATTATAAATTCAACATTTCAAAAGTGCGAATGTGTAGTTTCAATTATATTTAGCCTCATGGTGGCAAACCAAAATAGTACACTTGGATTGAGTACCTGTGATGAACTAAGTCATAAAAAAATCACACAATCAATTGATATCTACATTAGACCATTGGCAATTACCACAAATAAATTAAACTTACAGTGCAGGATAAAACTGATTACAAGTGCTTATCTTAAGTTACTACTCATTATGATTGATTGTGAAACTAGTTTTCCAGGAATACACAATAATTATTTAGTACTATGCAGAAAATGAAAATTAAAGAGCCTTCAAGTTTTGGAAAGCTTTTTATGCTAGAAACCAGACAGATAAACTTCGGATCTGCGGGATAAACTACCATGCTCAGGTCCCCCAGAACAACTACAAATTGGAGGAGGGAGGGAGAGAGGCAGGCAGGGAGGAAAAGAACCTTCTTCTTCAGTGCTCGAATTTTCTTATCTATGTCTGGAGCAGATGACTCCGATTTTGAGTTGTCAGTAGCATCAGTGGAGGATGTTGCTACAACTGGAGATTCAGAAATAGCAATGCCACTTATCTGCTTTGTTACACTGTCCACTGCATCCTTCGACTTGTCAATTTCTCCAGCATCATCCTCTATATGTACACTCTTTCCTTTATCATTTGTTGAACTGGCCTGCTTAGAAATAAGACAATGTCCAGCACAACATCATAAAGCCACCCTAATAAAACAGTAGCTCAATCTAAAAGAAATTAAATCATTACCGTATTGCAAAAAAAAAAAAAACTGTTCTGTTAAACCAACTATCAAATAGAAGATTTATGTAGAGTTAAACTTGTTGTTCTTTTATGGTCCATACTTATGTCTCCCATGACTTGCTGATTGTGTTGATTCATTAAAAATTCCTCTAATTAATTGAATGAGTATCTCACCCTCTGCATAATACGCATACAGCTGTTTCTTATTACAACATTACAGTCCTTTGCCAGACCCTAAATTAGCAAATGGTCCAATACTTTGATGAAACCAAAATACAAATTCGTATCAGTGCACCTAAGAGTTAAAACTATACACAGAATATTGGCCTTTATCATGGAATTTGTGTTGATTACATGCTTAATAGTCAAGTATACGTCAATTCATTTTCTAATTGTGTCATTGTAGTTGAATGGGTTTATGGCATGGCCCAACAAAGTCTGCCAAGATAACCTTGCCACATATAAAGTTTGGTGTAACAACAACATAGTTACACTCCTTGGACAAAAGGAGCGGAAAAAATTGTATGTTTGGTAGATTCCATGTTTTGCTCCAGATCAGTACTTACCAAGAAAAGACATGTAATCATGATGATGGGGAAACAGTGCATGAGGAAACAAATGGGGTACAGTAGTAAAAGCAGTCAAGAATGGGACTGGATCACTGGACAGATTATTAGAGCTGCTCTTAGGGTTTCTAGTATCTGAAGTCGCAAACCAACATGAGCTCTACCACCCAAGCAAGTGAGTACATAGGTACAATAATGCAAACTATCATCATCATATATCAACAATTCTTCCAAGTTTAGGTGTTGGTGCCACAGTATCATAATAATTGATTGAGACAATAGGCATGACCACGTTTTGGCTATAATATGAGATGGCTAAAAAACAATTCCTTTTCTGACTCTATTCTGCTGGTTTTGTATTTATTCTATGGCAACTCTGAAGCTACAAAAAAAAAATCTCATAAAATGTCTCTTCTCGTCTCATAACAAGTTTTACGCACCTGATTGGCCAGAAATCACAACACACGCATAAGAAATCTAACTGTGCCAGTGGCTTGCATACATTTCAGATATTGGTTAATTGCACAAATTCAGCATTAACTTGCAACATGCTAAAAGTCTTGTTTGCATTTAGATGGGAAAATAGACTACTTAATCAATGTAATTGAGGAGAACAGAAATGTGCCAAAGCTACCCAGCCATCGGGTATCAACATAAATACTCCAATAAAAGTATTGCGATTACTGTTAGACAGTTTGGTTGTAAAAAATTGACCACAGATCTTATGTATTACACCTCTAGCCAGAGATATTGCTCCTCATCATCTTTACAGACAAATTCTAATTAGAGGCTGGAATCTAGTTACTCAAGAGACGATAGCATTGTTCTAGGGTAAGATTTCAAACCTACAACAAACCATTGAACTAACAACGACGAAATTGTTGATGCTTTTCGCTATCACATGCCCAATCCAATTATGTATTTCATCTAGAAACTAACCATATACAGTAATCCAATGTACAAACAGGCCAATTCACTAAAATCGGGCGATTTCCCAAACACAAACGGGGAAGACACAAGCGCCACAGAGAGAGGACGGCCTACCTGCTGCCGCTTCTCCTTACGCCGCTCGTTCCGCTTGGCCGCCTTCGTCTTGGGCTTAGAGTCGAGCGCCGGGTCGTACCCCGGTGGCACGTCGGGCCCTGACTTCCTCATCTGCAACAAGCACAAACCATAAGAGGAAGTCTTCGGGTTGGGAGGAAAGTGTGGGGATGATGATGATGGGGGAGCGGGAGGGCTCACCTGGGCACCCTTGGACTGGTAGATGGCGACCTCCTCCTGGGGAACGTAGCCGGCGCGGATGCGGATGGCCTTGCGGAGCGTGCCGTCGGGCCGGCGTGTCGGCGCGATGATGCGCTCGCCCTCCTTGGGGATGGAGAGGAGGCGCTTCTGCTCGACGCCGCTGCCGCTGCCGTCGCTGGCTGTGGCCATGGGATTTGGAGGGGGAGGAAGGCGGCGGCGGCGGGGCACGGGATGGGTTTAGGAGTTCGGGCGTCGGAGTTAAGACCGGAATCGGGTCGAGCGAGATTTGGGCTCTTGGGGACTTGCGGTCAAATTGCTCTTCCTTTTCAGGGATTTAGGAGTACTCTTACATTTTAACATACTCCTTCCAGTTAAAATATTGAGTAAGGACTATGGCCGATCTTTAAAGTTAAACGGTATTAACCTTCTTTAATCGTGTATGACCACCTTTTTTTTAAAATAGACCCCTCCAAATAAAATTAGCAACAAATAACTATTTTCAATCTATTCTCTCTATGTTCCCTCTCCTCGCTTCTCCTTGTTCCCCAGCCATTGACCCGCCATAGCACTTGCACCATAAGCTTCCTCGGCATAACCCTTTCGCTCATAATTCAGCGATGATGGCGAAATGTGCAGATGGGGTGGGGTGGGTGCGAAGTCAGCGATGTTGAGCGGTGATGGCGTAGAACAACAGGGCCACACGTTTTGGTGGCGATAGGTGGCAAAGCAAGGGGAGGTGCACCGGACGGGGGAGGAGATGGCAAGCTTGCTTTCGAGCTTGAACTAGGTTTGGGGGGAGAAGGGGGGAGGAGAATGACTGGTTTGGGCTTGGGGGATGGCGTTGTGCGGCTTGGATCCGATTGCGACTCCCCTCCTTGCTCAGCGGTTCCGCTGTCACTGCCGGCACCTCTGCATATACACTGCAACAACTATGATAAACTTGGCAGTGACGAGGGCCACTAGCAATGGGCCATTGTGCGCTGTGGCTGTGGCGGGACTCAAGGTGACCACGGTGACAACGACGATGATGAGAAAGGGATGAAGGTAGTGGTACAATGGTGGATCCGGCGGCCTCATCCACCTCGATGACCATGTTGTGCTTCATTCCTTCCTCGTTGCTCTACAGCATCACTGATCTCCTTGTCATTGAATTGGATCTGTCAAAGCCTCGAAGCATCCACAAGCCCTTCTCCAGCGACTGGCTCCGTAGCCTTTGCTTTCTCCGAGCAGGGGGATTTGGGGTTTAGAGGGGGCAAAATGAAAAAAATACATCCATCGTGGCAAGCTACTTGGATGGCCAAAGGGGTTTGGACCTGTAGTGGTACATTAAAACAAGATGATAAACCTTAGTATGCAATTTAGAAGATTATGTACCTAAATAATACCACCGTCCAACTTTAAGGACCGGCCATTTATTTTACTCTAAAATATCTAACAGTTAGCATAATAGTAATACTCAAATGTTTAGCTTACAATTGCCTTGAAATGTACTGCTATAATTAATGTCAATAACTTGTTGTAGACTATATATTTATTTTAATACAAATTGATGATAAAGGTTTTAGTTAGACCAAAATTTATCCTAAACATGAATAATTTTTTCACCAAATGAAGTAGTAATGTTATACTTTTCCTGGTACAAGTATGGTCTTAGTCAAGGCAAGTGAAAATTTAGTTCATTTAAAGTCAACTCCTTAATATATCTAGCCAATAATATAAATTTATATTGGTACGGAAGATGTGATAGTGATGTAGTGATAGTGAAATGCATTTTCATTACATGGATTTAAGGTAGTACCGTACAGAGTAACTGTCAATCTAAGTCTTCATTGTGTTAATTTCTAAGTACAAAGGAACCCCTACACGATTATGTATTGATATATTGGGTTTGTTTACTTTATTACCAAATAAACTTTACCATTTGTTGATAAGTCAAAATTTTTGACATTCCAAAATCTTGGCAAGGTCAAAATATAGAGGTGATATTTGGTTTGACGCCTTACAAAATGATATAATTTTGTGAGAAGTTTGTAGATTTCTGGTAAATTTGATAACAAACAGATACATCTATTCTTGTGGTTAACCAAACAATGAAATGTTTAAAGTGCCAATACTATGAACAGCCCTATCCTACATAGATAAAAAATATCGCAACATTTATATTTCAAGTTTTTTTTGACCAAAACATTTATATTTCAAGTTAATCTACCTCATGCTGCTCATCTTATGCAGTATTCTATTCCAGTGATTAAGACACCATAGCCATAACCACATAGACCATCAGTCCGTCGAGCACTGAGTAATCCAAAAGCTGGGAAAGATTAGCAGGGAAAGGTTAGTCCAAAAGCCCTAGTACACTGTAATGGGACGTGTATTCCTAGTTATAGGGTAGATTTTGTTAAATAACTACTGGCCTATTGATTGATCCGGAGTAGAAGACGATGATCTCATGCACACAATCACATAATAAATGAACACGGATATAGGGAGAAGCATCACAGCTTTATTGCTTTTCTCATATGTGGATACATCAATCAATCTCTCAAGCCCTCTCTCTCAATATATATACACACGATAGGGAAAATCCTATTAGGATATGTTTCCATATATTTGGTATGAGCCCATATCTATCTCTGACAGGAAATAATAGTTTCATAACACTCCCCCTTGGGCGAATACCGCTCTATACACATGTCTCATTAAAAACTCCATCCAAAAACCCAGTGGGAGAAAAGGATAGGAGAAAAGAGTACATCGTACACGCTAGTTGTATTGCACTTTTGCCTCGTTAAAAACCTTATGTGAGAAATATTCAGCTAAAAACTCACTAAGAAAAAAAGAGTACAACACGATCTTTTTGATCGCATCATCTTCAAGATTAACTATTCTTCATAAATAGCTAGTGATCAATATGATATTTATTGTATTAATCGACTTGAATTAACACAATAAAATAGTGGTAGTAACCTTCAAGGTAAATTCTTAAAACAATTATCAATTTCGATTACTTCTCGGTAAATCAAAGATACGACTTCCATGTCTTAAGTATGATAATCAATGTTTAGCATATATGCTCCCCCTCAAAACGACGTCCGTCGAAACTTTCATGTTCCAATGTCATAGCCACATTTTCATTAATGTGTAAAACAATGATAATAAAATTATCACAATGCTTCTGTTTACTTATTTCACAAATTCTACTATGAATATGAGAAATAAATTAACGTATAGGAGCAATATGTATAACCACTTATTCAAATGTGCAATACAAACAAAGTTTTATCCTTTCGGAGGACTATGGGGAAATAAGTTGCAACAATACACATATGCAATATGTATAATAGAATTAGCCTCAATACCGGAGGTGAAATACTGTGCAACTTTCTCTTAGTGGATTTATCAATCATTACCAATTTGATTGTTTCACTAATCTTTAACAATTAGCTTAAACCACCTAGAGTGATATAAACCGGTCTACACTTTGGCATTAGGGAAATTAATAAGATTGCCAAATACCACCAATAAATATATCTTTATGATATATACAATTCTTATATCTTCATGGTATGTAGGAAACTATCGTTCCACTTGCATGCTAATGGATGTGATTTTCCAATTCATTCATTTAAACGGGTCTATCCACTTCATGGGATCACGAGTTATTGGTGTCACAGAAAGATTAACCGGTTAGTCATTCATTGACTTAGTCCTTTAGGGATCAATTTATTCTTCGTGAATATAATTTTTCTTCTAGAAATCATTTTCTCTTCTATGAGAAATATTCTCACTTCTTGAAGAAAAATTCTTCGTGAGTCACTCTAAACTCTTCTATGAGTCTTGCAATTCTCTTCATGAGAATATAGTGCTCTTCATGACACTAATTAGTATGAGATTTACATATTATGTTGCGAATTTGTTTTCTTTTCAGTGAAAACTTCATATGGATTTTCATAACCCATAAACTGCATATTATTTATTCATTCATGCCTTTTGCCAGTGATATATATAGCGGAATTCAATATATTCATAGTAGGAGAATATCGGTCTTTTCCTTGACCAAAAGAACCATCGCTTTTCACCACTTTATTTTCTACTAAGTCTGAACTTCCATGTTCACATAGACTTATTTAGCGAGTTTGGTTCAACCTCATTGCTTTGTTCAATAGACCCAATATGAGTGCTTTTATGCAACTCTGCCATGAACTTTGATCCAGATCCGGATTCTCGTTAGAGAAACGTTAGCAATTATAGAGGCGATGCTGTCGACAACTATTCTTTTCTCCATATCGTCATTCGTGAGGTTAATTCATTATAAAACACATCTTTGTCATTTCCCAAAACGAATGATGTATGGTTATTCCGCATCCCAGAACTAGATAGATGTGCGCACTGAAGTTACTGGGTTTTCATCTTCATGATGAACCTCTTCATGAGGCAATTCACCTTCATGGTGATTACTCTACAAGAGTTATAAGGAGTTATTAATGATTATATTGACAATAGTCGTTAGATCTTAGAACCCACAGGTGTCCCCATAGATTTTAGAACATTGACTAACATGCCATTCTGCATACGTGGATATACTATACAAAAACCCGGGGTATACCACTTTTAGCAGAAAGTTTACTACAAGTAAACATAACTTCTGGTTACTCCTTTAATTCATAATTATCTGGCAAGCTCCCGCTACTAGCTTACAGGAGAATAAACTAAACCTTCTAGTTTAGTTTGGCTTGTGCGTTATTCTTACTAATAAAGATCTTTTTTCTTCTCAAAAATATAAGGCATCTTCAACACATGGGCTTTTCTCCCCCTGATGCCGATATTCGATCTTTATACAATAGCATACCAAAAAATCCCCTATCATAGGCACTGCATTAATGGAATTCGGTCCATTTATATCCCCAACTTCATGTGGAGGCCCATAGAGGTATGCTATGGTGGTGATTTATGAGGGAAATGATCATTCATTGAACACGCACTTATTCAAAACAAGGGAGTAAATATATTATATGCAGTAAGCTAGATATAAAATTTAATGCAATGGCATGAAAAATTGCACATCCCTAATACTGTAGGTTACCCAATTTCTGGTGGGTTATTATTCTGCGACAATGAAGCCCAAACAAATATCCAGTAGTCGACAAAATTATTCTATTTTCTAGCTTCTTTTTATTTGCCCAAGAAATGATCTAATTACTCATACTATATTCAATTCTTGAATTAATTGGATCAATAAACTTCATGTTTATATTTATGCAACATAGATATGATCATAAGATGAATATGTTAGTATTATAAAACTTCATGATGTCTTCTAGAACATAATTATAACACTAAAACAATAATCTATGAACATAATTTAACCATCATGGAATTTCAAAATC
>CM002481.1:7424741-7445028 GCA_000325765.3 Leersia perrieri | reverse complement strand
TGCAGGCTGTAGCCATCCCTGCCGTTGCCGCCCCTCCCACAGCCACCCGCCGCCGCCCCACATTGCTGCTGGATCTGGAGGGAATTTTGGGTTTTGGCTCGCGAGCTATAACGAGCTAGCTTGAGCTACTAACGAGCCGAGTCGAGCTGATATTTTAGCTCGTTATGCTAACGAGCCAAGCCGAGCCAGCTCGTTATGCTAACGAGCTATAATGAGCCGAGCTGGCTCGGCATCCAGCCTTACTCCGATGCGGCGCGTAACCGGGCGACCAGTGTGGCCCCTGCTTTGCGCGTGGAGCACGTCGTGTGGGTGTACGAGGCAACTCCTTGATCGGGTCGGCGGACGCGGGAAGGTTGCGGACGATCGGCCGACGGCGACATATGTAAAACGAGGTAGATCAATCTGATTAGTTCATAAACAAATTGACTAGATGCTTACCCGGATCAACAAACGAGCAAGCTCGTGCTGATAACGTGTTGAATAACTAGTGGTCTATTGGTTGATCCGGAGTAGAAGACAACGATCTCATGCACACAATCACATAATAGATAAACACGGATATAGGGAGGGGCATCACAGGTTTATTGTTTTTCTCATATGTGGATACATCAATCAATCTCTCAAACCCGCTCTCTCAATATATATACCCACAACAGGGAAATAATATGTTTCCATATATTTGGTATGAGCCCATATCTATTTCTGACAGGAGATAATAGTTTTATAACATATTTGTGGCTATATCCAGCCACATCTTGGGTATATAGAGGAAGGCTAGGGGCCCTTGAGAGGAAGCAATATTTAAAATTTGGAGGTTTTTCCAAGAAATTCGTTAGGGGTGTTGTGAGTTAACCTAACAATACAAGAGGCAATAATCTTTATTACTCCATTTTCAATCATGAAATCATCGACAAGTTTAAGGTTGCGTTTGTTTCTGTTGTTTGGGCCGAAACTTTTTGACACAGAAAATGAGACATACCATTAATGAATTATTATTTACTGCAAACTTTTTTTTTGCGGGGATATTTACTACAAACTTGAAAATGGATTTAATTATTTTTTTATAAGTAATTCCTTTTTTTTCACGAAACACGTCGCTTAGCACTTTATGAAGCGTGGTCACATGCAACAAGCAACAATTTAAGCCAAAGGTTGCATAGAACAAAACCAAATTAGGAGTGACTTTTTCTATTTTTTGTGGTGTAGTGTTAATTTCCATATCTTCATTTTTAATTTGAGTTGATATAGATTAGATATAGAAAGCTTTGTCAATTAGTTTGTTTAATATAATTCCGGATTTACTCAAGTTTTAGTTTTTTCTAAAAGATTTAAAATATTCTTTGAGGTGTTTTCTGTTGAACCGTTGATTGGTTCACAAATCCCTTCAGTTGAGCTATTCCTTTGGTTCATCTAGTTTATTCAGCCAAGTTTGAGCTCCATCCAAAACTTGGTTAGGGAGAAAACATGTTTTTATGTCATTAGGCTGATTTCAACCCGATGATCAAAATGGAAAAGTCTACTGCTGCGTATGGATCCGCAAGATGGGTGTCTTTTGGCTTTTGAGGTTTATGTGAGTTTTGGTATTTCAAATTTTGACAATTAAACTTCCGCTGCACCACCTATCACTCGCCCATTGGTTTCGTGTATTTTTAGAAACACAGTACAAACGCAGACACGCACACACGCGTGACACTCATCTTATGAAAGCACACACGTACACCCTATACCTATGAGCACCTCCAAAGTTTAGACCGATATATCTTGAGATTGACGAAGTCACCATAGGTGTCTCGTTGTTAACGGGTACGTCGACTACCACTAAAAGAATATTAACTGTAAATACGAGCATCCGTGTCAAATCTAGAATTGGTTTCGTGTTTTGATCGTAGAAAATATATAGGAAAAGAACCTTCACTATATATCATTATAGACTCAGTTTTTATAACCGAGCTTTGCATCCTGAAAAGAAAGCCCAACTTCAAATTTCTATACACATGTGTTATATACCAGAAACACGTGCCTTTTGATCAACTATACAAATTTAGGTTGAAATACAACCCACTACTTCCAAAATATCATACATGGCTATAGGGTACACACATTTGCTTATAACTTTGTTTGATATAACATTTATCCATTGTAAAAATGTCCTATACATGTTTTTACAAATATAACTAACGTTTTGGACATCAAAGGGCCAAACCGTAAATTGTTTTCAACTCCAGGGTAACATCAGATGCGCAGTCATAAAGGTTAAAGATGGATCACGCTTTTTTCTAAGCAAGAGAGATCAAACCTTGATATACGAGTTCAATTCTTTTTTGACCAGTGGCCAGTCTCCCCTCATAGTATCTCTCTCGATCAACAGTTCAACAATGGTCATCAGCAGTTAACCCCACAAAACTAACACAAGTCAGAACACCTTGACGCAATACTAAATATATACACACCCCAACAGACAACAGATACTAACTGACAATGGCAATTGTAACAAGAAAATAAGCAATCAATTGATATTTGCCCAATCGGTACACTCCTATTTTTCCACCACGGCAGAGTCAGATCAGTCATCCATTGCATAGGCATATATTGCATGCGTGAAACGGTGAAAGCAACATGTTTCACCTGTATTACCCCGTAATTTCTGAAATTTCTTCCCACACCTGGTAATTTTCTTCCCACCTGGTCTTCATCATTCATGACTCAAGCCAAAGCGAAGCAAAGCAAGCAAAAAGAGCACAGGAGGGAGAAGGAAGAAATGGACTACTGGGCATGGGAAACAAAGTAAAGCCGGGAAAAGGCCAGATAATGCAGAGAGAAGGACATGAGAGAAAATGTTTTATAGTACAGTCGACACAAGTCACAGGAGCAGACCAGATCTGTCCCAGCATCTTCCCTGCACCTGCTTTCTCTCCTTTTGATGCCTGTCGCCTCCATTCCGCTTTATATTTTCCTCCCGTTCACAAGGCCAGTATCAAGCACACTACAACTGTACAAGTGACACACTGACGCTGCTATCTCTCTCGACTGTGGTCACAGCAACAGGCACGAGCGAAAGATAAGCTGCAAATGCTTGCAAAGAAGGCAACAATTGTCTACAGAAACAGCTTCTTTTCCTTTTCTGAACTATGAACATGACATTACTTGGATGAAACCCAGCCATACAGCTCTGCCAAGGAATTTGTCATCTGCAAGCAAAAGATAAAGATGCAAATATTATCGAAGGCAAGATGGACATCCTCGTTCCTTTTTAGATTTTGACAGGATGCGCCATTTCATAAATACAGTAATATTTTGTCTGATACACGACAATATGGACATGTACAAATAGTTGATTTCCAATGGGTCATTCCATTGCAAGATCACGCTATCTAGCACAGCACCCCAAGAAGCAAATAAAAACTTCAGATTCTTGGTAGATGCCTAAGAAAGAACACAAAAAGTAATTGAAAAAAAGTGGTATGAAACTAACTAGCTTTGCAATCATGGAGTCGACACTTACAGTTTACAGGTCTTCCAAAAGGCCGAGCTATACATAGTTTTAGCTCCCATCCATCCAATATTAGCATGCGTGTCGGCAGAGCTCGTTGACCCCAATTATTCAGAACACTGTGCATGTGGTAAAACCAACCATCATTTGCGGTTTTGCACTATTTCAGGGCATGCTCGGGATTGGCGAATGGGGATACGATCATACCCTAAACTTCACCAATGGATCTCATGATGTAAAAAGTCAGTGGGATAGTTACCATTGATCCCAATGACTTTTTATTACTATTCTCTTATGAATACCCTACGGATGAAGTCCTGAAACCTTCTCGAGTATAGCTTTGGATCTACAGCGGAAATGCAGTCAGGGTTGACCTGGAAGGACTTGTAGGCATGTTCCAGCTTCTTCGTTATATCATAGTCCTGAAGAATGTCGATTATCCCAAAGAAGAGGTAGACATCACATGATCCTCCACTTGGTGGGGTTATGATCAAGTGCCTTTCATTTAGGAGAAAATTGTCTAATATTCTTTTTGAGCTGCGCTCTGCTTGGGCAGGCATGTTAGTTCCCAACTGGATGAATGGCTTCCTGAGATGAGGGGCAGAGGTTGCATTAGCACAATCGATCAACAATTTCTATATTTGATATTCAGATCATGCGATGCAATAACTAAAGTTCAGCACACTATTTACTCTCTTCATAAAAATTTCACTTAAACAAACAAGCAAGGCCCCATGATGTTCCTTTGCTGTTGTCTATGAAGGGAGCAACAAAGTAGGGATCATGATGATAGCACAGCATTACCTTAGAAAATTGCATCAGAAAAAAAGTACATTACCCTGGTGGAGATTAGCATTATGTCTGAACTAAAGTAGGAGCATGAACTACTTGTCAACGACCAATTAAATTGTACCATTTACACTACACTATCGTTGACATCACTTTGATGCAGGCATTGAAACAACTAGTGAGCCACGGTCATAAGTTGAACCTTTTTTTTTTAACTGTACCCTCATACGATTGGGGACTGTCCATTGGATTTCATTCTATTATACTACACCTAGTAGTATGGTAACTATCGTTAAGTAGAAACAATGCAGGGGGGATAGGGTTGAAAACGGTTGGAACCGGTCAGAAATGGTATCATATTTTATTAATATTTTCGGAAACGGTTTCAGTACGGTTGGGAAATTTCCATATTTATGAAAAATTATAAATTGCTCTATTAAGTGAGAATTTCAATATGGCGCAGACAGAAATTGAAAATATTAACTTTTAGAAAACGGTAATGGTCAGTAAGATATCATTATTATATTATTATTTTTGGAAACGGTATCGGTCGGTCGGTAAATTTCCGTACCGTTTTCAACCCTAAGGGGGGAAAATGGAATTCAAAAATGTAATTATATTAAAAAATTTACATTTCATATATCGTGTTAAAATAGATGAATAAGTAAAGCTACCTTAGTGAAGTTTCGAATAAAATGTTTTGAATACGCATTGAAAAAAAAAACATGGTTACAGTTAAATTCTACTACCATATCCCGTAAGTAGTAGAAGGTACTGTAAAAGTGCCTGAAGAAACACAACAGCTTTGACAATTAAAATATTGAAAACACATTTAACAATATCTAAAGAATTACTAGTACCAGAAAAGGGCATTTAATGTGTTCCACTTAAGTCAAACTACTGTTGCTTAAACTAACGATTATTTGGATTGATTATTACAGAACTGCTTAAAGTAATTTCAACAATTCCAGAAATGTCCACATTAGGCTGCAAACAGATGCAAAGTAAGAAGTGAGGAGTTACCGAGAGTCTATCAAATCTCTGTCTTTGCATCCGCATTCCACAGAGCAGAGCTCACAAAAACTGTTTCCACCTTCAAAAGATTTTCTTTTGCCAGTAGATTCTGATCAGGGATGCAGCAAGATTATATCAAAAATGGTGAATTATCAGCTGGGTTCATAAGCAAGATGTTAGAAAAACTAACAGAGACCTGTGTTATAACTTACTTGGGAAAGCAATGTGCTGAGATAGGCCTATCTTAGGCACCGAGTAATCATTACGAAAGTGAACTCCTAACAATAGGCTATAGTCCATAATTCCTTGTGTCTCCAAGAATATGCAATCCATCTGAATTTGCCTATATAATATGAAGGGTCAGACCTATGATTACTATTTTAATTCAAATGAAACCAATAATAATTGTAACTGTGTTAACGTAACAGGAAACTCACTTCATGAGCTCCTCGTACCAAAAACTTTGCAACCGAAATGCATACTGAAGGTCAAGGTCCTTTAGAGTAGTGGTTTCATCAATCCTCCGTTCTGTTTTGTCAATAGTTCGACCATGCGAGGAACCTTTCAGATCAAAACGCCTATGGATCTTATATTCCGAACAGCAAAAATTGCCCATTATAATGAACCGGACCTAATTGTATTTGTATATGCTGGCGTAAGTACAGGGAGGAAATAATGTGCATCTAGATAAAATAATAGTTTTCATAATAAAATAAAATAAAAATAAATAAAACTAGATGAATTATGCGTGTCCATGTGACCATTGCCTACCTTGGGGCAGCCAGCTTGCTTAATGCAATGTGTGCCGTAAAACCTTGTCAATAAGGTAGACTTATACTGACGAACATGTTCATAGTAACTCCGCAACATCCTGATAAGAACCTGTAGTACACCAATATTATGAGCAAGACAATGCTACTCATCAGTTACCATATGTTACTAGTATGTGCCCCTTTTCATTATCATCCAAGATTTAGAATTTGTAATGTGTTTACTTCTGATGGACCGGATGACCAGTTTTTCTATCATCTAAAAACTTTTGGTGGATAATATATAATTTGCACTAATTCTACTAGGAAATAGACAATTGTTGCACAATGAAATAGAAAAGGATAATTTAAGCACATTTGAAATGATCATGTTGGGATGCTTTCAGCTACATACCTAGAAGGCTAGAAAGTATGAACAGGAATAGTGCAACAAGAAAGGTGAAGGCAAGGGCGGTTAGTCGAAAAGATGACACTGACATGTAAAAATCTCGTTGTGATATACACAAGGTGGAGTGTGCCCACAACTGCCTAATTATCTCAAAGATGAACAAGAACTGACCTTCACTTCGGCCTTCTTGACGGTTTTAATCATGAACCGATCGTCCTGCGTGATGAAGAAGCAGCTGCCGCTCTTACCCGGGGACGCCAGCTCCCGGAGCGTGTCGTTGCCGCAGATGGCGAGCATGTACTCCGCAGGGTCCACACCGAACAGCTTCCTCAGGTGCCTGGCATCATTCAGCAGCAGTATGCCGACAATCACATCACTCTGGGACCAGGAAAAATCAACAAATTCCGCTCCGAGAGCCCAAGCACTAGGACGCAATGCGGCACCTGAAGACGGCAGGGCAGTAATCCTTCCATCGGAAATCCACCGAATGGTGCGGCGGCGTGAACTTGGATCCCTCCGGGGGGAACCGCGTCCATACCTTCTCCCGCGGGTCGAAGTCCGAAGCCGCGAGCCTCTGGAACGGCAGCGCTGAGGATTTCCCCACCGAATAACTGCAGCCCGCAAGGAGACCAAACTACTAAAAATTGGGAATTTGGGAAATCAGGGGGAGGAGCAGCGATTAGTACTCACCTTATGCCGAGCTGCAGGTTGAGCATGAGGCTGTAGCTCCGGTGACCCTTGCGGATGGCCTCCCCGGGCCGCCTGGCCTCCTCCACCACCTCCACCCTCTGCGGCCTCGGCGGCGGCGGCGTCATCATCCGGAACAGCGGGGGCGTCGGCGGAGGCAGCACGGGCATTGCCTTGGCGCTGCAGCTGCGGCGGAGCGGCGCGGCGACGATGTCGCAGGTGATGTCGCCGGCCTCGTCGTCGCACTCCCAGATGCATATCCGCGGCGTCGGCGCCTTGTTGCTGCCGTCCACCGACAGCCGCTTGCGCTGCGGCACGTAGAACGGCTCCCCGCCACCGCCGCCGACGCCAATCGGGATCTCCCCGCCGCCGCGCCAGCCGCAGCCGGGGCCGATCAGCCCGTGGTGGCAGCACTCCCCCTGCATTTGCTGCTGCGGCGGCATGGACTGGTTTCGGTGGGCTCCTCCCTCAATCACGGCGGGCGGGTGATTCGCCTTCTATACTTGTGCAGTTGTGCTAGTACTAGGTTTCTCTCATTCTAGGGGAGCGCATCGATGACGAGACGAGGCGAGAGGAATGCCTGATTGCCTGCTTGGCTTTGAGGAGGAAGGGGAGGGAGAGAGGGGCAGCAGCAGAAGGCGGTGGTCTTGCTTTCGCTTTTGGTTGCTTTTGCGGACGTCGGCTTTGGCACGGGAAGCGATGTCACGCCACGCAGGCAGGCGCGACCGGAGGAGTAGACGACTGCTGGTACTAGGCTAGCAGCAGTAGTAGCAGTAGCAGCTACGGCAAGAGGTGGAACTTGGATAAAAAGCGCGGCGGCAGCCAGGCCGCGGGCGTCACGCGCGCGGCACGGCAGCGGCGGCGTGGGGGGTTCATCGCCTGCGTGCGTCGGCGTGAAGCGTGTGATCGTCTCGCGCCGGCCCATCCGGCGGATGTGTGATGTGGCGGCGGGCGGCCCATCATCCAACGGGTGCAAAGAGCCTGCTACGGCCCACGAGTGGTAGCCCGGTCCAGGAGCGACAACCGCGGTAGTTTTTTTTTTTTTTTTTTTTTTTTTTTTTTTTTTTTTTTGCGGGTGACAACCGCGGTAGATGATGGGATCAGGAAAGCCCATCCGTCGGCCTAGGCATCGGTAGTTCTGTACTCGTCGGAAAACAGGTCTTAGCTCTTATGGAGTCATGGGGTATATGGCAACTTGGCAAGCTGCAACCTTCAGAAATCAGAAACCTTGCATAAGGCCATGGACAAGGTGAGCTGTGCTGCTGGTACTGAAAGCTGTAACTAAACTAGCGTATATGCGATGAGTCCCTTGCCTGATGGTAGGTAACATAGTGAGCTGTGCTGCTGGTTCTGGGGAAGGTGTTCCTCTGCAGTAATCCGTGCAGCTGGTAGCCTGGTACTGAAAGCTGTAATGCAAAGTGAGTATTGTGTAATGTGTACAGTGCACCGTTCAACTTGCTTATAATTGGGCCAGCTGGAGTTTAATTCCAGCCCAGCCCAGCCCAGCCCATTACAAACCCTGCTTCAGCCACATAATATAATTGCGTTTTCAACAGAAAAATAAACGAAAAGACAGCAATTTCCCAGCTAGTATTAAGCCCACTCCCGCCCCCAACCCGCGCCGCCACCAAAAACCCGAGAGCAGCCACTGCCTCCTCCAAATCGGTAGGGTTTTTGTGGCCTCTCGCCTCCACCCCCACCCCCGCCGCCGGCGCCGGCCGATTGCAGCCAGCCGCCGCGGCAGAAGGGTCGGGAGCAATCAGCAATGGCGCAGTCGCTAGAGCTCCTGCTGATCCAGTTCCTGATGCCCGACAACGACGCGCGGCGGCAGGCGGAGGAGCAGATCCGGCGGTTGGCGCGGGACCCGCAGGTGGTGCCGGCGCTCGTCCACCACCTCCGCACCGCCAAGACCCCCAACGTCCGGCAGCTCGCGGCGGTGCTCCTCCGCAAGAAGATCACCACCCACTGGCCGAAGCTTCCGCCGCACGCCAAAGCCTCTCTCAAGCAAGCGCTCATCGACTCCATCACCATCGACCACAGGTCCCTCCCTAACCACTTTTTCCAACCGCCAGCCGCATCATCTCCGCTTCCCTAAATTGGGAATTTTTTTATGTTGGGTTGTTTCAGGGACACTTAAATTGATGTTAAAATGCTGAATAGTTTGTGCCTGTGAAGTATTGGGCGATTGACCTATTAGACCTAGTAAATTGACTTGTCGGGTCATCAGTTGGGAAAATTTCTTTCTGGCAATTAGCAACGGCGATTGACCTATTAGACCTAGTAAATGGACTTGTCGGGCTACATACTATCCACTAGATTTTAGTATGATATGATAATGTCATCGAAATGGAGGTGGATGACTGTTATACATACGCTTATATAAGGTGGCTGCTCACCCATCTTTCTTCTTTGATAATACTGTATTGATGGTTGGATAATGCTTAGTGAAGACTGGAAATGCTTTGGAAATAACTGATCATTGGAAGGCAGCTCATAAAAAGACAATATAGAGTGATTCCATATGCTCAATTGAGTTTTAACTTGTCAATTTCCTACCAAATATGGAGAATTCTGAAGATAGAAATACCTAAAATGCAGGTTTTCCTTGTTATGATTATTTGAAGTTCATTAATTTGTGGAGTTAAACATCCACAAAAATTAATTTGTGTTGTATTTCTGTTATCTTCTGTCGCTATATGCTATATATGTCTTTGTCTGATGAGTTCATGAATTGTTAATGTTATTGCATGACATGGTTTATGAGCATTGATTTCTGATTTTCTATCCACCTGTAACGGTGTTACTCCCTCCGTCCCCAAATATAAGGGATTGGAGGGATGTATCTAGACATATATACATCCCTCCAATCCCTTATATTTGGGGAGGGAGGAGTATCACTTATCAGAAACTTCAACTGAATTATGGAAGTTATGTAGCACTAGTTGAATCAATCAAAACCTTATGTGATCAAGTAGATTTTTTAAAATAGAATCTGCTTGCCAAGCTAGTATCACTTCCATTTAGTGCTAATGTTGTTTACTTGTTCAATATGCATCACATTTTTGCATGTTACATCTGTTAGAGACTGAGTTCACTTAATCTTTGTATGCAGTCATCTTGTAAGACGAGCTAGCGCAAACGTTGTGAGTATTATAGCTAAGTACGCTGTCCCTGCAGGAGAATGGCCCGAGCTGCTACCTTTCATTTTCCAATGCAGCCAAAGTCCACAGGAAGATCATAGAGAAGTAAGTCTATCTCAGTGAAGCGTTACTTCTGAGCCTTTTGCACTTAACATTGTCATTATCTTCTTTCTGTATATTTATGAACTTGATTCATTCTATTGAGAGTATAAAACGTATATTGTTTGGTTGACAACATGATTGCAGCAATCTGCCCTTTCATAGTTGCTTGATTAGTACATTAGTCAATGAGATGAACCAAACCCATAATGGCCTAACTTGATCTTTTTAACAGCCTTTACAGGATGTAGCACTTTCATTTTTTAGTTTTCTTCTGGATAAAAAAAATACCAGCAAACATAATGCTTTGTATGCACAAGTGAAATCATAAAACCATTTGTACTCTTTGTAGTGATGGGAGTTTAAACCTGATTTTCACTCTTATTTTAGTTTCCCTGTATTTGTATTAGTATGATTTCCATGCAAACATTGATGTAATTGACATACACTACAGTATTTGATATTGACGAATCTGATGAGTGATGAGCTTAGATATATCTCAAGACCTATTTCCTAGTGCTATAATCTGCAGTAGTTTTTGGTGGATTACTTCAATGGTGATGTCAATGCTTACTTGTTCACTGTTTTCTTGGCACAGGTAGCTTTGATTCTGTTCAGCTCCCTTACTGAAACTATCGGAACTACTTTTCAATCTCATCTGAATGATTTACAGCCTATTTTACTGAAATGCCTGCAAGACGAGGCTAGCTCTCGGGTCAGAATTGCTGCCTTAAAGTATGGCTAAGTTTGATCGTGCTATTCTGACCATTCTCATTTAAGATTTGTGGCTGTGAATAAGGATTTTCTCCTCTGTGGAACAGGGCTGTTGGATCTTTCATAGAGTATGTTAATGATGGGGGTGACGTTGTAAGTTTTTCTTGATTTCCTGTCAGCACTCGGCTCTTCTTAGTTTTATCATTACTTATTATCTTAGTCGTTTTTAATTTTTTGCTTGTTACTGTGGTAGTTTTGTCTTTTTGCTTATTTCTGTAGTGGTTTTATCTTTTGTATTTTTGTTAACTTTATAAGTTTTTTAGACATGTTTTCCTTAGCTGTTTTTTAGTTTGATATATAATACCCTTCTATCTTTAGAAATAGTCTATATACGTTTTTTTACCAATACCATATATACATGGTGGGGGAATAGACCACAAAAGCAAAACAAACTTCTACCTGTACATTCAACCCAAGGTACAGCGAGAGATTCATTGAAGATAATCCACTTAATCTCATTTTGATTCTTGTGGTTTCATTGAGCCATTTCTAGTTCTCCTAAGTAAAAGAAAATAAAACAATAACTGTGTGCCCTAGAAAAGAAAATTTAGAACTGACCATGCAGCGAGATACCAGAATTAGTTCTTACTTCTTAGTTATTGCAAACTTCTAACTATTTTCAAGAATTACTCCTCACTTTTCATATTTAAAATGCTCTTTTCACTAACCTAGCCTCTAGCCCTGTTTGTACATTTTGTTTTTGTTCTGATGTTGCAGAATATATTGTTTAACTCATTAGCTGGCAAACTGTAGGTAAAAATGTTTCGGGACTTTGTTCCCAGTATCTTGAATGTATCAAGACAGTGTCTTGCTAATGGAGAGGAAGATGTTGCTTCCATTGCTTTTGAAATATTTGATGAACTAATTGAATCCCCTGCCCCACTTCTTGGGGACTCAGTGAGATCAATCGTGCAATTTTCGCTTGAGGTTTGCTCAAACCAAGAACTGGAAATAAATATTAGGCAACAGGTTTGATCAGTCAGCCACATCCTTTTATACATCTGGTGATTTTACAAACTGCTAACTTCTCAAACTATTTTTTTTTCCAGGCAATCCAGATAATCTCATGGCTTGTAAAATTTAAAGCATCTTTCTTGAAAAAGCACAAGCTGATAATTCCTATTCTACAAGTTATGTGCCCCTTGCTTACAGAAACAGCTAATGAAGACGGAGATTCTGATCTAGCAGCAGATCGTTCTGCTGCAGAAGTCATTGATACAATGGCTATCAATTTACCAAGACATGTTTTCCCACCAGTTCTTGAGTTTGCTTCTGTGAGCTTTCGCCATATTAATCCCAAATATCGTGAGGCTGCTGTGACATCACTAGGTGTTGTCTCAGAGGGGTGCTGTGAGCATTTAAAAGATAAGCTGGAGGACTGTCTCAAAGTTGTTTTAGAAGCTTTAAAGGACCAGGAGCAAATGGTTAGAGGTGCTGCATCATTTGCTCTTGGTCAATTTGCTGAACACTTGCAGCCAGAGATTTTAGCGCACTATGAGAGTGTTCTTCCTTGCATCTTAAATGCAATCGAAGACCCATCAGATGAAGTAAAGGTAAATTATTGCATGTGGATTGAAGTTGTGGCATTTACTGTAATATTGAACTAATGTGATCTGATCTTGCAGGAGAAATCATATTATGCACTGGCAGCATTCTGTGAGGATATGGGTGAAGACATCCTACCATATCTAGATCCCTTGATGTGCAGATTAGTTATGTCTTTGCAGGGTAGTCCTCGGAACCTGCAAGAGACATGCATGGTTTGTATAGTAATCATTGCTCTAAAATAACTTATATGTCAAGTAGGATATTGCCTTCTTTCCCTTAAGTAATTTATTTGACAATGTTTCTCTGCAGTCTGCTATTGGCTCTGTAGCAGCTGCTGCAGAACAGGCTTTTATGCCATATGCAGAAAAGGTTCTAGAGATGATGAAAGGCTTTATGGTGCTTACTAGCGATGAAGATTTGTGTGCACGAGCTAGGGCTACTGAGGTTGTTGGGATAGTGGCAATGGCAGTCGGCAGAGCAAGAATGGAAGCAATACTGCCTCCTTTTATTGAGGCTGCTATTTCTGTAAGCATTAGTTACATTACTTCAAGCTTGGCTGCCTTAGTGCAAATATTTATGGTCCTCGTACTTGCAGGGTTTTGGATTGGATTATAGCGAGCTTAGAGAATATACTCATGGTTTTTTTAGTAATGTTGCTGAAATTTTGGATGAAAGTTTCACACAGGTAATAAGGGAAGTCTGAAGCTTGTTCAATTTCATGAGTAGTGTTTATATTTACAGAAATGGATTGTTGTACATTGCAGTATCTTCCTCATGTTGTGCCGCTTGCATTTTCTTCGTGCAACTTGGATGATGGTTCTGCTGTGGACATAGATGATGCTGATAGTGTTGACAATGGATTCAGTGGTGTCTCTTCTGATGATGAGGAAAACGATGAGCCGAGGGTTCGAAATATCAGTGTAAGGACTGGAGTATTAGATGAGAAAGCTGCTGCAACTCAGGCTATTGGATTTTTTGCGCTCCACACAAAGAGTGCCTACGCTCCGTATCCTTATAATGGTGCTAATATACTGTTCCAGTCATAATTTCATTATTATTTAAAACTTCCTTGACTGGCACTAGGTACTTGGAGGAGTCATTGAAGATCTTAATTAGGCACAGTGGATATTTTCATGAAGATGTCAGGCTCCAGGCAATTATTTCTTTAAAACGTAATTTCTTACCTGGTCCTCTGTAATGTGAAAGTTTGCAGCAGATGTTTAGTTTCTTTGTTTCTGTAATGCCCGCATCATGAAAGTTCCATTGTCAGGTTTAGCTAATACAAATAAAGTAATAGGCCAGTCTAAAAATGAAATAGCCATTTAATTTACAAGTATATCTAACTATATAAAATGAAGGGTGTTAAAACATATGCCATGATAATTAGTGGTCATAATTCAAGTTGAAATATGTATAGCAAAATTTTCCATAGATCGTAAATCTCAAGATTAGTTCTGGAAAATTTTGATTTTTTTTTGTCTGTCAAATTCTTTGAGATCTTATCAGGTCCTGATAGTGAATCAATTGCTACTGCAATCTTTGGACTGTACCATGTTCACTTATCAAGTAAGATATAGATAGTAATTACACAAAAATGAATTATGTTACTATTGCTACAGTATATTTTCACTGTGAATCTAGAAGCTATAGCCTCAATCAACTTGAATCAATTGATTTTCTGAACTTTGAGCTGCTAAAATATAGAACCTAGATCTTCTTTTACTGTTCAATTTGAGATTGATACTTTGGTTATTAGTAATTACAGCAGTTAACTATTATTGCAGATATCCTAACCGCGATAAGGGCAATCCCTCCTGCACATGTTGTGAGTACTTCTCCTAAATAGTCATATTTATTTCTTCTCATTATACCAATCATTATGGAACGTCAAAACTCTGATGCAAAATGTGTTTTTCTATCATGCAGGATGTATTAGAGAAGCAGAAGGATGTTCTTGGTAAATGCTAATACAGTGTTCAATTTTTTTATTTTAAGTTAATTTTATCCTGCATATTTAACCATACTCTGTTTTTTTTTTCTTTTGCAGATACAGTTATGAACATTTATATCAAGACCATGAGAGATGATGATGACAAAGAAGTAGTTGCTCAAGCTTGCATGGGCTTAGCAGACATTGTCAGAGATTGTGGTTTTGCTGCTATTGAACCTTGTAAGCTGAACTTGCATATTGTAGGCATCCTGAGAATGTTAGGTTTGTGTGGCTAAAATTTTCATTTCTGACGTTGATATTTCAGATATTACACGACTTGCAGAGGCAACACTTATTCTTTTGCGTCAAGAATCATGTTGTCAGCAAGTAGAGTCAGATGGCGAAGACGATGGTGATATTGATCATGATGAAGTCCTGATGGATGCAGTTTCAGATCTTTTGCCTGCTTTTGCAAAAGTGATGGGATCTTACTTTGATCCTATCTTTGCGAAATTGTTTGATTCATTGATGAAATTTGCTGTGAGTAAACCCTACACCAACACACACAAACGTAGAGTGTTACCAATCTGAAGCCTATGGAGGTTTCTTGTTAACTTTCTCACAAATTTCCTTCTGTTATGAGTGCAGAAATCTCCCCATCCTCCCCAAGATAAGACTATGGTTGTTGCAACTTTAGCTGAGGTTGCTCAGGGGATGGGAGCTCCAATTTCTGCTTATGTTGACGTATGCTGTTATATTCTTGAAATCACTTCCTTTTTTCTCATTTCTGTGTCCACCTAATGTTTCATCACATTTGCATTTACAGAAGATAATGCCCTTGGTGTTGAAAGAACTTGCATCATCTGAGGCGACTAATAGGAGAAATGCTGCTTTCTGTGTTGGTGAGATATGCAAGAACGGGGGTGCTGCAGCGCTGAAGTACGTATATAACTTTGCATGTCTTGCTTTTACGAAAACTTCTTTCTAGTGCTGTTTCTTGGTACTTGACGTTGTCAAATCCAAATTCCCGTCATCCCATTTTGCCCCCATTGTTTATATGCACTTCCTTGTGATGTGTGTAATACTTCATGACACAATCAGATGGAGTTAATTATTATGGTGTCTTTATTAATCTCCTGTTGGTGATACAATCAGACAGATCCTCTGTTTCTTTCATAGTCTAGCTTAGATGACCCAGTTTTGATAGTCCTGCTCAAAAGACCAAGAAATCAAGCAAGGTTCTTTTTTAAGCGACTATCTGCCAATATCTTGCAGATTGTGCACTCTACGCTGTCCTTTAACTGAGACCACCGTGTCAACTGGGTTGCTATGATGTGTGAATTTGGAAGTGTATTGAATGTTCTGATGTATAGGTGATAATGAATTGGTTTTAACATTGTATTATTCTTTATATGGAGCTTAAATGGTGACATCTGTCCTGTAAATCCAGTTCGTTGTTTTTGTTAACTTGTATTGTTTGCTGGTTTTTATTCATCTTTGTGCAGATACTACGGGGATATACTCCAAGGTCTGCATCGTTTATTTGCTGATTCTGAACCTGATGACGCAGTTAGAGATAATGCTGCTGGTGCAATTGCTAGGATGATAATGGTGCAGCCTCAATCAATTCCACTCAACCAGGTTGGCACTCTGCCGTACATATAATATATTGAATAGTTTCAGGTATTAAACTTCTGAATGCTGGCCTGATACTTGGTTGCGTTCTGTGCTTGATTCTTAGGTACTTCCGGTGTTTATTAAAGCTTTGCCGCTAAAAGAAGATCATGAAGAATCAATGGTTGTCTACAGCTGCGTCTGCAATTTATTACTATCATCGCATCCTCAGGTAATTATTGTTTTAACCTGACATTTTTTACTATTAGCTTTGCCAAACATGTGAGAGAAGCACATTCTCTGCTCATGGATCAATCATAGCTTCTTACTGTTGCAGATCCTTCCTCTAGTCCCTGATGTGATAAATGCCTTTGCCCAAGTGGTAGTATCCCCGAATGAGAGTGATGAAGTCAAAACAGTAGTTGCCAAGGCCGTTTCTCATTTGATATCTGTTTATGGTCAGCAAATGCAACCTATATTGAGTGCTCTACCACCAGCTCATGCTAATGCGTTAGCGTCATTTGCCAATAGGAGATGATCGGCAGAGACATTCAAGTTTTTGGGCCTACTGGAATTCTTTGTTAGTGATTTTTCTTAGCTGAAAACCATATGATTTTGCCAGATATTTATAGAACTGTCAAAACCAGTTTGGGCGTCTACATTGGGATGCGAAAGTGCAAATGCTGGAAACTTGTGCCAGCAGAGTTGTTTGCGTCGTGATTACGACATGCTTCCATTTTTTTTTGGAGTTACAGTGATCTTCTGTTGGGATGGCGTGTGCCAGCAGAATTGGCCGACGATAAGCTTTTGTTGGTCATCATCCTGTATTTCAGATTTTGATATTGGTGGTTGTGTTGGGTTTACAATTCTTTGCTCGGTTGCCCCTCCATTAATATACTATTGTATATAAACATATTTCTTAATAGAGAAGTGCAATTTTTTTTTGAAAGAGACAATTGTGATTTTCAGAACTTGGTTCCTTGTACAGTGGTACTTAGCATCAGTGGTAGAGCCACTTCCTGTCTGGGGGTGGCTCTCCGGCTCGACAACGACGTGTGCCGTCGTTTCTTGCTCAAAATTCCTGGCTGATAGAGAAGCTACTTTGCTGCCTGAGCTCCACGATGTCCCTCGCTCCGCCATTGCTTGGCAAGCATAAGCTCAAATAGTGCACATGCAATAAAATTGCCCTGTTTTTTCAGGATGAAAAGCTGGAAGAATATACTTGTTCTATCGCTAGAGGCATCAAAATTTCTAGAGGAATTGCATAATTGAACTAGCGACGAGAACCGATTCAGTCTTTTCGAAGGAATACGATGTTAACAACACAAGCATAATCCCAATGACAATTGCCATACTGATATTATTATGCCGGAAAGGATAATAAGTTCAAGTGGCCAGTAATATCACGGTCATATCATTATTGTGTCGGGAAGGACAATAAACTCAAGTGGCCTGTAATATGCGACAAATCTGTAGTTTTCCACTATCAACATAATAACATTTGGTCAGGCCGGTTCAAGGCACTTTTGTTTCTTCTTGACGAAGGATTAGTCAGGGACCATGAGCTCATGACTGTCCCTGCCCGTGTCCCACGTTTTGCTGTTCTCCTTTTCGCGAGTGTACTTTTGGATTAAGGTCGGCAAGCAATTAGCTAAAGCACGAGCATACAAAACGTCCATGTCGATATTGATAATCCCATCAATTAACCAAACCATTGGCTCGGCCGCCTCTTTCCTGTCTGCTACGTACTGCCAAGCAACTTTTAGCCCCTTTGAATTGGAGGATTTCTAAAGGTATTTTGGAGGATTCAAATTCCTAAGGATTTTTTTCTATACATCCCTGGTCAATTCCATAGGAATATAAACAAGAGGTTAGACCTCTTGTAACTTTTCTTTCCTTTGTTGTTTCCTGTGGTGCTATCAAATGGCTTATCATTTTATTTTCTCAGTTTTACATTCCTGTAGTATTTGAGAATCCTATGTTTTTTCTATTTCTATGTTTTTCCTATCCTGCGAATCGAGACCAACACCGGTTAAGAACACACTTGCTGCACGCACATTGCACAGCACCAGAGTACGTACGTATGTAGCCGGCCACGTCGTGCGTGCGGGCGCGAATCGCGAAGAAGGATCGGACGGCGGAGGGGCGCGGCCAACCGCGGGTTGACACGCCCACGGGGCCACGGGGGACAGCAGTGGTACGTCGCGGGCCGGCACGATCTCGCCATGATCGCGGCCACCTGCTCGCCCACTACAGCACGTCAGCACCCCAAAGGCTAGGGTAGGGCACCGCCATTTTTGGCATCCCGCCCCGCCCGCGTCGCCGGCCGCGCCTTGCATGCACGCATGCGCGCGCGCGCGCGGCCGCTGCCTGCTAGCTAGCTAGGCTGCCACCACTCTATTACTCTCATAGCGACGCTAGCCTTTCGATCGCTTCAGGAAAATTCAGAGCTAGCGTAGCGTCTCCCATCTCATTGGCTTTGGCTGACTAATTGGCAAGGTGGACTCTGGTATATGTGGATAGGGTATGCATGGTTGTCTATATTTGAAGGGATATATGTGGTGATTAGATTTTTTTTGGTTTGGTTGGATATATGGATTCAGTATTTATAAGATGGAGGTTTCGGTGATCTAATATATTTTCGTATTGAAGGTAGTAGGATGAATGTGTACAGGCGATCACCTCTTGAGTGGGTGATCATACCTTGTTAAAAAAATCCCAATGATTTATAACATTTCTAACATTCCAAACCCAATAATAGGTTACAAATAGTTAAATCCACAATAACATATCCAGAGGAGAAAATTAAGAGAAGCCAGATGTCGCAGCCCCATCGCCTACATCTTGCATCCCCCCCCCCCCGGGGCATCTCACCGGAAGTTGTCGCCCTAGCCTTGACGCCGCCAGACGTTGTCATCCTCGCGTCTCACTACGCATCCCATTGGAAACATAACCCAACCCAAAACTAAATATCAGCATCTGAGAAGAATATTTTCTTTTTAGCACCCTATCTCACCTTTGCCCACCGAAAAAATGGACATGCATATTTACCTAAATACCTCCATCCAAATACACCCTTAAGTTAGTTGCATGCATACCGATTCATGGTTGACAGGTCATTTGCTACGTATATAGTGTTCGTAGGTAACTAGTAGAAACCATAGGTGGCAAGTGACTGGCAGTGGTATAATATTTGGCACCGAATACATATAATATATATATACACACACATACATACGGAGCGTCTGTTCTGCGCCAGGGCGCAAGTCGTAGGGAGGATGCGCAGACCCCTTCGATGAGCTCCGTAAATCCTGTTTTCTTTTCAACATGCGTGGAAGCAACCAGCCTTCTTCTTAATCCATGTGGGCCCATAGTATTTATTACGTACTAATCTCAATCAAGAATGACATATTTCCATCCATCCATCAATACAACGTGCATGTCCGTTGATTCTGTGCATGCGTGGTCTTCCTTCTCAAAATAAAAATACGTCATTTCAAACTATAAATCAGAAATTCAAATCTATGCCTGCCAATCACGGGATTGTAGTGTATCTATTGACCATCTTCCAGTTCGTGGGTAAAACCAGTAAATCAGGTGGATGCTAATTTAAGTTACGTGCTATAAATAAATTCGGTAAAGGTTGTAGTAAAAACATTAAGTCAATGCTGAAACCATAGATTCGTGTGTGGTGGAGTAATTCCAGTAAATGTTGATATACCATTTACGAGATTATTCTGACTTGTGTAATGTTAAATACAGTAAAAGTTAATTAATTAATGTCATTAATTCTGAAGGTTATAATTAAATTTATTTTACATTAAATTACTCTAGGATCTGGCGGCTGGCTGGTATGCTCGATTGGCAGCGACGCATCTGACCTAATCCATGGCAAGTTCAATTACTAAATTACTTTGGGTCCTGCATTAATTGTGTCAATTAAACACATGGCAAGTTAATTTACTGGATTTACTGCATTTCGGATGAACTAGAAAAGGGTCTGTGCAATTCCTATAGCAATTGCGCCCTGGCTCAATATAGATA
>CM002481.1:7379207-7415893 GCA_000325765.3 Leersia perrieri | reverse complement strand
TATATATATATATATATATTTATATGTGTGTGTGTATGTATATATATGTGTATATGTATATATATATGTATGTATATATATATGTATGTATATATATGCGCAAAGCCATCACATCATGTTTCAATAGCAATAGTTGCTGCAATGATAACCTAATAATTTGCACCTTGACAGTCCATATATACAACGTTGACAGGATCAACATATCCTAGTGTTTATCTTTTAATATATACTCCTGGCCACTTACCAAACTAAGATAAATATACTCGGTCATTCCACCGCTATAAGCTTCAACGTTTGTTTCAACCAAACCAAAAAAACAAAAACCAACATGACAGCGAAAAATGTATATATAACTAGCCTAAAACCGATGTAGTGTCACTACAGAGAACACTATAAAAATTATATATGCAAATCAGTAGATAGTTACATATAATGAACAACGGTAAAAGATTTAGTATATGCACAAACATCCCCACAAAAGAGGCAACAGAATTGCTGACGATAGGATAGGTCATACAACGGCAACAAGCTAATAAGCTATTTAGTGCGATGTCATTATTGAATCCATCAAGTAAAACATCAAATCAAAAGTTATTTTTTTTTCATATACTTAAAACATGTTGGTGTGTCAAGGACGTCCACGTGTGTAAATTAATGGCTTTCACTTAATTGTGCAATCATTGTGCTTATGCGTTATATATCATACTCCAATCCGGTTTACACCCTTCAGTGCAACTGTGCTAGTTTGCTTCCAACAAAAATCCAAAGAACTAATCACTTTCAACGAAAAGAAAGACGGTTCAGACTTAAATAACACCTACTACGTTACAAAGGCGATCTTTGGCTATGTACTCCCTCTGTCCCATAATATAAACGATTTTAGGGTGAATATAACACATTCTAATACAACAAATCTAGATATAGAGATTTTGTATCTATGGCATTAGAATTTTATAACCAACACATGAGCCATTATGGTCTTGTTTGGATAAAGGGACTTATTTTAGTCCCTGTCATATCGGATGTTTGGACGCTAATTTAAAGTATTAAAAAAAACTAATTACAAAACCTATTCCATAACCTTTGACTAATTCGCGAGACGAATTTATTGAACCTAATTAATCCATGATTAGCCTATATGATGTTATAGTAAATATTTGCTAATTATGGATTAATTAGGCTTAAAAAATTCATCTACGAAATAGCTCTTATTTATGTAATTAGTTTTATTATTAGTCTATTTTTAATAATCTAAATTAGCGGCCAAACATCCGATGTGACAGGGACTAAAAATAAATCCATGTATCCAAACAAAGCCTATATTGTGAGACGGAGTGATTACGAAACAAAGTATTTATCAGAAGATAAAATATAGCCAGTGACAGAGCGCTGAAATATATTCCATGAAAAAAGGGAAAATTGAGTATCTTTCTAATAGTAGCTTTATGTTAGTCCCTAATTTGGTTGTGCAACAAAGTTCAGAACTGTTACGCCATGCACGCATCCCGATCAAGATTTACGACTTATCTTCGACTGAAAACACATACAAGAACGATTGAAACCAATCGTCGTGACTCGTGAGATGATCTTATCCTCGTCTTGCTAATACCAGTAGTTTGGGTGGGGTTATTACTTGATCCAGAAAATAATAATAATAAAAACATCTGTAACATGCCTTCTCTAACTGAAAACATGGCCAAAACTTAACATGCCCGCTTTGTACAAGAGAACGTGTTAACCCCCACCAAGCTAGATGGAAATGGGCCCACACCTTCCCAAAATTTCCCAATGGAATACGCATATGTCATGGAGGGTCCCCCACGGGCGGCAAAAGTATTTGTTCCCTCCATGCTAGTGGGGTGCGTGGTGAGCAGTGCCGGAGCCCGAAACCACCCCCGTCCGCTCCCTACAAATACCCCCCAATCTCCCGTTCCACCTCTTATCATCAGTGTGCCGTGCCCTCCCAGCTGAAGCCTCCCTCTCTTCTCCCAGCCGAGTTAGCTAGTGAGCTCTCTCGTCGATCCCTTAGCCGCCAAAGGAGAAGTCGTCGTGTGAGGCATACAGGCATACAGCTAGCTGAGCTGGGCGTGTGTTGATTGTAGAATATAGCAGCCACCACCACCACAGCCAGCAAAAACAAGAGAAAAAACAACCGGCAAAACACGGAACAAAACCGAGACGCGCGGTAGAGTCTCCAAAGCTTATCTCTCCACCCCCGCCGCAGCCAGCCTCTCGTTCCCTTCCAAACCGTTCGCCTCCGCTTATATATCGCCTCCGCGCTCTCGTGATCATCCGGTTTGCTCTGCTCCTCGTGCGTGCTCCCCGTTCTCCCGCCGTTCCACGAGGTAAAAACTAAACCAAATATAAAAAAATAACGTGCACAAGCGTAGCTAGCTAGTAGCTGCAAAGAGGACAGCGTAGAGCCTAGCGCCATCACTTGTTCGTTGCACTGCTGCTGCGGTGTGTGTGTGTGTGCCACTTTTGGTCGTGACACTACCTGCGACAAGAGGACCAAAGGGAGACATGGCAGTGACAGTGTTCGAGACCGCCGTGCCGTTCCACGCCACCGCCGCCGCTGCCGAGAATGGCGTCGACGGTGGGATTGGGAAGGAGGTTGTGGTGGATGATGGCGGGAGCGGTGGGTCCGGCGGGCAGGCCGTGCTGCTGCAGGAGACCGACCACGGCGGCGACGACGACCGCCCGGAGAGGGACGACGTGTGGAACATGATCCAGTCGCAGAAGCCCGTGGCCACGCCGGCGCCAGCGGCAGCGGCACCGTACGTGCACCCGTTGGTGCGGAGGTCGTCGAGCCTGCTGAGCCAGAAGAGCCTGGAGATCTGCACCGAGAGCCTCGGCTCGGAGACCGGCTCCGACGGCTTCTCCGACGCCGACGGTGCCACCGACCGGTCGTGCCCGGCATCCGACTCCGACTCCGACGAGGTGGCCGCGGATCAGGAGGTGGCGGCCGCGGCGGCGGCGCGCGCGAGCGAGAGCCCGAGCCCGCCGCGCGCGTTCCCGCCGCCGCTGCCGTCTCTGGCGCGACGCAGTACGGTGTGCGGCGCGGTGCAGATGAGGAAGGACCGCCGCGACGGCCGCCTCGTCGTCAAGGCCGTGCCCATGCCGTCCACAACCCTGTTCCGTGCACAGCGCTCCGGCGGCCGCCTCCTCCTCTCCTTCGCCGACACCGCCGCTCCCGCCTCCGACGACGACGAGAACCAAGACCAAGAAGAGACCGAGGAGAAGCAGGCGGACGAGCTGGATGACGAGGAGGAGGTTGAGGTCGTGGACAGGGGCACCATCGTGGAGGTCAAGGTCAGCACGCAGCCGCAGGCGCGCAGCAACGGAAGTGGGCCGCGGGTGCACCGCTCCTCACTCGTCATCAACAAGTTCGTCAACGCCGAGCCAGCCATCGCTGCCTCCGACATCATTGACACCGTGCCAGCCACCGCCGGCGCCGCCACTGCACCTAATAATCCCCCGAGGCGACCGACCGGGTCCACCACTACCACGGCGGCGGCTGCCCTGGTCGCAGCTTCGGCTCTGAGTGCGACCTCGGCGCCGTCGTGCGGTGATGGCGAGAGCAAGCTGCTGATGACGGCATGCAGGCGCCGGCGGAGCAAGGAGGAGCTCATGAACCACATGCGCCGATGCGGGCAGCTCAGCGGCAAGCTCTTCATATTTGAGTCGCGCATCGCCACCTCCTCCTGATCGACCCGCCGACGAGCGCCACCGCTGTCGCCTCGCCTGCTCTGCTCGCTTGTATCACGAGTGCTCTGCTCTGCTCGGCTCTGTTCATTCGTAGTTGTTGTAAGTTGTAACGTAAACGTGCGTAATATTTTGTGTATTAGTAAGTGATCGCCACGTGATTGGCTTAGCCCTCTGCTTGCTGTGTCTCCGTGAGTGTGTGTGAGAGAGGGAGTGTAAGGAGTCGCCTAGATTTCTTTCGTTTATCCGTTCCCCGTGCCTAGTTGCATGCTGTATCTACTGCGAATTTGCATGCCGTAACTAGTGGTTGCTCATATTTGGTTTAGATGTGCCATGTGTCTGGTCTGATTACGATGTGTCACGTGATGATTGAGTAATGATTGTTAAGGTGTTCTTCTTGCACATGGCTTCCCAGAAACGGAACAGGACATGGATGGTGTTGATTCATGCGAACTCACTCAAAATCGCTACTGGATGCATGCAAGCTATATTATTGATCACCGCTCAAGGTTCAAGCAGCCATCTGAAGAAAAAAAACAGAGAGAATCTAGGAAGAGGAGCATCATGACATGATTATTCAGTTATTCGTCTTGGGTGATCATGCAGTGATTCAGGTGTATGAACGTGACACCAAGATAAACGGTTTGGTACAACATACATAGCTGCTCTACTGACAAAGGTTCAGTTAATTGCATCGAACAAATATAGTTTGTTCCGTGTTAGATATATATGTCAGCGTGTGTTACAGTTCGCAAATATTTTAGAATGTTATCAGATTCAACTTTTCAAAAAACAATGTGAAGTACTCCTTTGTCTAGGTAAAACTCTATAAGAAAATTGTATGAATGAAGCTAATGCAACAGTAGTGATAACAGTAGTGAATATGAAAATAGATCACAATTACACGTGCGTTTCAAAGCTAATGAATTACTATATTAAGCCCCCCTTTGAATTGATGGATTGGTAAGAAAATTTTGAAGGATTCATATCCCTTTAAATTTTTTCTACAGACCCCCTAATTCATAGAATGAGGAAAAAATTACATATTATTGCATTACTATAGTCAATTTCATAGAAATATAAACAAGATGCTAGACCTCTTAGAAATTGTTCCCTGGCTTAGTTTTCCGTACGTGTGAAGTGTTTTTAGTTTATGTAGGATTAGGAAAATGCATCACTCCAATTCATGTGCTATTTCTATTCTTATCGTGTGATTTAAAGAGGCCCTAAATATGAAAATAAACTAGGAAAGTACACACGGTGGTTCAAATCCTAGTGACAATAATTATGCTTCTACAAGTACGGTTTTAATAGAGATCTAGTGAGATTCACATGCTCATATGTCCCAAATTCGACTTAAAATGCTAAATGAGCATAATTTAATTGGTTAGGTATCTAATGGGTTACGGGGAACATGTCCACCCGTGCCTAAATCTCAGATGGACATGTGTGCTCCTATTTATGGCTGATTTTTTTAGTGGTAGCTAGGGTGTAGGTGTGTTTATAGGGATGAATGCACGTGTATTTATGAGCGACTATGTATGTATTATGTTTTTTTTAAAAAAATTGTTCATGATTAATTGATATCCAACTCCTTACATACACATAGTCCACAAATCACCAAATTTTAAATGAGTTTTTAGCATTTTAAGATCCCTTAATTGTCCACTTAGTGATAGTATTTTTTATTTATGAGGGTCACATCGGTTTGTTTCCTCGCCATTAAATTTTGTTAGAACCGATAGAAATCAATATTTACAAAGGGATTAGTTAATAATGGGCATCTATCTCTTGTGTTTGTGTAAAGGAAGTGTGTGCATGGTACGTGAGTGTAGTGTATATGTGTGCGTATGCAATCTTTCCTATGGTAAAAAATGGTAGAAAAATAAACTTGACAATATAAAAAATCATGCAACTTTCTATAGCATTTTTTAATATAATGAAAATTGTTTACATTCCTGATTCTTGGCATCTTACTTACATCATACAAACCGTCAAACCGATAAGTACGTCTTATTATGAATTAAAAACACATAAGATGATTGACGAAAATCCTAGCTACCCAACAAAGAATTGCAGCTAAAAGCTTATATAAGAACCATGTAGATTTAAGTAACAAGTAAGCATATACGTACTTTATACTATGACGTCTATAATGAATTGAAGAAATCATTAACTACGTATTCCAGGTTCTAGCAAATAAGCATATCAATATGTATATACTATGACATCTATAATAATTTGATATGAGAAATCCTTCACTACCGATCCAAGCGCATATCATTGTACACAGCTTTGTTGCTCATACACATAGTGGTGCCACACGCAGTATGTACTTAATTATCAACTTCATATGCATATTTTGATTTTTAGTTTTTTTTATCAACACATTGGTACTTCCTCTGTCTTTAAAGAGGAGTTTTCTATATATTTATATAGAGGAACAGAGGGAGTAGTGCGGTACACAGAGTGATGCCTCGGTGAGGCACTTGCATAAACATCATGAAAAAACAGTTCTCTAAATTCATCATCGGAGAAGTTATACCTGGCCCTTATGTTTCCATAGAACAGAGTGATAATTAAAGATTATTGCCTATGGGCTCGGGTATCCACAGATAACCGACCCGATGGGTGTGGGCGTGGGCACGTCCGCCCAGTACCCGTGAACTCAGTGGGCATGAGGTGTGTTTTATATTTCGTCCATGGGTATTCATGCTCGACCCGATATATTTTAGCTCATGTGTAATTTACATATTTCTTTTGACGATAAATAGCAAGAGAGACTTCTACTGTATTAATTTACAGAATTTACCCTTTAGACCTTATATAATGTGGCTTAATTGGCCCAATTATATGCAGTACTATATATACTCGTGTCTCCTGATTATAAGTGTGGTACTTGAACACTTATGTTGAATTGTTGATGTCATGAAATTGCCTTTTAAGTACTAAAAGTGTGCTATTATCTTTACTGTTAGCACTATTTTTGAGTGTGACAAATGGATACCCACTAGGCATGCCCGTGCCCGTCGGGGATGGACACGTGCATGAAGTTTTGCCCATTTGTCTTCACGGACATGGGCATGTGGATGTCGGGCCAGGCATGGATTCGCTCTTCTCGTGCCCAACCCAGCTCCCTGCCATCTTTAGATAATCATCACACTGTCTTTCTTTCTTAGCCAAAAGAAGACAAAAACAGAAAGGCAAAGGGATCACATCCTGTTTTGCCATACAGAACTGTCCACCACATTACATCAAAACTGCCCATTAACCCACCAAACAAAAAAGGAAAACCCAGTGTGTTTCCAGCACACGGTTTTCAGTTCGGTGGATGTCCAAAGCAAGGCATTCATTCAGCAGAGGCAGCGAAGGAATCGGAATCGGAATCCCGGAGTGGAAGTAGAACAGGACGGAATGTCCCCCGCAGGTGCCACCCCTACGAGCCGTCCAAAACCACCGTGGGAGTGGGATTAAGCTGCTCGTGCTATCCTACTAATAAAGGTCGCGAAATCTGGGGACCAGAGCCGGAAAGCCAAGAGCTGGAATAAAGGGATCGGCGTACGAGACGAGAGACAGACAGGGAGAGAGATCTTTTCATGTCAATTACAGCCAGTCAGGCAGAATAACAGTATAGCAACAGCAGCAGTAGTACTCAGTAGTGAGAAGTGACGCACTGACGCTCATCTCCTTGCGCTTTGGCTCGCCAGCTAGCCAGCTTGCTGCAGGTTCGATCGTGCATTGTGTGTGTGGCTCGCGCTTAGCTTCATGCGAGATTCCGACGGCGATGGCAATGGTTATCTTGAACAGCTTCGACGGCTGGAGCTGCCGGCCGGGCTGCCCAATCTTTACGACGGAGATGACACCATGACAGGGAAAAATCTGAGTTCATATGCTTCACGAGGCTGTCACTTGCACTGCGCCCCAGTAATGGCACTGTTTTGTCTCTGCTGGAATGAAGTTTACACGGCAATGTTAGTGATATACTCGATCGAGGTGATCGATCAGCGGTAGAGACGTGCGCCAACCCTTTGTTTATCTATCCCTGTCCATTTCAGGCATTTCTAAAGCATGTTCTGAGATGTACAAATATGCCGGCACAACTTGCACAGCAATGCCGCTTTCGAATTTTTTATCCGAAGCACGAAAGGTCTCGAGTGAGTGAGTGACATGCATGCCATGCGGTTTAGAGAATGTTAAGTCACAGTAATTAATTAGCTCTCTATGGATAGCCTTTGGATTTAACAAACATTAGCTGTGTTCGTTTAAAGGTCAAAGGTTCGATCCCTGTTCATGGAAGGCACTGATATAATTACTCCTTTTCTTATGTACAATTGTACATGCGAAGTCCAAGGGACAATCTCGTCGGAATTTTCCTTAGAAAAGCTATCTCGTCAGGAAAAGGTAATGCATGATACACATAAAAAAAACTTCATTTTGCAATGCTAATTGGAGCAGAATATAATTGAAAGAGATGGTGAGACAAACAGGAGAGATTGCGTAAGGGCTAAGTGACTCGTGCTTTCTACGGCAAGAGCTTTTGGAAGAGAGAGCAACATGACCGTGATGAGTGATAGCGAACTCGTTGCTACAGAGTAGAAGCAGGGTCTTCAAAGCTAGCTGATTTTGCAAAAACAAAAGCATGAACCTTGGACATCAGCAAGCACTGCATGCACAACTGGTTTTCCGGTAGTTACAGATCAAGACTCCAGAGGATGCCCTAGCTCTATCCAGAAAAGGGGCTTCAACTGATTGCATATAAAAGTGAAAAGTGGAGGATCTAAGAAGAGATTTGTCCTGTACTACATATGTCTTTACTTGAAGAATAGTGTGGAGTTACAAAACAGCTTGAACTCTCGTTGAAAATATAAACCATTTCCATTATCTGAAAAAGCTTCAACACTCAGTAATTCATCTCGAAAGCATAATTCTGGATTATGTTGCGAGAATATCGTCCTAGGTCAACTAGGGTGCTTATGCACTGTGTAATCCTCCATTATAAATACGCGTGTCTGTTTTCCTGCTCCTTCTTAATGTATATGACACCAGCAGACCAGCTAAGCTGGCTTTGGTTTCAAATAAAAAATTTCTGGACATGGCGAGGATTTTCTTTGTTAGCATCGATTATCTGAATCCTATAAATACCCTTTCATTTTTTTTTAGAAGCCCAAAGTTGGATATAAAATGTTCTTTCTGAGAATTATAATATAGGGACAATTCCTTATATGCCCACGAGTTTTCTCTCCATCCTCTTATGCGTCCCTAAAATTTGTCCAATCTCTTCTATGCCTCTGAGTTTTATTTCTATCCCTTCTATACCAATTCTGTTAGTAGACTGCAAGTTGACCGTTAGATTTTTATCAAAAATGACTATATTGCCTTATCTAGTATGTATGCTAATTGCTCTATAAACATAAATCTCAATGTGAAAAAAATAAATTCATAATAAAATCAAATGAGACATAATTATTTGACTTATTCAAAAATAAATTTATAATTTAAAAATATTATGAAATACACACAATATTCATGACAAATTAAAAAAACTAAATTCTTTGTTTAGATTTAAATTTCAATACAAATATTTACACATATTTCATCAAATAAAATTTAAATTTATTATAAAAATAAATTAAATTTTTTAATATGTGGATCAAATGATTATATGTTGTTTGTTTTGCTAAATTAAATGAATCTTTTTTCATATTTTAGTATTGTATTTTACTAAATAAGCAAGCATACAACTATATAATAGATGAGAAGGGTAATATAGTCATTTTAGAGAATATTTATCGGTCAGCTAATGGAATGGGTATAAAGGGGATGAAGATGAAAACTCAGGGGCATAGAAGGGATTGGGCAAATTTGAGGTGTATAGAAGAGATTGAGAGAGAATTGATGGGTATGTAGGGAATTTTCTCTATAATATACGTTGGAACTAGAAGATAGGGCAGGTTTATGAAATCTCCCTAGGAGCAATTTTTAGTAGTGCATGTCCCATTAATTTCAAAGGTATTAGTTATTATGTATGAGGGAAAATTAGTACTGCATGAAAAGGCAAAGACCAAAAGGAGACCCAAAAGAAGGATAAAGGCTTATGCTAATGACAGGAAAAGGAGGAACCATATGCTTCTGATGCTAGGTACCTACTTTTGCCTGTTTAACCGAACAAGCTATGTTCTACAACTCAAGATAAAGAACTATTTCGGTAGAATTACTAATTCAGATGCACTTCCTATGGTCTTACATCACGATTGCTAGCCTATGTCGGGTTAATTTAAGAATAGCCGTATCATGACGCAAATTCATCCATCTTTAGTTGGGATTCTTTGGCATTCTTAATTTTACATGCAAGTGGAAATAAAAGCATATGAAGATGGTATGATAACTATTGCTTACCTAGTTACATCGTCTAACTATAGGCTGTGTATGGAATGAAATTTTGTATTTCATCAACTGACAACAGCAGCAGCATGTTACTTTATGTTTATTTGTAATAAGTGATTACTACCTTCATTCCATAATATAAGGCGCGCACGCTTTTTAAGATTCAACTCATTAAGTATTTGACCAACAATTAGTCTACGTTATTTAAATTTTATTTGATAAAAATTACATCATTGAAATGACATTTAAATCTACTTTCATATGATTATAGTTTTGTAATAAAAATATTATATATATGAGATATTAAATAGTGAAGTTAGTTTTGAAGACTGTGTCAAATTTGATCGCGCCTTATATTATGAAACGGAGGGACTATGACTTTTGTGTATCTTCTGTATATGAAATATTTATTCCATTATTTGAAAAAAAAAGTTACCATATTACACCCATAGATGTCTAACTGAAGATGCAATATGTCTGATCATTGGACAGACAAACAATACCTACAGGCCCAGAACATATACCATTTTACTATCTGCGGTTTGCGGATGAAATACACATGTCATGCCATTTTGTTTTATTGAGCCAGCAGTAACACTTTTATTATTAAATACTAGTTGAATGTCTATGCTTTCTATGGATAAAAAACATATTATGCTATTTTCTAAAATAAATAGAAAAGTATTTTATGTAATGTGCGACCATTTTTTATATAGAAATTTTCACTCAACCTGATTTTTATTGGTGAATATCCATCTAGATTTTAAATTTGATTGGTTTTTAATATTATGAAATTAAGGAGGTAAATTTTAAAATTGTGGTGGTGGCAAATTCACTGCCACCACCACTAGATGCTAGATTTTATGATCACTAATACTTAATAATAACATAGGCAACAATTGTATCTCATTTATCCCACCATCTATGATATCTGTGCATTGAGCAGACAGTTTTTGTAATAATTTGCTATATAATAATTATAGCCAATTCGTAGTCATTCGTTCTATAACCTCTGCGATAATTGGTTATAACCTTTTTGAAGTAAGGGGTGAAATGATTTTCATTATCTAAAAGTTGACCTGACAACACATGAAAGGGCCTTTTCGATTGTATGTATGCAAGGCCTCCTTTGAAACGAAGGACTTTTACAAGATTTTCACAAAATTAGTGTAATTATCGTTAAAAAAACTAAAAAACTCTATATTTCAAATGAGCCTAACATACTTATATTTTTTTAAAAAAGATAACGGAACAATGTCCCGTCTTTGCTTGTGAGAAGCTACAGCCACAACATGCTTTACATAAAAATTACATTTTCGTGATTCAAGACTCCGTCAATGTTGAAAACATAATGCTCCTGCGCGCGCGTTTATAAGCAAAAGGTGTACATAATACAATAAATTGGAGATGCTGTCGATCAGACCGGAGAGAATAGCCTCATACAGAGTACCAAATGAAGGACAGCTTCTTCATGTTCTCTTTGTTAATTAGTGTCTCCCACGATTAATTGGAAACTTTAGTTATCACCCGGCATTGGGGAATAAGATCCATGGGTGGATCATGGATTTGTACAAAGTCAGTGCATGACCACCAATCTTTACTGTGGTTTGCCAAATGCCAAATTGTCAATTGCCGGACGAATAATTAAAGCTCATACGCGTGATGCATATATAGGTGTTTTACAGGTAAACTTTATTTAGCTGCTGATGAAGCCAACTGTGTGGCCCCCATTTGATCTCATAGCGTCTCTCAATAATGACAATCTTTTATCAAGCTCCTTTGTGTTGCTGTGCGCCTGTGCCGAAAGGATGCTAGCTGTAGCAAGGTACGTACTAAATCGTCCTCGTTGTATAGCTGCTAGCTGACCGCTGCATGGAGAGGAAGATTGTATTTGTCCCCTGATGAAGGCGTGATTGTATTCCATATAATACACAACTCAACAGTCTGTACTTGTTAACACTTAAACCTCTATCAAAGTTTTTTCTTTTTTTTTTTTGCCAAACACTATACAGCTGTGGGTAGAACTTAATTTGGTTGACCACACCTTCTGTTGCATGTCATACTGTGGTTAACTTGATTTTGGCAAGGTTAACAGCATCTCGCCAATCACCATATGTCAACTTTTATTGATGTAAACCGCTAAGAGTTTTAATTCAAAATTTTGCACTTTCACGAGTATTTTAAGAGTAAAGCTAAAATGTTCACCTAGAAGCATATAAAAATATACTAGGACATTATTTTCCATTAACTCAACCTTTAGACATAGTTGGTTTGGATTAAAACCAACTCATTGCTAGTACCTTTGTTCAATTTGACATCAATCTAGAAGTTTTTTCTCTATAATAAGTAGAAATTGGTTTTATATTGGTATCAATCCAAATACCTACAATACAACTCTATCCTATCAATATTTTGGTAATGTCAAAACTTTCCAAGAATTTGACACTACCAAATATTTGATAGGGCAGAGAACCAAAATGGCCCAAAACTATTAGAAACCCGCCAATGCTGGATCGACACTTGCTCGTGACGCCTACCCGCTACCTGACATGTGTGTGCAAAGACAGAGAAACCATTCGTGCCTTTTCCTCTCTCCTTTTCCGAACAAAATATTTGCCGATCTCTGAGAACGAACCCGGCTCTCGCTCTGGTCGTAGAATGGTCCACACGCGTCCTTGCCATGCGCTCTGCCCCGCATCATGGATGAGCGCATGGCGGCTCACGGATTCGTGGAGCTCTGGGCCTCCTTTCCGCGAGGCAATCATAGCACGGGAGATTGCCCCTCCGCGTCCGTGCGGTGACCGCCGGTGCAGCGAGGGCGAGGACAGGTAAGGTAACGATCGGTCGTGTCCGGTCCCGTCGCGTTTTTGCGCTGCCTTTTCCTCGAGCGTTTTTTCGAGGGCCCCCGCATGACGCGCACGCACCCGCGCGGTGGGGAGTGGGGTGGTGTGGTGGCGACGGTCTCGGCTTTGCGTTGCACCGAGGCCCACACGGGCAAGTGGCAAACGGTGCGGTTGTTGTGTGGTGCGCGTCTCACTCGCGCCCATCCAAAGCCTCACGCGCCTGACGATTTCGTCAGGAGAGAGCCGGCGATGAGAGGGCGAGAGCGCGACGGCGGCAGCAGCACGGGAATGGGATCCACTGGGAAGGTGGTTACAGACTGTGCGCATGGGCCGGGCTGCTGCCTTGCCTGCCTTTGGGGCAGGTGCGTTGCGAATTTGCGATGCGCAGCCGGCTGAATGGGTGATTCTGGAAGGCCGAATAACAGCTGGCCAACTTGTGCTTGCTCCATCCAACGGAGCCGTATTATTTTAGTGAAGAGGGACGGCCATGGACTCATGGTGCTTGTCCAAACCGGACTTCTTCTCAGAGGATGAAACGATGCCGTTGCTGGATGTGTGTGACAGTGTGACACTATGACCACCGCAAAGGGACCGACAGGTGCGGCTGTTCAGGTATTGGTCTCTGAACGTGAACGGAATGCTTGGCTTTCAGTTGTCGAACGAACGAGCCTGAGGTATGACACGTTGGTTATTGGAGAACAGTTGGAGGCTTGGAGCCCTTGTTTTTGACGAGTTCTATTCCGGCAGAGGTTAACGATGGAGGTGCAATGCGTGAGCTCAAAAAGTTTCGTGTTTCCTCTTCAGACGTGCAGCTGCCACGCCTGACTAGACTCATCGATGGCATCTTTATCTGAAGTCTCAACCGTAGTATTCTCCTAGCTCGCCGTCAGAACTTGACGAAATGTGGGCAAATTTGTCCAGTACTCACGTTGCAGTGCCGTATACACGTCTGATGACTTGGATGCAAAACGTCTCGATTTTCTTTTATCGCAACATACATCTTGACTTGTTTTAGTATAGAGGACTACTTTGAATTGCATCTCGTGATGTCAATGCTATGACCTATGAGCTATCCACAGGATTCAATTAATTCAAAACACGCATGTGTTGGTGGGTATCCTGCATAATGCATACCCTCGCTGTATAACTTTGCTCCCACGCCCTTGTCGCCCTTTGCACCGAGGGCGCAAAGACAAAGGTAGCACAGTTTGTTCCCCAAGAAAATCGAGAGGCCAGTTCAGCTGGCAACAAGTTGGGAAAGAATCAAAGAACTTCACATGAGTATTGTGGCTTCCAAACCTGAATTAGTGAATAACTTTAATATACCGCATCTCTTCCTAGTAAATGTGGCAGAATTGTTGGCGCGTAAGTTGCATCGTCGTTATCACGTTATGGCAGACTGGGAGCATACAGTGTGTTCTTAGAAAAGCATACAATCAACAGGTGTGTCAGCTATCACAGATCTTGAAGACATATCGGAATTACTTTACATTAGTGGAGCAAGGATCACTTGGAGGGAATTCAACATTCACTTTGATGAGATTCTTTTCCAACATAAATTTTTTGAACGTTTTCGAGGAAGGTATTCTATCCAAGAGATACATTAATCCAATACAACTCTATGTAGAGAACATGAAGCCATTCTGCTAACAAATATCTGCTATGTTCCACTGACTACATTGGGAACACAGAAGGCATAACCGAACCTTACAGCCTGCCAGGAGCTTTGCTAGGATTTAGCTTGGATCAGATCGCAAGAGGAATGGTTACCATAACATCATTCCTCTTAAGCACGCTTCACCGGCCTCTGAACATAAGATTTGTTCGGATCCTCGGTCTTGAGCTTTGGGGGTTTGATCTCACCTTTCCGTGACTGAAAAGGGGGTCAATGAGTTAAAATTAATGCATAACAACTTAACAAGATACGCTAGCTCAAGTGCACTTTCTAACCTTCTTTCCTGTCTTCATGAAATCCCTCCAGCTAGAGACCTACAGGCCACAAATAAATGATTAGGCAGTACTCAGCACATAATAAAACGGTAAAACCTGATTAACTGGTGTGACAACAGGCCTAAAATGCGCAGCAACAGTGCGTGACAAGCAGCTGATGGGAGTGACTTGTACAAAAACACACAAAAGGATGGCTGTGGACACACGGTGACTAGTTTTACTGCCGTCTGTGAGGCCAAAGTCAGCATGGATATCAAATAAGCTAAAGTTCCCCTTCTGTGAAAATTCAATTGGATTTTGAATCTTCTTGTGGAACTTGGCTGAATTTTTTTTCCAGCACTCTTCTTTTTTATCTTTTAGAACAGAACTGAAACTTCATTCTGGAACTCAGGTTTTTATATCAGAAATTAACTGAAATGCAAAATAAAAAAATACTGAAACAAATTGAGTAGAGTGAAGTATCACACGGCTGCAAACAAGAATTTCAAACTAAAGAATGAATCATAAACATACTCGTTGGTCTCTCGTCTCTTCCCACTTCTCTTCATGCTCTCGCTTCCTCTTCCACATTTCTTTTGTTTCCTCCTCGTCCTTCTTCAGTCTTCCTTCTTCCTCTGATATCTGTCAGAACATGTGGGCATAGTCCATGACAACTGTCGCAACCGATAATATTTGAAAATCGTAAAGCATTTTACTTACCCTCATCTGCATTTTCCTGCGACGCCATTCTTTGTCTGTCAAAATTTCACGAACTTTAATTATTAGCTGCTTCTGAAATTCTTCTGATCGTTCATACTGCTCTTCATATTTTCCCTACTCATAGGCAAACCAATCATTCTATGTTCTCAATTTTTCAACATGAATGAAGCTCAACGAGATAAATATTCCAAGTGACTTGCACAACAGTCATTTTGTCAACATAGGATCACACACTGAAACAAATATTGTGTGCAAAAGCAAAAGATCTGATCTCCAAGCTAGTACATTACTTTTGAAATTCCAGCAGACGGTTTTCTGATGACACTAAAGTATTTGTCTTGTTGAAAGGCTTTTGTTTCTTCTAGATCTAAAGTCCAATCGTATAATAACTCCTAAAAGAAATTTGTCACAGAACATGGTTGACAAACATGAAGGAACTAAAGTTCATATCATAATCTTCAGCAGGAATGCTAACAAGCAGTCAGCAGCCAGGCTAGGCTGATCACTGATCACTGCGCACTGCTGGTTAAGGTAATCTCTGCAGAGACTAGGGTTTTAAACCTCAGATGGTTTGAAGTTGGCAAAAACCAAAGAATTGCTCCAAATTACACCAATTCAGGTTTAGTATATTATTTTTTCAAATTGATATCCGTTCAAAACATGGTATTCAGCATTACTAACAACTTTACAAGAAAAGTTCACACCACAGTGCATGGGATTGTCTTACCTCATCTACTTGGGACTTTATCTTTGATGCACTGTCTTTCTTCAGCTCCTTTTTCCTCTTTGCCCTCAGCTCTTCTGAAAATCCAACACATAAAATCATCAATTTTTCTGCATCATGTACCTTATATCTCGTTGAATATTTTACTACGCCCAAATAGAAATCATATTATTAGTGTAATACAAGTGGAATATGACACCACATCTCACCTTTCGCAGCAGTAACTTGATCAAGAATATATCCTCTTTCCTGTGGATCAAGTAGGAGTTGCTGTGCTTTTGCGAGAGCTATTTATAAGTAGTTACCATCAATTAGATTTACAGTCATTGAGCAAGTGAGAGAGGCAAAAAGAAAAACAAAGATTTGACACTGGAAATAGTATTTAGGTGAGTTTTTATCAGCTACTGGGTTTAACTACTTGCAAACAACTAAACGGTGTGTTTCATGCAAAAGTTTTCTATATATTAGTTTTTTTAAAAATAAATAAATCCATCTTTCAAGTTTATAATAGCTAATACTTAATTAATCATATGCTAATGGCTCTCCTAGATTCACGTGCCACAATTAGCCAACCCCAACCTCAGTATCGAATGAAGCCTTAGTCGTTTAAGATAAAAAAAAAAGTGGCTAGTTTTAGAAGTAGAACTAACTACAGAGGGCTTGTGTTTTTACCTGTTACAGTTCCTTGTTTCTGTTGAAAAATATCTCTTAAGGAATATTTAAAAAACTAATAACTCCAGTGTTCCTTGGTTATTTGCTAAGCCAACAAAAATATGTTCCAACCATGGATAATTTTCAGCAAGCTGTCTAGACATTGTTATGCCACTGTGCTAATCTTTCTTCAAGTACTTGCATATGTTTCTCTTTCCCTCAACAAAAATAAAATATCTCGAAGAGTGATTAGATCTGACACGTAATGATGCCATTGCCAGTCTTGGTACGTATATCTACCAGCTAATTTGGTTCATTGACATTGTTCTATGACTATTGTTTCAAAATGAAACCCGGATCTTGGCCTACAGCTACAAAGTGCAGTGCTTCCTTAAAACCTGTATGAAACACTTCCTACTATCATCCCATATGCTACTGTTATTACAAACCAGTTTGCATACCTGAGAAAGCTTCTTGTGCTTGTGGATGCTTGCATTTATCAGGATGGACCAACAAGGACAACTACAGATGGTACGAAAAAACAACAATTAGATCTACAAAATAAAAAGGATGGGTACAGAAGAATCCTAAATGTTTCAATACCTTCCTATATTGCTTCTTCACCTCATCTGCTGATGAATCAAAAGACAATTTAAGATGCTCAAAAGGGTTTAACTTGAAGCAACCAAGAATCCTGATAAGTTCTGAATATGTTAGGAAGGGCAGATATATATAATTAAAAATACTAAAATCTCAAGAGCTCAACTTCATATATATGAGTTTTCACAAACCGTCATTGTAAAAGTACAGCTTTTTTTATTTTTGGGCAAACCACTGATTTCGTTAAGGAAAATATAAAATTTCAGGTAATAATTGACAGCCATGAGGCACAGAAGTTATAATTCGAGCGCAGGATGCAGACAACTGATCACGGGTGAGCCAAATTCTATGACTCCAGCCTAGGGTTCAAGTAGAACCAATTGGATCCCCAAACCCCCACGGAAATTCAGCACCGAGCTGCCGGCTACATCACTGCACAACGCGCTGGACAATTTTGGAGCGAACAGGGTGGCACGGCTGGGGGATCTGAAGCTACGAGATGCGAAAAGGGGTCGGATAGGGATGGAAAACGGTATGGCCGACGAGGGAGGGAAGGGGGAGAGAGTAAAAGAAGGCGGCACCTGAGCACTTCGTTGTCGCGTTCGGCCTCGCTGACCTCGGCGAGGAAGCTCTTGAGGAGCTGGTCGTCGTCGACATCCGTCGCCGCCATGGAGGAGGGAGGACGAAAGGCGGTCGCGGCTTCGGCTCTTCTGGGAGGACGACGAGACGAGAGCGCGTCGCGTGTTGCGTCGCGTGGAAGAGACGGAGGTGGAGACGGGAGTCGGTGACAGAACGGACGGTCCAGATTTCTTATGCTCTGAAGATGCCAGAGTGCCAGGCTGAATTTCCCACACGTACAGCGGTAGAGCCCAGATTACTCGTGTACCCTCAACATTTTGGATGGGCCAAAGCCGTGTGAGAATAAAGGCCCAAATCATTGCCAAGGCTTTGCTATTTTGGTTTTTTATTTATATATAATTATTTTGTAAAAATACAAGAAATAATTTTGTTTTGAAATTTGAAAAACATATACTCCTCACACCCCCAGTAGTCAGTAGAGTCTATTTTTTAAAAAATATATATACCAGCAGAGGACAAGGACTACGACGTGGCAACCTTCTATGGAGGTACGGGAGGACAATAAGAGCCTGCATGCAAATTTTCCCGTATAATGCTCCGTTGTATTTTTACAATATGGCGCTTGGAGTGCGACCACATTTGCAATTATTATGAGTCGGTCTAGGGTAACAATGTTGCATATCGAACTCTCTGTCAAATTTTATTAGATGTTTATTGAAACACTTTTCCTAATGGGCGCGCGAGCGCCACAGGCACTCGGATTCCCCAAACGTCGGAATTGACGGCCCGTTACTTTCCGAAATACTACTCTCTTTATTTTCCCTTTCTCTCTCTACCTTTTCCCATTTTCTCTCTCTATCCCTAAAAATCCCCCAGATTCAGATCGGGAGAGCCACATGCGATGGCGACCGGCGCCGTGCGGGGCTCGTCGGCGGCGTCCTCCACCACGCGGGTCATCGGCGGCGCGCGGTTCGTGGGTGGCGCCCTCCCCCGCGCGGCTCGTCGGCGGCGTCCTCTCCCGTGCAGGTCGTCGGTGGCGCAGGGGGCTTGTCGGCGGCGCCCTCCCCCGCACAGTTTGTCAGCGGCGACTGTGGAGGCGGCCGGGGGTACGAGTCGACGGCAGGGCTCGTCGTCGTCGGACTGATTTTGTTCTGTTTGAATTTTTCTATTTTCTTTCAATTTGGAAGCTTCAAATGTTTCCAAATCAAAAGTTTCTGTATATTTCAAACTGAAAGTTTCAAATTCTTTCAAATTGAAAGTTTAAATTCTTTCAAACTGAAAGTTTCCTTTGAATTGAAAGTCCCTATTCCTTTGAATTTGGAAGTTTAAGATTCTTTCAAACTGAAAGTCCCTTTTTATTTCAATTTGAAAGTTTCAAATTCTTTTAACATGAAAGTTTCAAATCTTTCGGTTTGAAAGTTTTAGTTCTTTCAAATTGAAATTGAAAGTTTCAGTTCTTTCAGTTTGAAAGTTTAAAATTCTTTCAACATGAAATTTTCAAATCTTTCGGTTTGAAAGTTTGAATTCTTTCAAATTGAAATTGAAAGTTCAATTCTTTTGGTTTGAAAGTTTGAATTCTTTCAAATTGAAATATTCTAATCTTTTAGTTTGAATGTTTCATTCTATTCTTGAATCTGGGATTTGGGTTTGAAAGTTTTGTTTCGGAAAAACGGAGATGAAGAGTGGGGAAGAATGGGACGGCGATAAAACAAGGGGTTGACGGAAGGTTAACAGTAAAACCATGCGCCACTTCCACTTCTGGCGCACCGATGCTATATAGCCAGGCCCTTGCTGAAAAGTTGATTTAGTGCACCTACCCAGTGTGGTCAGTTTCGCTTTAAGATTGTGTGTGTGTGTCACGATTTCAATAACACTATTCCATTCATCCGTAAATATAAATAGCTATGAAACGGAGTATATACGATGTAGTATCTTTTTTTAAGTATAGCACCAATCTTATAAAACATCTAATAGCATGGGATGTAAGTGCACATGCACTAGCATCATAAAAATACTCTTTTTCAAAATTTATACAGAATTAACCAAGAAAGCTCTCGTTGGGGATTAAACTTCACTGCCAATTAAGATTATAAACCTTAGCCCAATCTTCGTTGATTTGGTTCCGAGTGAAGCTTGAAAGGTTAAAACTTTGTGTAAATTCATCCTATCTTTTTTTTTTTGCAAAATTCATCCAGTCCTTGAAGTCAATTACAAAAGAATTTTCATGGCTGAGATCTTTTTTACTGGTTACTAGGAGGCAAAATGCTCATATGAATATATTACTCCCTCCGGTTTTTAATGTTTAACATTGTTGACTTTTTAGCACACGTTTGACCATTCGTCTTATTCAAAAAATTTATGCAAATATTTCTAAATATAATTCATGCTTAAATTTTTTTTAATAAAACAACTCGTAACAAAATAAATAACTTTTAGATATTTTTTTAATAAGACGAATGGTCAAACATTTATTTAAAAAGTCAACGGTTTCAAACATACTTCAAACAATCTTACATAGAGCAAGCTTCAGCTGCACTCGTGCATTAGCCTTGGATGATTAGTACATAGAATACACCGGGGGAAACAAGTATGTTTTGACGGAGGTTGATGTTATATATTCTCATGTAGTCATGTTTATGTTTATATGTACGATTGTAACATGTAATTTTGCTAGTTGGAAGGACGATGTGAGGCGTTTGTGGTTTACAAAGCATGTGTTCACTGACAACTAAACTGATGATTGATGAACGTCCGCAAGATAGTTACTATTTGCATTCATCTCTACGTCAGGTGATATAGTACGCGAATAATCAGGACGTGCCAAAATATACTAGAAGTAGTAGTGTACTTCACACCGCACAAAAGGTGAAACTAACAAGACTATCCACCAATAATCAACCACGTTCCATTTAATAATTCCTTTTTGGTAACATGTTCTGTCTCATTGACCAACAGAGCGCTGTTACTCCTCGTAGCCAGTGGCCAACACCACTGCCGCACCAAACGAGGTCCAATACCTACGCCTACGAATTACAGTTCACATGTGGTCCAGCTGCCAGCGAACGTGCGCATGCCGCGTTGGGTTGCCGCACCGCCACGCCACGGCCACCGGTGGACGCCGCGGCGCGGTTTTATTACCCCTAGCTAATAGCTTCTCTGTATGATACACTATCAATGATTCTCTGTACATGCGTACAAATGTAATAGTATATGCCGCCTTTCGCGAGCAGCTGCGGTACGTAAAGCCCCGACGCTATTGGCCATCGTTGCGCTTGTGGAGGATCTTGCCGGCGAGCACGGCCGTCTCGATGACACCCCTGATGACCGACGCCGTCTGGCCGACGTTGCACTTGTTCCCCGGGAACGTCGGCCCGCTCACCCGGTCGATGCAGCTCAGCAGGTTCTCGTTGCACATCGTGTTCAGGTAATCGTCTGAAAAACAAACAGAAAATCCAGTGATCGAGTCAGTGAGCAGCACACGATGATGTGAGGATGGACGATGAGCCGTGGGCTCATGACAAGTGTAAACCAAAATCATCAAATGGACACTTGCGGCCATCGGCGCCGGGGTTTCAGCACTTCAGCTTAGTGCGCGCGCACGAACGAGTGCGTTTAACTCATGCGACGAGCTCGCAGCAAGCTAGTGGCGCACGTACGTGCGCCGTCGTTTGCGCCTTGGCGGCGGCTCATCTCATGGGGTGAGCAATATGTGGATAGCACTGCATCGACGGCGCCGTTGGCCAAACAACCGGACACGAACAGAGGTGGGAGGGTACGCGCTGCAAGGCTGCAACTCGTGGAACATGTGTGGGCTTGCAATAATCCATAGCACTGCTGGTTTTGGGGCATGATTCTGTTAGGTGGCGCGTCGTCTCGCGAGCACCTGGCGTGAGGTTGAGGCCTCAGAGTCAAGGGAGACCTTTTGTCCCCCCTGCTGCAGTTCTTCTGGTGGAGACGTCCGGGTGAAGCAATGTGCCAAATATCTCTTCTCGATCGGAAGAAAGTTCAGAGTTCGGAGCTCAGGGTAGAGAGACAATACCGTTGTGGGAGTCGACGCAGTGATCGTGCACCATGCAGCAGGCGTCGAGCGCGTCGCAGGGCCTCTCGCCGGGGCAGCCGCTGTAGAGGATCCCGCAGTATTTGCCGTACCTCAGGAGCGGTGCAACTTTTGCATCACGGACACGGGACACCAACAAAAAAGGCAAAATGCGTGTCAGTTAATTCCATTTCAAGGCCGTACTCCTCTCAAGAACGCAGATCACGTTCGGTCAAATTAAAGTGAGAAGAATGATACAAAGACAGGATGAAGCACGTTAAATCTGCATCAAATTAACTAGAATCGGCAGCTCTGTTTTTCCATTTCAGAAGGAAGGAAATGAGAAGCCCCCACACTGCAAGATTTCTCTGCTCTGTACTAGTAGGCAGTATCAGTCTGTCCGAACAAGAGCAATGGGATTACGTACTTGTGCAAAACTGGGACTCACAAGTTCGGCTACATCCCTGGTCCTTCTGCGAAAACCAACAAAGCCAAGAGGAAACTCGATCAACTACTGATCCATGAGTAACAGCAAAAAAAAAAAAAATCAGACTTGGTTACGCTGCTTATAAATTCTCACCGCCGGCGAGCTGCCAAGCAGGTCACCGATGTTAAGCCCCCGTGACGCCGTCACCAGCAAGAGGAGAAGCACCACGGAACACCGAGGAGAGAACTTGAGGAAGAACCTCATCGCGCGTTCGCCTCTCCCTCTGTTGCTCTCTCTGAGCGCGCGTGTTGGATAGGCGGAGAAACGGGTGGAGAGGGGCAAGAGCGCGAAGCAATGATCGATCTGCTTCCGGAACAGGCACCCGCTGAGCTGATTATTTATAAGCTAGGTAGCTATGGCGACTGATAAAAGGGTACTAGTACATGCAATTGGCGAAGAGATATTATTGTATTTGTGTTGGTGTGAGATGAGTTGCGAACTTGAGGTGAAGAAGCCTCGGATGTGCCTGTCCTACCAAGACATGCAGACAAGAACACACCGATCAGATCACACTGAACCGTTTCCTATCCCTTGGGTTGGCTGGTTGTGGTTGCACTTGAAGCAAAACGAGCAGTATCATTTCGGCAAAAGGAGCAATTTTATTACAACAAATTGAAAAACTGCAGGTGTAATATACTTGTTTTTAAAAACTGTGTAATGTCCCAGTTAACTGACGATCGCATGTACTAGAATAGCAATAGTTGGTGGTCGTGATAGGTATACAGTATACTCCAATCCATTGAGCCAATAATATTATTGCAGTCATAAGACAAGGCCATTACTTGCATCTCCAGCTGAAGAGTTGCAGTCACAGGAGGACACCAGAGCAGGACAAGTGGCTGCAGTTTTGTAACCTCTGACCTAGTACGTCTCTGTGGCATGCAAATGTTAATATGGTCAGAGATCAGGATATTATCTTTTTGCTGTGTAAAGGCACACCAAACAACAGATAAAAAATAAGTGACACATTTCAGTGTTTGATCGACCACATGCATGGAAGCCCATGGACCATGGTCCTTCACCAGTCATGTTTACTTAAATCCCCAGTGATATAAGAAGCGAGAACAAACTGTGTCTGTTTAAGCGTCTCTCTGAAGAACTGACATGGTAACCGCAGAGCACGTCCAACCGCTGCATATTTTCAATATTTAGACTCTAGAACGAATGGAACACTTCACCCAGCTGCCGGCCAGCCACCCAATATCAGTACGGGCTTATACGCAACATGGGTTGAAAGCAGGTTTACGAGCTTAGTTCAGGTGGAGACCGGAGATGCTTCGACCCAACGCAGTTTCGTGTAAATCCCGTTTCATGTTTTGTTTGATCTCTATCTACCAGTCAGACTTAAACAATGTATCATTAGTACAATCATATAGAATGATTATACTATGCTCTTGTGTAGTTGACTATACGCACATGTAGGCATATGCAGGAGTTGAGAAAAAAAAGAGCGCCATGTGCAGCTTGGGCTTGGAATAGAGGCCAACGGCCAACCACGGCACGCACACAGGCTAAATTTGTTGGAGTCGGAGAATGTTGAGCAACAGAGCAATCATAGAGAAATAGGAAACTGGAAAAGGGCCCTCTATTCAAATGGGGGAACAATGGAGCATGAAGGAACATGTTGGAAGTTAGCTTTTGCTATTTTAATTTAGGGAAAAACAGTATGAGAGAACCGAGAGATGCTAAATATTGCAGGAAATTTTGAGAAGCTTAGCCCTTATTTTCGTGTGAGTGCCAAAAAAAAAAAACTTAGAAAGCCTCTCGAAAATACCAATTGTGTGGTGGTTGAGTCGTGGGTGTATGACTCAATATCCATCAGGGATTCGACCTTGATGACTACGACTTAATATTGCGCATGCATAAGTAAGTTTCTGATAAGAACTTAGTAAGACCATAGATGTGCTGTGGGCTTTGTGGGCTTTCGTCTATATGTGTGTGTTTTAGGAACATAATCACAAATATGGTGTGGTGTTACAAGTGTCGTAGCGTGTGTGCTTCTAGTGTGTAGTAAGAAAAAAAACTGACCTTGGCAATTCCCTGGCCACGGCTATAGCCCATTGTCATGTCTAGGGAGCCTCGTATCCTCCTCATGCATCATGGCTAGGACAGGCACGATGAAAAGAGGAGGGAACCCTTGAGGAGCTCACCCGCCTCATTATGGACACAAACGCATATAAAAAAGATTTTCAGCAGCGGTGGTAGTGGTTATTTTAATGAGTCGATGGATGGATAATAGTGGAGGAATCATCAGTTGACTGATGCTAATATCGGCGAGACACCTGACATGCCCACATTTCCCATCCTGTTGTAGGGCACGAGAAAGACGGCCATGGATTAACTATGCATCTTCTCTCTCCATAGTTAGATGTGTATTACCTCGTAGAAGAGAGCGGACACCACATGCAAATACATAGGGGTGGTGGTACCACCATCTTCCGTAGCATATCTCTTCGTACCCTCTCCCGCTTTTCTTCTCCCTCATCATTGTAGGTCTTGATTGGTTATATATGACATGACAAGAAAAAGAAGGAACATTTTATCCGTGCATTTCCACATGAGGTTGTTCTCCACGGTACACAACTACAACATTACTCCATGAGCGCATAGAAAAGACAATTGGTTCAGTCCTAAAAATATACTACCTCCGTCTCAAAATATAGAGATTTATGTCGTTTTTAAGGAGATTAAGGTTGAGAGAATGAAGTGTTGTGATTGGTTGAGAGAAAAAGGTGGGTGGAAAAATTAAATGGAGGATGGTTATGATTGGTACAGATATGGTACGTGGGTGTAGAAGTAGCTGTATTTTGAGACAAATTTAAATTGCTCAGATAGTTATATTTTGAAATAGAGGGAGTAGCAACTTATAACGTTTAAAATATATATCAAAATAGAACAACTTTTTACTTACTTATCTTAATATCTTACAGAAGTTGCTATAATATGTGACGAGAGAACGAGATCATCTACCATCGCTACATACCCTCTATAGTGATGGCTGACGTATGGGCCTGAAGACAGTAGCCCCACATGCCAGGCATTGTGTGAGCAACAACATTAGAGGATCCACTTCCATGGCGGAGGTAGCAGCTAGCCAGGCATCTCCGCTTGTGCACCATTGGTTGTGGACGTAAGTCTTGCCGTCTGCCATTGGCCATTGGCGGTGCAGGCTGCAGCAAGCCAGTTAGAGTGGGTTAAATAACACAATTCATTGATAGCTCCAATACATGTCACCTCATACAAAGTGTGAGCTAAAATTTATCGGTACAACAATGGGCTCAGCTTTTGCTTGCACCAGTGGTCCAATTGCTGCTAGCTTTGTACTGTCGTGGAAAGCACATTACCAATCACAACTCACATGCACGGATATGCATGGGAGTTTAGTCTAACCGAACAGTTATGTTTCAGTTATTTGGTTACTCGGGAAATTCGGTTAGTGCAAAATGGTGATCGATCGGTTAGCTAGAAATGTGAAGACCGAGCAGTTCGGTTTTGGGTAATTCGGTTTCGGTCATTACGAATTTGGTCACATTTAGTTTGCAGCAAAGAATGTCATGAACTAGCAAAAAAATAAATTTGACAACACCTCCCCTCTTTTATGGCATTTTTGGCAGTTCAATAACAACAAATGAAAAATATCAGCAACTAAGCAAGATAGCAAGGTTGCCAACCACACTCCACAACTATAATACACCACATCACCTCCAAGTCTCCAAAGTCCAAGTTGCCTCAAAAAAAAAAGTCTCCAAAGTCCAACCAGTAAGTTCAACAAGGCAACGAGCTAAAGTAATGAGTTCAGGTCCACTACTAGTTCTATTACAGAGCTTGAAGCTCAACAAGTCTTCCACTAACAACCATAGTTGTCCTGCACTGTTGCACATACACAAGTCTTGCAAGACTTGTCAAGTGGTTCAATACTCTAACAACCACACTGTCATATCTTGAAGGGCAACCTGAAACTTGCATGTCAACAGATAATCAACTTAGTAGAGAATAATAGATAGAGAACATGATGGAATAAAATGAATGGAGAAAAAAAAGAGAGAGTAAATTACACTTACGATACAACATCTTGGCTGGTGGGTGTGATTTAGTACACAAACTTGAGAACTGAATGCCAAAGTACAACAACTTGACAAGTGTGTGCGTTCTAATACAAGATGACGATTTAACATTTTGGTGCAGTAACTTGTATGTGTACATGATGTTTTGGTGTCAACATGTCATCTCTGAGCAATATTACATGTACTAACTTTGTAATTTTGCATTTAATATGTAAGGATTACATTGCTCATTCAGTTTGCACAATCAATTTATTTTTTCTCCCCCTTCTGAAATCTCAACCAAAGAAAAAATATACACTAAAATTTACTTGACTTTTTATAATTAACTAGAATGAATTTCTTATTAAAACTATGCAAGCATATGATAAAATAAGTACTTTAAAATCGAATGTATAAAAAAATGTTCAAAATAATCATGGTGTTCAGTAACACGCTCACTTATGAACTTATTATGCCAGAATCGCCCTCACCTTTTCGCACTCATATGCTCACTTCTCAAGTTGATGTACTAGAAGGCACACACTTGCCAAGTTGTTGCACTTGAACGTTTAGTTCTTAAGTCAGTGTACTAAATCGCACCCACCTACCAAGTTATTGGACCATGAGCGTAATTTACTTAAAAAAACAAGTAAACTTACATCATGTAGATGGTGATGGACTGATGGTGGCTTCAACTTAGAGTTGGTCGACTTGGTTGTAGTAGTTTTGGTGGTAGTTTTGCTTGCTTGTGTTTTTGTGTTGGTGTCGGGAGGTGTGCTTCTAAGAGGTTTGTTACTGGTGATGGTGACATTAGATGATGGAGTCTTGGAAGCTGTTTTTTCAAGTATTGCTTTCTCATTGAACTCCTTAATCAATTCTGAAATGGAAGAAATGTAAGCATGAAGTAAATAATTTATTGACCAATGAAACAATACATAGAAAACACAAGAAATTCAGATACCTTCTTCCAATTTTCCCAACTCTTCTGTATTCTCTTACTAACAGGAGTTGCCCTTCTAATCCAATCTTGTGTACACACAATCACTTGCACCGTGAAAGGAGTGAGTGAAGTCCTAAAGTCATCGAGCACATGCCCCCCTGCTAAATGCAGATTCACTTGCAAGAGTGGAGATTTGTATGGCAACCACATCACAAGCTAATTTGGACAATATAGGGAATCTAGAGGAGTTTACCTTCCACCAAAGAAGAATCGAGATGGCGATGGGCCCAATGGTGGACGGCGGCATGACGTCTTGTGAGCGACATGCGGGAGGAGGCGAGAGGCGAGAGCAATGAGAGTTGAGAGGAGACGAAGAGAGGAATTGGAGGGGGAAGGAGCAACCTTCTCGGGTGGGAGGGGAAGGTGAGTGATTCACGGTTTTTCCTTATGTACAATCATGCTTTAGTGGGCTTTGGGGACAATGTGGGTATAGTAGTGTTAGTGGGTTGTATATGTTTTGCATGGGCTGCAGCATATTTCGGTTTATTCAGTTAACTGGCCACTGAAACCGAACTAACCATAATTATTTAGGTTAGTTGCAAATATTGACCAAACAATTCAGTTTTGGTCGCTTCGGTTCGGTTCTTCGGTTTTGGTTTTTGGTGCCCAGGTATATGCACGGAGAAGCAAACTGCAACAACTTCCTTTTGTCTAATGACGGCCGTGCAACAGGCAACAAATTAGTTGCTTGCTCACATTATCTCTCTTGGCGAGCTCAACATTTATTTCTACGCCTGCTTAAATTTGTTGTTGTACCTGCAATATTTGGTTTCAGACAGAAACAAAGCTATATAACGATCGGTGGCACAATGCAATATTTGGTTTCAGACAGAAATAAAGCTATATAACGATCGGAGGAACACATCATGACACTCTATTCTGCTACATTTATTCCACGAACTGTCCGGCTCAACACTCTATTCCGCTACATTTATTCCATGAACTGTCCGGCTCACTGTCGGGCTTAGCGCTTTTAGAGGAAAATGCAGTTATCTTCTGGCCCACACGCCCACACGTACTCTCTTGCAAAGTACAGTATTGAAAAACCACCAAAGGCAAAATCTGGTGTAGTTGCAGCAAATAGTAGATTGATCATCATAATAATTGGGCTCTTGCCCATCACACTTTCTTCTATAGCTAGATCAAATTGCATATATGGACATATAATATGCCAATCCTGCGCATCGATCACGTGACTCTAGATAATTACAGTATATCATTACATATATATATATATATATATATATGAAAATGAAAAAATGATCATATGTACATGTGCACCAACAATCTACACCATTGATATGGGATCAATCAAGATCTCGACCGTTGGTATTAAGTGTAGCTTATAATGAGTAAATGAATGTTTTCGAGATTATATTTTTGAGATTATATAATCTGAACATTATATTCTTCAAAATCATATTTTTTGAATTTATAATCTGAACATTATATTTTTCGAAATTATATTTCAAAATTATAATCCGAAAATTAACTTTTTTGATCGCGTTTTAGATACATAAAGATGTTTTCTCTCTAATCTACCAGGGACACGTGTCACTACGTCCATGTTGGTGCAAATGTACGTATGATCAAAAAATCTTGCTCGTATATATATAATTTCCTTTTTCTGCCATATATATAGTCGAGTGTGGTGAGACTTCTTTTGTATTATTACCGGTAGTATGCCTATAGTTAATTTCATAACTGGATGAAAAAGAATGGAATGGTCTAATCAGTTATGCTTTTTTTTTAGTTTTCCCAAATTAATGTAGAGCTTGCTTTATCAACCAGGAAACCATCAACGACTGTAGTTATATGAAGTTATGAACAGTGTGCATATATAATACAACTTTAATTAGTTTTCAGATAACTACGTCGACTATATTGATTCACATTTGACATTTGGCTGTTAATTACTCGTAAATGCACAGACTATGGTAAACAAAGATTTAACGCTTATATTTAATATGCTACATTTAAATAATACAACATCTGTTTTAGTGTTTTAAAAGAAAAATCAGAAAAGGCGAGTGGTCAAAACTAATGTAAAAATGGATAACATCAGGTGTCAATTATTAAAAACGGAAGGAATGTGGCATTTATCCATACAAAGAAAATTAAAGGGTTTAAACATCCCCAGTTTTAGATTTGTGCAATCTATCATCAATTACCGATGTGTGACTAAACCCACCATTATCAGGTATTGCATGTACGGGACATATATCAGCAAACTTAACTAAGTATGGAAGTTGTTATACAGCGTATAGTTTCAGGTGGAAATAAAAACTAGCCTAATTATAACAAGGAATATATGTATGTACTCCCTACATCTCTAAATGTAGGGTATTTTTTCTATGTAAATATATAGAGAAAATCTTCTACGTAGTACAGGGACGGAGGGAGTACAATAGCAACACAGTAATGGACATGCTACATATAGTATTATATATATGTCAAAATACAAATTAACTGGTGAAATTATATATGCAATGATTTGAACAGATGAGACCATAGCTGCCATAGCATTACAACTCTAAAATATGCGCGTCAACAGAGAAGTACGTTTTATATACTCCCTCCATTCATTTTGATCTTCATATAATGTTTATGCACCAAGTATAAATTAAACCATATCGATTAAGATGTCATGCATAACGCGTCTTTCATGATGTATGCATCGATTAAGACAACATGCACAAAGACTCTTTCAACATTCACATATTTGTTCGTAATGCATTGGTTATATTGCAACGAAATCTGTGTACATACTATGAAGATCAATCGTGAATGGTTTGATTTTTGTTATATAAAGACTAAAAATGAATGGAGGGAGTATGGTGCTTAAAATATGGTTTTAACAGATCAAGATACTCTGCTACTGTTTGCGTGCTCCACGAATAATGATGAGTGTACGAATATCACCCACCTCACAATGCTGACAACAGCTCTAGGGATTTCTTGAAAAAGGGGTTTATGCCAGGCCAGATGAACAAAGAGTGGCCTTGTATTGACTGCTGAGATGCCATGCAGATATACACCACCAAGATTCACACACATACAAGTAGTACTAGTATAAAATCAATGGAGATAAACTAAAAATCAAAGAAATGGAAAACGGTTGTACTTGGGAAACATGCGATCCATAACTAGCTAGCTAGCTGCATGGTATTATGATCAGCTATGAGATACTGTGGTGTGGTTTACGGTTGTCGTTTTTACTGTTTTTTTCGTTTCGTTTCGTTTTGCACATCTCATCATGTGTGGATGCTACCTTAGCTTAGATAGACCTGTTCTCTAGGATCGCCGAGAGGCTCGTGGTGCGCTGCCGCTTGAGCCCACCGCCGCCGGCGCCCGATCCCCCGGACTCCTCGGTAGCCGACGCCGTCCGCTCCATGACGGCGCGCAGCGCGTCCTGGATTGACGCGACCGTGTGCTGCGGCGACATGGGCGCCTGCATCATCGCCTCCTCCTCCTGCTGGTCGGCTTCCCCGCCGCCATCCGTCCCCGCGCAGGCGCTGTCGTCCCCGGTGACGACGAGCACGTTCTTGACGCGGCCGCCGAGGGTCGTGATCTCGGCCTTGAGCGCTCGCAGCCGGAGCGCCTTGAGCGCGCGGATGAGGTCCGGCAGCAGGTCGGTGCGGTCGTCGCAGCAGAGCGACGCGCGCACGACGAGCCGCCCGTCCTCGTCGCTCGACGCGTCGACGGTGAGCTCGTCCGACTCGGTCGGGAGCGGGCACGCCTCCTCCGTGATCTCCGACGTCTGCCGCTTCAGCTCCTTCACGTGCTGGATCACCTCCGCCAGCAACGACGCCTTGTCCGTCTGCACCAACACGTAAGCACATTGTCAATGAGTAAATCGTAAGGATCGAAGAAAACGCACGGGTGAGCTCGACAAGCCGAGCAGCAGCAGCAGTTAAAATAGTTAATCTTGTGTCTAACCGCATGCTAATGGGGGTGGGCGAATGGCGAATGGGGGGAATGATGAGAGGCAATGGATGGGGGCGTACGCATGCAGGGTGCAAAAGGGGGAGGGGGCCGGTGCGAGCGGTGCGTGCCGTGGCATGCATGCCTCTCTCCGATCGATCCAAGCGTGGGACTCACTACAACTCTCTCTGCCAACTAGGAGCACAAACAGCGCGTAATCAATTGCAAAACGCTAGTGCGTGCATGGCCTCGCCCGCGCTAGCTTAGCTATAGCGTGCTGTTGGTGGTGCTCGTGCGCACGCGCGCTTCCACGACCGGAGCCGTGTTCATCCTTTTTGGTGTTAAGTGGGGCAACTAACCATCACCACTCTGCATTTCTTTATACTTCTTCCATTGTCACGCCAACATGCGGTCGTCAAATCTGTCGTCCGCCCTCTTGCAGAATGCTAGTACTACTAGGTTACTACTATTGGCAAATCTGGAAATAATCCAATGAACAGTGAACTCTCTAGGCATCTGGAAATCCATAACGGCCTTTCAGCCTATATATAGATCGCGAACAACATTTTTATTTTGAGTATATAAAGACGGTAGAAAAAAAGGGCAAAGTTTCATAGGTTCAAAAAGGGTGCAAGAGTAGTTTCCCTCGATAACGATAATGTAACCGTGTAATTAGCACAAGGCAGGCATGGATTAAGCTGAGTGGCATAGGATAACGTGTGTGGTTTTGTAGTGGGCTCGCAGAGAGTATATCGGGCTGGGATCCTTGGGAGTAGGGGAGGTATAGCAAGCAGGATCTCTCGAGATGGCCGGCTTTCTTTTTATCTTTGCCGCTGCTGCTGCCTGCTGCTAGTAGCTCTCCCCTGTGTCTGACACGAGCTCTCGTGTTTGTCTCTCCTCGGAGAGGCCAGCATGAACTCCTGCGCGCGTCGCAAGCTTTTCGTGTCCTTCCTGGTCTCTCTTTTCCGCGTCAACTAGGCGGCTCCCCTCCCTCTGCTTGTCTCCTTGTTCTCCCCTATTCACTAGCAGCGCTATCGGATGGCGAGCCAGTTGCCAGCCCAGCCATGGAGTTCGCGCGCGGGCGCGCGCATGCATACATGTTTTGGTCATCTGAGGGTGTTGTTGCACTGTGCAGATATGCATTGCATGCATGAATTTATGACGGGATAGCTAGTATCCGTACTGTACCTTGGTTGTGTTGGGGAGGAGGCTGCGGAGGCGGGCGAGGTGGGCGTTGATGCGCTCGCGGCGGCGGCGCTCCGCCTCGCTGTGGCTCTTGGACGCGGCGAGCGCCTTGGCGTCCATGATCTCCTGCGCTGTCATCCGGCCGAGGTCGCCGAACGGCGACGGAGCAAAGGGCGGCGGCATCATCATGCCGCCGCCGTGGTGATGCCCCATGTAGAGCCCGCCGAGGCCGAGCGGATCGGACGACGACGACGCGCCGCCGGATTGGTCGTACGCGTACTGCAGCGCCCGCCGCGCGTAGAAGTCGGCGAAGAACGGTGGCGGAGGCGGTGGCTGCGGGGGCAGCGGCGGCAGCAGCGGGAAGAACGGGCTCTGCTGCCCGCCGCCGCCGCCGAGGTTGTGGTGGTGGATCGCGCCATGGACTGGCTGCGGCAGCGGTGGCCAGCACATGATCGGGGGAGGACCCATGGTGGCGCTCACGCTCCCCACGCTACTGGTCGCCTCGAACACCATGCCCGTAGCATCTTGGCACACGCCTCCACCGTCATCTCCCCCCATCTCTTGCTCCACCACACCGCTCGTCGGGCCACCGCAAGCCTGCTCCTGCTCGTGCTCGTGCTCGTGCTCGTGCTCGATCTCCTCTTCCTCCTCCTCGTCGACGAGCATACCGGCTTCTTGATGGTGGTTGTGGTGGTGGTGGTGGTGATCTCCATGAGCACCCATCTACCAATCGATCGATTGAACGATGGCGCCGGGCGGCGTAGTACGAAGGGGATTGCGTGTGGGAGGGAGATGGATGGTTCTGAAGGGTGTGTCTAGGGCTACCTTTTGTATAGGGTGTGGCATGTGGCAGCATGATGCGCCTTTCGGCCTTTTTGTCTTTCGCTTATGATCTCGCCGGGCGCTCGCAAGAATTATGGCGGCCTCCCCCTGATTACATACACACATCAAAAGGCCTCGCCTTTTCTCTCTCGCGCGCTTCGCCCCCGGCCGACGGGGGGTCTAGACCTGGACTGACCGGCCCTGACCATGGTAGCTACTAGTGTTACTTGGCTGCCACGCCTTTCGATGGCTTTGTGGGGGCAAAGGCTAGTAGGGTAATATAATTACTAGGCTGGAGTAATGGAGACAGGAGGGGAAAGGGAGGTGTGGAAATGGAGCTGGTCGATCAGGCCTGGAAGAGGGCAAAAGGTCTAGCTGGGAAAGAGAGACCGAGCTGAGGGAAAAGGCAAAAGATTTTGCATGGAAGGAGAGAGGACGAGAGTGAAGAGTCCTACTGCGCGAGAGTATGTACAGTGGCACAGTAGTATCGTGTGTGTCTATGTGTGGATGGACGCCTGAATGGCTCGGTCAAGGCCCATGTTCTGCAACACCCGCTACGCTTTACCAATCCACGCCTCCCCGAGAGACACAATCATTGTGTCTTGGAATACACTCCTCCCCTGTGGCTGTGGTGTGGTGGTGCATGCAGCCAGCGTACACTTAACAAATTGGTTTAAACCCCCCTACAGACCAGCTGCGTGGGCGCAGGATTAATTCGAGAGAGAAAACAAACAGGATCCACGCAAACAGCGGGCTAATGGCACCACTCATGCACCATCGATCGACGACGACGGCATGGTTATCGAGTTCAAATCTTAGCCCATGATTAAGCTAGCTAGTAGCGGCTAGCTCCGGGCGGCCGGGCAAGCGAAACGGAATGCGATCCCGGGCCCGGCCGGCGCCATGATGCGCGCCATGACCCCGCCCGCGACGACACGATCATGCCGCCGGGCTGGCCTGTGTCAATTTTTAGCGCGGGACGAGGCAAGGGGACAAGTGGAGCAGCTTCTTACAGTTCTCACCCCCCTGATACCGCGCATCCCCCGCCTCCCTCCCTCGTACGCCGTCCCGGCCACGCCATGCCACGCCACGCCATCCGCGGCGCGCGTTACGTGTTCGATCGATCGGCACCGTGCCGAGCGGCTTCGCGCAGGCGGGCGTAATCGTAAAGCGTCAGGCCGACGACCAGACACAGGCGGGCGGGCGCTGTGTGTGTATGCATGAGTTCATGGCCATGGACCATGTGTGTGCATGCGTCATGCAACGTGGTATCGATCGATCTAGTAGTAGTGCGAGCGCGCTAGCGAGCTGAGCTGCAGACTGCAGTTTTTGCTCAGAGCTGGCTGGGAAAACGTACGTACGCGCGCATGGGAGAGATTGAGGAGGCCCCAAGATGGATCGAGGCAAAACGTTGGGAGAGGGCTCATCATGGCGCGATTCCGCCGCATTCACTCCTTCCAATCTAGTTAGCTCGTTTCAGTATGCATATCTCACTTTTGTGTTCTTCTTTGGTTAGCTATATAGTGGTATTAATTACGGCAGTACTGTTCTGCTGTGCGGCTGTGCCTGTATTTATGTTTCTCTCGTGTATCCTCACGGAAATGATTTACCAGGATGCGGGCCACTGCGTAGTTCCTTTTGCCGCCTCTGTGGTTTTCTTTGCAGAAATGGGAAGTGCATGTGTGAAGGCCAAAATAAAGTTCCAGATCTCCTGATCAATCTCATTGGTCCTTTTGCAGGTTTATACTCTTAAATAAGTTCCTTTTGCATTGCACGGTCGAAAAAAAACATATATAGTGATATAGAAGGTACTGGAATTGATCTTCGGCCTAACGAGCCAGATTGAGGACCCAGGCAAGGCCCATCCAAGCCCACGGTCTCCCAAACGGAATCACCGACTCTCAAGGAGTTGCGTGCACAATGTGTTGGCACTTGGCTGTTGGCACATGATCGGCAGCCCGAACAATATTGATGGACTCGCCCCGACTCGACGGCTCTCAACACTATAAAAGAGGAAAACAATAAAATGAATTATGCTCTCCTCCTTCCTCTCATCTTAAGAGCAAGTTTAGTAGTATCGCCAGCTATAGACGGTAAAATATTACACGTCATATACAGGACCAGGAGTAAAATGTAGTACAATAAGCTAAGCATGCACGACACAGTTCTCTAGGATATTACTTTTCCATCTTTTAATCAAATCAGCCAATAGCATGAGGCATTGACTCTTTTAATTGGGCAGCAAAGACATGTATGCATAGAGCAATGTGCTAGAGCTGGCGACTAGTTAAGCGCCCGCTTCTTTGTTTCCTTTCATTCTCTTTCTTCCAACTCAGCCAAAAGTTGACGTGTCCATCCATACCGCCGGCGGACATAAGCTTATTATCCTTGCTCTAATACCAAAATCCTAATTTCACCGATCCTTAGTCTAGCGACGTGGGAGTTTGAAGGACGACGTTCCAACTAATCAGTTATCTCTGTCATCGACGTCTAATTTCATTCCCGATGATAAATTCCCTCTCCGGCAACCTCAACGATGACTTTTACACCGGCAAAAGAAATTGATGTGTGCCAAAGGCTTCTTCAGCTACCAGTCAATTTCTTCATCTCGTCGATTCCGCATTAGAGCTTTTAGGTGATCACATACATGCCAATAATATGTTAATCTTCATGTAAAGTAAGTCCTAACAAGTGATATCAAAGCCATTTTGGCCTTATGCAAGCTTCCATTATCCTAGTATATAAAGTCTTAGCCGCTTTATGATTTTTAATTGTCGGCTACTCATGTTTTAGGTTTGAATGTTCTGTTCAAGTTCAATTAATTTACGTTTTCATCTTGGTTAGCCTCTAATTGTTTATGTTTGATGATGAATCACCCGGTTTAATCCTAATAAATTTCTAGCAGCGCCCTAAAAATATGTCCATGCAAACTTTTTTTTAAGGAATGGCGGCAAAATATTTGTTGGAATACATTAGCAGGACAAAATATCCATAAAATTACAATATTGGATAATGTACAAGAAAGAACAATTGTCTGGTTGTTGTTGTTGTGGG
>CM002481.1:7360588-7379107 GCA_000325765.3 Leersia perrieri | reverse complement strand
TCGTATATCTTATTCGATAGCACGGCACTGTCATAGTACTCGGATTTGGGATAGGGTATCCACGTTATAATTGTATATATATGGTAACCACATATAATAGATACCCACACAACTATAGAGAAGCCCACCAAGTTTTATATGATTTAGGAGAGAAGAAAAAATTTGATACAATCTAGATAACATAAGCCTCATTCCTTCTTTATCCAACTATATATCCTACTCGGAATCTTGAGTCCGACTAGGTTACGTTAATCCACAAGTGTATAAAATCTATATGTCACTTGAGGACTCATGACATGTTCAACCGAGTATTAAATACATCCAATCTGCCGGAACACATCGAAGATCTATGAAAGCGCTTCGTCGATAATCTCACCAATTCGAATAACCACACGTACACAGATATTGGTCATATACCCCCAAATACACTAGTATCTAGTGATAAAGAAAGGTAGGCCACATGATCGATATAAAGTAGGGTTATTACTTTGACAGGGGCTGAACATATATAAAAATTTGTATATTTGTTGCTAATTCTTACTAGCTAGTCTTGGTATCACAATTTATCACTGATCAGCAAATTATCTTGTATAACAAATCCCGTATTCGATTTTTCACTGATCGTTGTATGACCTGACTTAATTTGGACCGACCTAATTTGGATGGTCAATCTGCATACTCCACCTCTATTTTGGTCGAGTTCAAGAGAGAAGCTTCCGTTGGATAGACCATCTGAGCAATGGGGCAACAAACCTGCTGGCCCATGGGCTATAACCCGTACGGGGCACGAAGACTGGGATGTACCCGCCGTAAAGTATCCTTTTCTCATTTTCTGTTGGTCTCTAGCCCATTGGCAGCACAAAAGTTTAGGCCTAATTAAGCCTTTTTGGGCCTTATCTGGTGCATCGATCTGTTTGGGCTGCTACCTGCTGTAGTTTCTACCGTGTTTTTTTCGCTGTGGATAGTCGCCGCTTCCGGCATCGGCGGCCTCAGCGGAAAGCGTTGGATTGCCCGGCCGGCATAAGCACACGAGTACACGACGCCGTCCGGCACATTTCGAGCGGATGCTATTATTAGCCTATTACGGCTTACGCTAAGTTATCGTGTTAGCACGCAACTATGCAAGTATGCAAGTACTCCGACTACTAAAATATACATATACAGACATACAGTAGGACAGTAGCAGACTGTAGATCGTAGTGTTCAGACCATGCCGCACTGGCGCGCTCGCGTTTGACCGAAGGTGAAGCTAACCACCAGGTCTCACGTGACCTCCCCGTCTGACCCGCCGGCAGCAGAAACTTCACCTCGCTTAATCAAATCTTTACCTTCAAAACTTTTTTGTTGTCACTGTACGATGGATAAGCTAATAGAGGTAGGAACTGAGCTACTTGGCATTTCGTGACGTACGTCTACAATCATCCTACATGTACTGGATCGCTGCGTACATAGACAAGTTAGTATACTGGCGCGTGATGAGTGGCCTGGCCCCTGCAGCCAAGCCAACCGGAGTACCGGACCCCGGAGGTAAGTATAGTACTAGTACCATCGGCTAGATGAAATAATTAACTGTTGCTTTACTACAGGAGGTGATGCAGTTGTCTGCCATACTTTGCTTGTATCAATTCATTGAGTGATGTACGAATCGAACAACATGTATGCGGTATGCCGTTTACGTCTCCGAATTCAGCGCACACATCACGTAGGACGACGTCCGAGAGTTCTTCGGTTTATCTCACAGTCACTTGCAAAAATAAATTTACAGAATATCCCCAAGGCTGCAACGCATATCGGTTGTCAAAAGTGGTATTTTAGTGCGAATAAAGATATTCCTGCTGCTAAATTTGGGTGTGTCTATAATATAAGAGTTTGCGGGAAGCGATGTCTTTACCTCGACACGCCTACGTGTTATATATATGCGTACGGAACAGCCCCGACACGATGGCTCACAAGAATCAGCACAATCTCAACAACCAAGAGATCACCCGGAAAAGATAAAGATAAGTTGTTACATGTGATAATATAAATGTTATCTAGATAAACTAGACTAGATATTTCAACACTCCCCCTCAATCAAAACTTTCCCAAGTTTAGATTGTATTTGAAGTTCTCCAACTGCCTAGTCGCCAGAGGCTTTGCGAAACCATCCGCAACTTGATCATTTGTAGAAACATAATCAACATCTAACAGCTTTCGAGCAACCCGTTCTCTAACAAAATGATAATTAACCTCTATATGCTTAGTTCTGGCATGAAAAATAGGATTAAAGGACAAATACTTAGCTCCCATATTATCACACCACAATTTGGCCATAGATGGACTGTTTAAGCCAATCTCATATAACAAGGTCTACACCCACATGATCTCAGCAGTAGCATTAGCCAAAGCTTTGTACTCTGCCTCTGTACTGGACCTAGATACTGTCTCTTGCTTTCTAGCATTCCATGATATTAAATTATCTCCCAGAAAAATAGCAAAACCTCCTGTAGATCTTCTATCATCTACACAACCAGCCCAGTCTGCATCTGAATAACCAATAACCATCATAGAGTTGGACTTGCATATTTGTAAACCAAGTTTAGTACACTGTTTGAGATACCTCAAAATTCTTTTAACAGCCGCCCAATGAACAGTAGTTGGTGAATGTAAGAATTGGCACACTTTGTTGACAGGAAAAGATATATCCGGTCTAGTCAAAGTTAAATACTGCAAAGCACCAACTATACTTCTATATCGAGTGGAATCCTCTGGCCCCAAAAGAGACCCCTCATGTATTCAGTAGTAGATAATGGTGTACTAACTGGTTTACAATCTGACATCCCTACCTTATTTAGTAGATCACAAACATACTTCTCTTGAGTTGACAGGATACCGTTTGGAATTTTTGTTACCTCAATACCCAAGAAATAGAAGTAGTGAAGATCTCCCAAATCCTTCAAGGCAAAGTCCTTTTGAAGATCATGTAGCAGAACTGGTACAGCCTCCTTACTAGAGCTTGCAACTATTATGTCATCAGCATAAATCAAAACAAAGATGGTAACATTTGCCTTGTGATAGAAAAATAAGGAGGTATCTGCCTTTGAACTTTTAAAGCCAAGATCACATAATTTACTGCTGAGCCTAGAATACCATGCTCTAGGAGCCTGTTTTAACCCATATAAGGCCTTATCTAATTTACAGACATAATCAGGATTTAACTTATTTTCATACCCTGGTGGTTGCCTCATATACACTTCCTCCATAAGTATCCCATGCAAAAAAGCATTATGCACATCTAATTGTCTCAAAGACCAACCCTTGGAAACAGCAATGGACAGGATAATTCTGATAGTAGCAGGTTTTACCACTGGACTAAAGGTATCCTCATAGTCTATTCCATATCGTTGCTTAAAACCTTTTGCCACTAAACGAGCTTTGTACCTATCTAGGGTACCATCTTGTTTTCTCTTAATTTTGTACACCCACTTACAATCAATAATATTCTTTCCCTTCTGAGGAGGAACAAGATGCCACGTTTTATTATTAATGAGGGCAGAATATTCTAAGTCCATTGCTTTCTTCCAATTTTCATTGTTTAGTGCGTCATCTAAATTTTCCGGTTCACCAAAAATAGTTAATAGACCACATTTGTACCTGACTGTACCATCAGTGTAGATTTTCTCCTTCCTTATACCACTCTGCAACCTGGTACGGGGACGGGTAGCATTTTCATCAGCGACAGTGGTCATCGCAGGCACAAGTGAATCAACAGCATTGGCATCGGGAACCATTGTGGCATCATCGTCAGAGTCATCATTGCTCCCCCTGGCTGATGATGCGGACACGACAGACGGGTGCGCACTAGGAGACGTGGCAACCGAAGACTGGTGTGGTGTCGTGCCGCGCGCGGGAGACGCATCCATCGCGTCAGATCCGACCTGCGTGTCAGCCGGCACAGAAAGAGAGGAGGATTCAGCGGCGTGATCCTCTGTGGCCGGCGAAACACTGTGACCTGCATTATTTGATGCCTGCGAGTTTTCTTGAACAAACACATTAGAATTTTCAGGAGTATGATTATTAACCATATGGCTAGCAGTAGTAAAACTCCCAGGAACACAAGGTATTAGTTTAGGATCTAGCAAAAGAATTTCGGAGCGCAACTTGGCACCGGCATTAGGATGTAATTTAGTGAAAAGAAAATTAGCTTCATCAAAAATCACATCACGAGAAATATAGACTCTTCCAGTGGAAGGATCTAAACATTTGTAACCTTTATTAGAGGAAATATAACCAAGGAATGTGCACTGTTTAGACCGAAACTGAAGCTTATGAGCATTGTAAGGGCGAAGATAAGGCCAACATGCACAGCCAAAGGTTTTAAGGAACTGATAATCAGGTTTTTGATCAAAGAGATATTCCAAAGGGGAAGTATAATCAAGGAGTTTAGTAGGGGTTCTGTTGATAAGATATACTGCAGAAACAAAGGCTTCATCCCAAAATTTTAGTGGCATAGATGCATGAGCAAGTAAGGATAGCCCAACTTCTACAATATGTCTATGTTTGCGTTCAGTAGAACCATTTTGTTGATGGGTGTGAGGGCACGAAACGTGATGAATGATGCCAATTTTTGCAAAGAAGGAATTAAGTCGCTGGTATTCGCCTCCCCAGTCAGTTTGCATAGTTATAATTTTCCTATTAAAGAGTCTTTCAACTAGATTCTAAAACTCATGGAATTTCTGAAAAACTTCAGACTTGTTTTTGAGCAAATATATCCAAGTAAACTTACTAAAATCATCAATAAAACTGACATAATATTTCTTCCCTCCAACAGAAGAGGGAGCAGGACCCCATACATCAGAAAATATAAGTTCTAAGGGATACTTGATACACTCTCAGATCTAGAATAAGGCAACTGGTGACTTTTGGCTTGTTGACAAGCATCACAAACCGACTGACTGGGACTAACAGACTCACAAGGTAAACTAAAACTCTTGATAACTTTTGCAACAACTAATGGAGAGGCATGACCAAGACGACTATGCCACCTTTCAAAAGATGGTTTAACCACTCCATGAGCTTGCTTTATTTGATGGTGACGACTGGATGTAGGAGGAAGAGGGTAGAGCCCCCTTCGGCAGCGACCTCTAAGCAGAATTCTCCGGGTTGGCTGATCCTTTATACAAAAGATTTTATGATTGAGTTCAATGGAAGCATTATTATCATATGCAAGCTTATGAGCGGAAACAGGAACATAAAGAACATTCTTAAGATGGAAATTATGAGTGGGAGTTTTAACTATAGCAAGGCCAATATGGCTAATTTTCATACCTATTCCACTTGCGGTCTGAATCTGGTCATTGCCCTTGTACTTCTCCCTGACCGCAAGCTTCTCCAACTCCCCTGTCACATGGTCAGTAACACCGGTATCCAAGTACCAGTTGGTGTCTACCCCATATGCCGAATTGATGTTTCCTGCAAATTTCTCATCGGGAACAAAATTCTCTTCATAACGGTGCCAACAATCCATTACCGTGTGGCCACGCTTGTAGCAATGCTGGCACTTTGGTCTCTCATCGGGGTTGCTGAAGTTGTTGAAGCTGCCTTGGCCGCGACCTCCATTGTAGTTTCCACGGCCACGACCCCTGGTAGGGCCGCGACCTCCTCCATTGCCGCGGTTGCCACCACGACCCCGCGGGAAGGAACCACGTCCCCGGCTAGCCGAGTTAGCCGACGACTAGTACTCTCCTGCGCGGCGCAGCTCCAACCTGTGCTCGAAGCTGAGAAGCTGGGAATACGCCTTGCCAACTGAGACCAGATCGGACCTCCCAACAATTGAGGAGATCACCGGTTCGTAGTCTTCATCTAGGCCGGCGATGATGTATGAGATCAAATCTTCATCATCAACTCTCTTGCCGGCAAGGGTCATCTCATCTGCTAGGGCACGCATCTTGCCCACATAGGTTGTCACGGACATCTCTCCTTTCTTCAATGTCGCCAAGGATATGCGGGTGTTGATGGAGCGTGCGCGAGTCATGGAGGAAAACATCCCCTCCACCATACTCCATACGAATTCAGCAGTGCTGCATGTTGCAACTTGAACAAATATATCTTTAGTCATTGATGAAAACAAGTACCCAAGTACCTGCTGATCGGTTGCCATCCAGTTTTCATATTCCGGATTGTCAACGATCTCCTCTTTGTCTCCTGTTTTGATCTTCTTGACGGCGTCTGGAGCTTTGCTTGCGCCGGTGAGGTGCCCTTCTAGTCGCGCCCCACGGATCACCGCAAGGACTTGAGCGCGCCAGAGGGTATGGTTCGTCTTCCCGAGCTTCTGTGCAACAACTTGGCCAGCGAAGGGATTGCCGGCGCCGGCGCTGTTGTTGGAGGAGCTCGCCATCGTCGTAGATCTATTCTACCGTGGCTCTGATACCATATAAGAGTTTGCGGGAAGCGATGCCTTTACCTCGGCACGCCTACGTGTTATATATATATGCGTACGGAACAGCCCCGACGCGGTGGCTCACAAGAATCAGCGCAATCTCAACAAACAAGAGATCACCCGGAAAAGATAAATATAAGTTGTTACATGTGATAATATAAATGTTATCTAGATAAACTAGACTAGATATTTCAACATATAAAACTTTTAGATTGTTTCTAGGAGAAAAAACCCCTCCCTCCTAAAATACTTTGCCATTTGTCTTATTAAAATCTAGTGTTAATATATAGAAAATAATTCAAACTTAAAGTAATTTAATACTACCCTCTGTTTCAGATTGTAAGGCGTCCTACTAGAGAGGTAGAACGCCTTACAATCTGAAACGGAGGGAGTAATAAAGTAAGTCACAAACAAAATAAATAATACTTCAGTTATTTTTTGAACAGTCAAATAGTTGAATAGTTGAAAAATATCAAAACATAATTTATTTTTAGGACGGATGGAGTAACCTTTCTTCAAGAAAAAAAAGGATTGGAGTAACCGGTTGTACTAGGTCTTAGTTATAGTAACTACGCGATAAATTTTTCTAGACATACAGTGTTACTCACTCTAGTTCCATAACTTTTAGCGTTTTAGACAAGGTTTAAGTCGGAATTTTGAAATTTTGATTGCAAATAATTTTAAAATATTTAGTTGCCTAGATTGGCCTTAAATAGTACTTTCAGTCCCCTTTGAAACACGGGATTGCACAAACAAGAATAGAAAAAAAAACACAGGAATAGAATGTCATACCCATTGAATTCCTGCAGAACCTCAAAATGCAAAAAAACTTCAAAAATATTGTTTGATAGGCACACAAGAAAAACGCAGGAATTGAAAGGCAAAACATAAGGTAAGATCTCATGCTTACTTTTCTCCAAAAATCCTCTAGAATACTTAATTCCATAGGAATTTTAAAAAAATTGATAGGAATCAATCCTTTGAATCGAAGGGTTTCATTGGATTATTTCCTATATGATATAAATCCTCCACAATTTCTATGGTTTTTCTTTGTTTCAAAGGGAGCCTCATGGAAGTACAAATTTCTTAGGTATTCATTTAGGCCCCCTTTGAAATGCATACATGAAAAACACAAGAATAAGAAATACACAGGATTTTCATTGGAATGCATATACAAAACAGAGGATTACAAAATACACAGGAACAACCGTTTGTTTGAACCGCAAGAGATAGATAGACTCAAAGGAAACTTTCCAAGAGGTTGGAGCTCTTGAAAAATTCCCTCCAAAATCCACATGCATTGAGCCATTCCTAAGAAATTTTATAGGATTTGGAAAACTTCATTTGTTTGTTTCAAAGGATCATATAGGAAAAATTATCATAGGATACAAATCCTTCAAATTTCCTATGGTTTTTCTCTAAATCAACGGGAGCTTTATATTCTAATAAAAACAATGATCAAAGTTACATTTTTAAAGACCGTGCCATTGTTGAAAACGTCAAGAATTATAAAACTGAAAGTTCACATTAGCTAACTTTAGTACTGTTTCATCCAGAGTAACACCGTTGCTCCAAAGCCGCCTCTTGCTGCACTTCCGGTTCCGGGCCCCAGTATAACGAAGAGGATCCGGATCTAGTAGTACTTGCCACCTACCAAAAGCAGCCGATGCCATCGTTTCTTCCGAGCCGATCTGATTTGTCCACGTCGCGTCAGATCCCCTGTCCCGCCTCGCTACTTTTATACACTCGCCAAGTCCAACTCCAACCACGGACGCCTCCGGCCCTTTCCCAGCCAACGCAACAACGCTCGTACTCCTCGCGACAGCCTCCTCCCTCCCAAAAGCCAAAGCTAACCCTCCATCTGCTCGCTACAGCAAGCCACAGGGTCGCGCGCGATCTCACCTTCTGTCGTTGTGCGTGGCGCACGTACGTGCACGGCTGCACGCGGCCACTGAGCTTCTCTGAGATGGTCCTGCGAAGACAGAGGCCGGCGCCTGCAGCCGCCGGTGGGCTGCTCGGGCCGTGGCTCCTCGTCGCCGTGCTTGTCTACTCGTCGTTCCTTGGCTCAACCGTCTTCTTGGCAGTCGACGGCGCCCGCACGTCGGCGTTCGTTGCTATGGCGCCGCTACCGATGGCGCCCTCGCCATCGCCGACCGCGGCCGATGTTGTCGGCGACAGTAAGCGGAGAGTACCCACCGGTGCAAATCCACTGCACAACAGATGACAACAGTCGGGTGGAAGGAAGGTCAGCATCAGTCGGCAGCTAGAGCACACGTAAGAAGCGAGGAATACAGAGCGAGAGGCATGCACGAAGAAGGCTAGCTATACTACTCTTGGTGACACCATGAGAAATATAGAGCAGCCAAGGGGAGGGGTACTGAGCTTGCCCTTGCCCTTGCAGTGGAGAGATCATCGGCAATGGAGCGGCCGCTGCCGCCGTAAGCTTCTGATTCTGCTTCTTTTCTCGTCTGCATTTTTTTATGTCTTTTCTCGCTTTGATATGTGATCGAGTTGTGAACTTGTGATCCGAGAGGAGAAAGGAAGCTGAATAAGAAGGGTACTGTGGGTTGCGAATGCTTTACTGTAATTGTTTTCAGCATGGTATGATTTCGAAATGATGCTTCAAGTAAAAACATTCATGTACTCATTTTTTTTTCTCTTGGCCAGAAATAAAATGCACATATATGTCGATCTATTCTGTGCGCTCTGCGCTTTATTCGCTCTTAAATACACATGCATACCAATTTGTTGACAAAACAGGGCAGGCCAATGTAAACACCTTTCGCTGGCTGCCACTTAGGGCAGCCGCAACGGGTCGTTAACCACTCTCTACAAGACTTCCACGTCAGTTTTTGGCTGAGCTAGAGGGAAGAGAAACACAGAGAGAGAAACGGCAATCGCTGAGTCTAGCGATAGTCTATACACACCTTTCCAAGCTGAACGGGTCCCATGCCTGTTTATGTCTCCCACCCAGGCCATCCTTGCAAGAGAAAAGATGAAGCTGACACCTTGAACTCACGTAATCTTGGACAGCATGCTAAAGATGGATCAATGGACAGATCGTTGTTTGTTTCTAGGACACGTAGACCCTATAGACAGTGAGTGTCAATAATTACTGAGGGTTCCCTTACAGGCTTTCACAGCTGACTTCTCTAGCAGCAGAAGCGCTGTTTCAATGGTGGCTATTTTTGTCTGTATCCTCGTTTCAGTGCTATTAGAGATTTACCAATGTGCAAGCTATGTGCAGAATCTACCGATTTGTGTTCCTCCAATATCCGTCAGTGTAATTGCCGCGCCCAGGTGAAAGACGCACGCATTCTGTACGTGTATGCTTGCTGCGAAGAAGCTCGTTGTAGTATATATACCATATTACAATTGTGCCAGTAAGTGGCCACCGTCCAGGAACAATCCAAAGTGAGGGCTATGGTGGTACATGAAGCACTAGCTTGTCTACGTTGCGACCGTGGAATTTGACTTGATAATTTTAATCAGAGATCGTTCACAACCAAGGCCAACTGCAGGTTAAAAAACGCATCAGTTTTTACGCATACAGTTCCAAACTTCAGTGCTGTTCTCAAGGCCGGAAACGGCGACCAATGCCCACATGGCTAGGAATTCAGTAGTACACAAAAAACAATAGTTTTTCCACAGCTGTTTCCAGATTAAGATTGCAAGTTATATTCAACTTGGGGTTCGATTTCTTTTATTTAAGTACTGTATATAATACTAGTAAACTGATCCTTGTTTGCAGTGCATATCTATTCCGTTGTTCAAACGGAACCATCTTTAATTCTGGGATTCACAACGTTATAGCGAAGCGTGGCCTTTTCCTCTTGGAAGTGCACTCGATCGTGCGGTCTTTGTATCATTACACGCAGCTAGCGAGCGTAGAGCGTGTGCGGTTGTGCAACTTAACGCACAAAACGCCGGAGAAGGTGCACTCATGTCGCTGCAGCTGCTGCTAGCAGCAGCTAGCTCCATATCGTCAGTCCATCGATCCCCTGCCTCCCATCTCTGCACTAACCACAACGCATATGCATTGCGAGCCATATCTTTAATTCACCGATCGATGGATCCGGGTACATCCAAGATAAGTCATGATCTACGCGAGCTTAATTGCAGTACTAGTATTAGTTTAATCCAAGGTCAAAATGGACCGGGTAGCATAGGAGTGCGCACACTTTTGTATTTCACCGCGTCTGTACTCTCTGCAGCACTGCATGTATAAAGGCCTGCAGATCAAGATGGAGGTACCCTCGCAAAAAAAAAAGATCAAGATGGAGGTAAAAAACTTCATAAGATGGTTAGGAAGAGTAGTAAACCTTACCCATGATGTGATAACTAGGCTCATACATATTTGTAGCGGTTAATCAAGTAAACATGATATTAGCCCTTCACTGAAGATGCTTCTCAAGATTAATTTGACTGCAGTGGAATCCCAAGATAAGGTAATTAACAAACAGCTGTGTTTGGTTAGGAACAGTTTGACAAAGTAGTCAGGGTTGCCTCAGGTTAACGCAATGTCGTTTTTGTAGTCATCAGGTAGCTTATGTGCAAAGGAAGAACATACATACTCCATGGTTTACTCCGGTCATACACACGTAAATCTTTCAATCCAGGCAGGTTAACCTCCTGGCCATGGAAGCGCGAGGTGGAAATAAATGTCATAGAAGTGCGGTCTCTTTCTCACCTTAATTAAGCCAGGTCTTGAAAAACCATTTTGGTCACGCAGCTCAAGAGATTCCAAGCCAGCGTCCATGCAAGCATGAATGATGCATGGCCCGCGCGCGCGCGCTGGGGCTGGACTGCTGGAGCGAAGGGGAGCCCAGAGCCGGCCAGTGCCCAGGTCGCCACGGTTTCCCGGGCTTTGTTTATCGATTCGAAGGCGTTGAATGTTTGCTGCCGCCATTAATGTGCTCACGTGAGGTGGAAGCCCGCCACGCCGCATTGGCTGCCTTGCCTTCCCTGCCGGCTGCTGCTGCCGCCTTCTTCTGAAGTTCTGATGGATCGGTTGATCCATCGGTCCATCGGTCAGCTGCGACCGCGAAAGCACAGCAGGCAGCAGCTCTCATGGATTGATCTCTGGCTGTTGGATCTATAGCCGCGCAATGGCTCTGGTCACGGTGTTCTTTTCGAGGGATCTTTTATTTTATTTTTGATCCAGACTACCCGACGGTGGGTGACCGCCATCGCCGTTTTTTTACCGGAGACGGCCGTTAGATCCGATCGTCTCCGTTGCCGCGCCATCAAATCTGGACCGCCATCGCCGTTGAAGTCGCCGCCACTCGCCATATTCGAGCGCGCCGCCGTCGACCGACGGGAGAGATAGGGAGAAAGAGGGAGTGCGTCAGGCATCACCAATGGAGAGTCCGAAAAGGGTGTCATCGCGGGATCCCGCCCGCACGGGTACGGCTCGGTGGGGGATCCGTCCCAACGGACCCCCTACCAAGTCTCTCTCTTTATTTTTCTTCCTAGGGCCTAGGGGTACACGCTCGCCACAAGCATGAGTGCATGACGAGTCGACGACGATGAGCCATGTCCACAGACGGCTGTCCCGTCCGCGGCTTGGCGAGTTGACGTACCACATTTCAGCGCAATATATGACGGCCAGCACGGTCGTGGGAATCCCTTTCCAGCCCATCGCGTACGTGGAATCCCATATGGCACAGTACATTCATCGGAATCGCTTTCCGGCCCATCACACTCATCAGAATCCCATGAACGATGGCCCAGCATGCTCGTGTGAATCCCGTTCTGGCCTAGCACGTAGGTCAGTAATCCCGTCCGGGCTGACATTTCCGCGGAAATCCCGTTCTGGTTCTGGCCCAACTCATGTGGTTTTTCCCTCAAGGCTCACGAGGCCCACCACGGCCTACTACTGCCTTCTCTTCGGCCGCCGGGCCGGGCACTCTTCCTCCACGACACGGCACCACACGGCACGCGGCGGCGTAGAGATTCCCCACCGCGCCGATCTCTCCAAGCTCCGTTCACCGCCGCGGCAGCGATGGCCTCGCAGCTCCGCCCCCCGCTGGTGCTTATGCTGCTTCTTTTGCTCGTCCTCCCGCCGTTGTGTGCCCCCACGTGGCTGGTGGCCGACGACGACGCCGCGGTGGCGAGGTCGGCCTTCTCCATGGACGGCGACGTGGCGTGGGTGGTGCAGGTCAGCGACCTCCACATCAGCGCCTACCACCCTGAACGCGCCAACGACCTCGCGAACCTCCTCGGCACCGCCCTACTCGCCATCCGCCCCCACTTGCTCCTCGTCACCGGCGACATCACAGGTGATCCCCTTCTCCTGTCTCACCAAATTCGACACGAAGTCACGGAACTGTTGCTTGATACATCCATTTTGTATAGTTGTTTTGTTGTAATGAACATAAAAAGGCTGAAAATTAAACTGTTTCTAGTCCCTCTTCCTTGGCGAAATAGAGAGTGGTCACTGCTCTGTATTCAGTATTATGGAGCGAGCGCTATTTAGTAGTATGGTTTTATGTGACAAATTGTATACATAAGCTCGATCAGCTATGCTATGAACGTAGGATTAACTTCCGTATAGGCCTATGGTATGGTCACAGCGTGAGCTTCCCTTTACAGTTCTGCTCTTAATTGCACATGTACTTCTAAAGGCAAATGTACTTCTGAAGTTCTTTGATTGTGTACATGATGGCGCTGACTGTAAAAGAATTTCCTGTTCTGTTAGTCCGGATGAATACTGAAGAAAATCGTATTAATTCCACTACATTAATGTAATATAGGCAGGTCAAATTTTTATTTGTGGCAGCTCTTTGACATGGAGGGCCAAATATTTCCTAAAAAGATCAAGTGGCATGGTAACTTTATTCCACGGCTCCATGCCATGAAACTTCATCAATAGCTTCAAAGTTTATGCAAGGTAAAGCATAAATCATTTTTCTAATAAATTGAGGCAGTGTAACATCCAGAAACTTATTTTGGAGCAACTCCACTATACATACGACCCAATTGAACAACCCGTGTACGACTGGAGCCATACAACCTTAGATCAATCAAAGAGAATGCATAGTAGTCTTTAATTAAACTCTCATACGCGTGTCGGATGAATGGGTCGTATGCATAGCAATTTCCATTTTGGAGATACCCTAGAGTTATTGGCTTACCATTCATTTCAACTATTTGCGTGAAGAATATGCATGATTGTGAGTTTATGTATAAACCATTAAATTGTCTAATACTGTATCGACTGGCGGCATACATGAAAACTGCGTTGTTACAACAAAAGGCAATAAATCCCAAATCACTTATAAAACATGGGTAACTCTACTTTTTATTATTTGGAAAAGAATAACTTGTATGTGGAAGGTCAAATATTGGAAATCTGATTTGATAGCAATTTTGCAAACTTCATTTTTCTGTGCCGCTATAATGCATTTGTTTTTTTTTTTCACCCTGAGTACATGTCTACACGTTATATTTTTAGACTGTAAGCCCTTGCGAGAATAATAAGGAAATGATATAAGCACACAAATGGATGATGTAATTGACTATTTCTGTTGTTCTTGTAGTTATATATTCCCTTGACTGTATAACAATTTCCAATTTTTTTTTTCGTGGGATGTTAACAAGATGCAAAGAATAGGAGATTAACTACCTCAAGACAAGATGAGAAGGAATGGATTACATACAAAAACGCTATTGATGCAATTGTTGGAAGAGGTGGTATTGATAAGAGCAGGATATTTGATATTAGAGGTAATCATGATACATATGGAGTTCCATATAGGGGAGGAAAACTGGACTTCTTCTCAACTTACAGTGTGAACTCACAGCTTGACCGATTAAGTACCATCAATAGCATTTTGTTTCAGGTACTCCTTGTCTTCTTGTCTGGTCTCATTGTTAGGCATTAACTTCGTTGTCGTTCAAAAGAGGTCCTGACCAACTCATGCTTAAAACATACTGAAGTAGTACAAATACATGCATGTTTAAATATCATACTGATGAAACTTGAAGTACAAATGTACGGTATGCTTGAACAAAGCACTAAACCATCTTACTCAATGGAGAACAACTCTTGCTGACTAAACTTGGCTATCAATTATAATGTACTAATTGCATTTATATGGAAGTATAATGTTGTGGCATGCTATACTGATGTAAATAGCACCTTTGGACTTGGTTAATGTACACTCAATAGGAGGACACATGATGGTGGCTATACATTCAGCACTTAAAAGATAATTGGCCTTTGTGAACCTATAATGGTAGTTAAATTACTAAACTAACTATTTATCTCTGGGCTCTGGCAACTGTTATGAATCAAATTATGTCTTATCTGCAGACTGCAGACCTTACAATTTCAGCAACCGCCTGTCGTTTTTTTTTTCTTTTTGCCCGGAGAATTTCTGCAACCCACTTTATCTCTAGCACGTGCATAGATTTCTGATGGTGCCATAAGTCATAACGATACTAGAGGAGAAATTTTTTATGTTGGACGATTTGTGCATAATGTATTGTTATAATTCGTGTGCCATTTATATGCCACAAATCCCTGCTAATTCTGCTTACAATGCTGGAACTGAATTTTATCTGAAAAGGTACTGTAGGGACACAGGAATTATCTGTTCCTTGGCATAGATGATACAATGAGAATTGGCATTCGATATCCAGCTAATTTATTTGGCCATCCTACTGACAAGAGGATAGAAGCTGTTAATTCTGAACTTCAGTACTGGTCAAATAATTCCAATATTCCAATTACAAAAGTAGTTTTTGGACATTACCCTATGTCATTCACTACTTCATCTGAAAAAGGACAACGTTATGAAAATATATTTGGAAAGCAGTCAATTTCAGCATACTTATGTGGCCATCTGCATGCGAAAGTTAGTAAGCAGCTTTGGAGATTTCATGAAATGGGTACACCGACACAAGGGCAGAAGTCAAGCTTTTGGGAATGGGAACTTGGGGACTGGAAAGAGTCTAGACTGATGAGGATTTTAGCAATAGATGGAGGCGCAGTCTCTTTCATAGACTACACACTAAAACAGGCATTCCAAACTTCCATCTTGATCACATACCCAACAGATTCAAGAAGTATGAATACATTGGAATCTATAAACTGGTCACTGAGAAATGATATAAATGTTCTTGTTTTCTCTAATCAAGTGATCCGCAATGTGAGTGCAAGAGTTTTTGACTCTCATAATGACTTTAAAATAGTTGAAGAGATACCACTGCAGCTTGTTGCCACACCATCTGTTCACAAACCTTTGTTCCATGCCAAATGGAATGCTGGAAACTACAGAAGTCCATCCCCTACCCGCTTCTGGTTGCAGGTGTTTGTTCAGGATTCTCAGGGTGGGAAGACATCAAGCGAGCGACGACCATTTTCAGTTGAGGGTAAACTGTCAATTCAATCACGTCCATGGCTGAACTATTTGATTTTTGAAGTCCAATGGGAAGACATGTATAAAGTTCTTCTATGGAGTAATTTGGCCTTCATAATTGCACTACTGTTTGCCCCCAAACTGCTGTATCATTTTATCAAGAAGAATTTGTCATACCAAAGATGGACTGTATCAGTTATGTCATCCCCTATCCAACAGAAGAAACCTTGCTTTTGGCTGGTCTGGTTTCTAATGGAGGGTGCAAAGAGTAGACCTATCTGGTTTTCTTTGCTCATATATGTTATTTGGCTTTTGGAAATGCCATGGTTTTGGGGTCATGCGACATCTGAGAAAGGAGAAGTTGCTCGAATGTACTTGTCCGGATGGAGGATCCCATCTGTTGGTGAAAACTTGACCTGGAACAAGCTGAGTAATCCAGATGTGCTGGTTATCACACTGCCTTTCCTATACTTGGTGATTGCCCCTGTTGTAGTTATAATATATAGTTTGTTTGCTGAGAAGGCTTTTGCTTGTTTGCGGCACAGCAGAAGAGCAGAAGGCACGACTGGACCAACAAACTCAAACGCGGAGTCAGGATGTCTACTGTCAGGTGCTCGAGTGTCAGCAAACATATCTGACAAAAAAATTCTTTCAATGGTAATCAAATTCTGTGGTGGCTGGACAAGGCGGGTACTTCTAATGTTGTGCTGTATCTTTGCGGTTGTACATTTGAAGGTGCGTGCCTATCCAAACATCATACTATGTAGCATCAGTTTCATGTCTTAAGAGTTAATGTTGAATTGTCTATCTTGCAGCTTTCCTCGAGGCTAATGTCAGCTTATGGAACCAAACCAGTAGCCTGTTCTCCTCCAGTAACGTGGATGCCGTTGTTATTGTTAGGTGTTACTGCCTATTGGACAATGCTCAACACACATTAGAGCTGTCAGCTATATGGAACACATTCCTGCAGCACGAAAGTATATTGGCTAGTGGCATGGAAGATACTGCCGTTTTGTTGTACGTTAGAAATTTGGCGTTCTTAATCCTTTTTAGTTTTTACCGCAAACAAATACTGACGAGTGCTTTGTACAGTTACTCCATGCTCCAATTAATAAAGCGTCCAGATCATTTTCACCGAGTGTAATTCACTTCTTACTAACAAAACAGGCCAACAACAAAGCTTGGGTTCTATCCATATAGTAAAGAGACACAAACAGCAAATCAGTCTGCTTGGCTCATATACATGAATATTTCAGTTCAAACAAACAAGGACAGCGCTAAATTAACAACTTAAGCCACCGCAACATTACAAAATAAAAGTTCGCCACAAGGCATAACAAACGTTGATCATCATAACAGCAGATTAAAATTCGAGTACCCACAAGGCCACAAGGCACAAGATCACCAAAAATACTACTGAGTACTCCAGTAACGCACTAAACGTCAGACTTCACCAGCGGCGCTAATGCGATCCATAATGTTGGCGACAACCTCCTTGGATTGCCGCAGCAGGACGATGCTCTTCTTCAGCCGTTCGCGCTTGGTGCCGGTGCTGGGCGACGGCGCCAGCATCCGCTCCACTCCGGCCATCTTGTTGCCAAGGAGCTCATCCGCGAGCTCAGCCTCGAGGTCGTGCTCCACAAGTCGCTTGACATTGAGAAGCACGTGCAGTGCCAGCCCGTCGACGAGGCGGAGCACGATGCTCCTCCAGTACGCGGTGAGCCGCGCCCTCAGGTCGAACGCCTGCCCAGCCAAGCCAGCGTGCCCTCAGGTGCGACACGTCAACCTCACCAAAACCCTCCAAGGTGATCCTCGTCGGCTTGGAGTTATCCTCCACAGCCTCCATGAACTTTTCATGACCGTCCATAATATCGGTCCACGTCTTCATGTAATCAGGATTCGCCGTGTAATCGGCGACAAGTTCCATCTCAATCAGCTCCTTCACGTGCTGCGCCGAACGCACCCGCGCCGTATCCATCAGTGTCTGCACGGCGCGGCGGCACGACGACTGAACCTGCGGGAAGTTGTCCGAATGCTTCGACATGTTGTTCATCACCACGTCCTCGACGTACCCCCACACCTCGTTGACGAGGTCGTGCGGCACGTGGACGACGGTCTCGACCTTCTTCTTGAGAAGGACGAGGAACGCCGACCTCGGGAAGAAGTTGGGGAGGTTGACCCCCTTGGTCTCCTCCAGGATGCGCACCTCCTCCATCAGGAACGAATCGCCGTCATCGTTGCTCTTAGGGCATGTTAGAATAAATCTTGGGTGTTAATTTTGTTTAGGCGTTATCTGTTTAGTTGTTTAGCTTCCCCCGTCAGTTTAGTTGCTTCTGTTTGTATTCAGTTAGCTAGATGTGCATGTTCAGCGTTTCTTGCGGGCATGCACCAGGAGAGCTTTCGTGCGCGTTTTGATCGCACGAGGCGCGTCGTGCGGCCGTGATTCCTGGCGTTTGGGATGGCACTCGCTGTGAAGGGGATCGTGTCCGTGCATGTAGGATCACCAGGACCACGTTCTGGGTGTCCGTTGTCAATAAAAGGGAAAGAAACAGAAAAGCTGCTAAGTTGTTCGCAGCACCAAATATCCTTGTGTCTTCGTGTGTGTTTGTTCATTCACTGTCACAAACTCTTGTGTTTACCTGTGTTACAGCTTACATCTGGTATCAGAGCGGAGGTAACGTCCCTGAGCAGGATGTCCGAGCCGGCGAACCATTACCGGCCTTTGTCCGTCTCGCC
>CM002481.1:7346772-7360488 GCA_000325765.3 Leersia perrieri | reverse complement strand
GCTGTCAGTTATGTCAGTAGGTTCATGGCAGAACCAAGTGAAGATCACATGACGGCACTGAAGCACATTCTTCGGTACATCGCTGGCACGCGGGAGTATGGACTGGTGTACACTCGTGGCGAGCCTAGAGAGTTGCGGTTGCTGGGATACAGCGACAGCGACATGGCGGGTGATGTGGATGACCGCAAGAGTACTTCAGGCAGTGTCTTCTTCCTCGCACGTTGCCCCATCACCTGGCAATCTCAGAAGCAGAAGGTGGTGGCGCTATCTTCATGTGAAGCGGAGTATGTTGCTGCAACGACTGCAGCATGTCAAGGCGTGTGGCTGGCTGGATTGCTGGAAGAAATTCTTGGAGCAACAACCACAACGCCGGTACTAAAGGTGGACAACAAGTCTGCCATAGCTTTGTCAAAGAACCCCGTCCATCATGATCGAAGTAAGCATATTCAAACGAAATATCATTTTATTCGTGAATGTGTGGAGACAGGGAAGATCGACATCGAATTCGTGAGCTCAATTGGACAACTGGCTGACATCATGACCAAGCCACTTGCAAGGCCAAGATTCCAAGAACTGAGAGAGCTCATCGGTGTTACAAATGCCAAGCATGAGCACCACAAGAATTAGGGGGAGATTGTTAGAATAAATCTTGGGTGTTAATTTTGTTTAGGCGTAATCTGTTTAGTTGTTTAGCTTCCCCCGTCAGTTTAGTTGCTTCTATTTGCATTCAGTTAGCTAGATGTGCATGTTCAGCGTTTCTTGCGGGCATGCACCAGGAGAGCTTTCGTGCGCGTTTTGATCACACGAGGCGCGTCGTGCGGCCGTGATTCCTGGCGTTTGGGATGGCACTCGCTGTGAAGGGGATCGTGTCCGTGCATGTAGGATCACCAGGACCACGTTCTGGGTGTCCGTTGTCAATAAAAGGGAAAGAAACAGAAAAGCAGAAAAGCTGCTAAGTTGTTCGCAGCACCAAATATCCTCGTGTCTTCGTGTGTGTTTGTTCATTCACTGTCACAAACTCTTGTGTTTACCTGTGTTACAGCTTACAGGGCATTGCACGGGGAGCGTTTTCGCGTAGCCGTTCATCTTCTCGGCGATGCGCGCCGTGCCGTGGAAGTGGCAGTCGTCGGGGAACTCGTCGAACTCCCCCCGCACGAGAACCTTCTCCAGCGACGCGCACACCTGCTTCCCGATCTGAAAAAAAGCCCTCACCGCGTCGGCGACGTTGTTGAGATCAGGCGGCATCTGGTCGAGCTCGCTGCTGTGGCGGACGAGGCGGTCGTTGATCTGCTTCACGATGTCCGGTAGGCAACTCGCGATGATGGTGGCCTGGATCAGCATCAGCCGCTGGGCGAGAACCGGGATGCCGACCATGGACTTGTCGATCTTCGAAAGGAGAGGATGATACTTGAACAGCCGCTCCTCCTCGACGCGCGCCTGCTCGTACGTCTCGTCGCCGATGCGGTTGCGGACGCACACGTAGCCGAGGCCAATGTTGACATCATCCATCGTGACCTTCTCGAGGAGGCCCTCGGGTGCCTTGTCCGCCTTGGTGACGACGGCGAGCGTGCGCTCCCCGGTGCGGTCCACCTGCTGCGACATGCGGATCGACTCGCACGTCGGGAAGTCGACGGTGGCGGACAGCACGTTGAGGATGATGCTCTCCTTGGGCGCTATGTACTCCTTGATTATCTTGGCAATCTGATCGTAGATATCATCAGGTTGGCCCTGCACGGGCACGCGCGTGATGCCGGGGAGGTCGACGAGGGTGAGGTCAGGGACGCCGAGCTTACGCACGACGAGCGTGATGGGCGCGTCAGAAATCCCCTTGCCTCTCCCGGCGATCTCCGCCGTGGCGGCGTTGATGGCGTCGGCCACCTTCGCCTCAGAAGTGGACACCACGCGGCCGTTGCTGTACTCGAGCTGCAGCTTGGGGGAGTCCGCGGTGGGGTCGTCCTGGAGCCGCATGACGAGCGGCACGCGGGTGCAGATGCCCTGCCCGCGCGGGAGGCTGATGCCGGCGAGCGACTCGAGCACGCTCGACTTGCCGCTCGACTGGTCGCCCACCACGACGATGGTGGGCAGCTGGATCCCCTCCTGGGTCACCTTGAGATGGCGCAGACGGTCGACGGCGTCGAGGAGCGGGCGGATCTGGTCGTTGTACGACGCCGCGATGGCGCTCCCGGTGACGTCGTCGCTGGCAGCAACCAGGCTCTTGGAGTCGGCCGCCAAGTCCTTCGCGCTCCTGGTCGCCATGAGCTTAAGCTTCTTTGGCATGAGCGCAGCAGCTACGATGGGGGCGATGGGAAAGAAGGGGAAGGAGATGGCTGTGCCTTGTGAGACGCTGGTGAGGAGGGTTTTAATGGCGCGTGGGAGAATGTTGGCCCCGGGGGGTGAAGCGCCGGGCAGTGGAATAGGCATGCCAGCTCGGATGACGAGGGGGCTTATGCTCGCCGGGAGTCGGAACGGCGCGCGAGGGGAGTCTGAACAGCGCGGCGCGCGCCACTTTTCAACCGTTCCAAATTTTGGCAATACCAAATTTTGATAGGGTAACAACTGAACACAACCATACATTTCTACCTTATTAAATTTTGGTTATTCTAGAAGCTTCTTCTCACAAAAACTCTACCAAAATTTAGTTAGCCTCTAAACCAAACACAACCAACGCTACCAAAATTTGGTTATATACTGAAGTTGCCAAAATTTGGCATTGCCAAATATTGTAAAGGTTGAAAGTGGTGAACAAGCCCTCGGTACACGAGCGTCTCTTCGCTTTTCGAGCTTTTGTCGTTTTCGTCTCTTCGAAGTTGTATGGGAAATATGGGCTCCTTTCAGACCGGGATTGGACTACACTACTAACGGCACAGGAAGATTGGCCCATTAGTTCAAGGCTCACTTTTTGCAGGAAGCTCTCTCTGAGCCCAACATAGTTTTCACTCTGAGTTCCAGCCCATATACAATACGAGGGTCGAGGAGGGGCCCACGTGAAATATACACCATCAAGATTACTAATCTGATGTGGTACGGATAGTTTCCGGAATCCGGATCTATTTTCGGATACGGATAGTTTTAGTCGGATTTTCTTCGGATATTTTTAGAATCGGATACGGATTCAGATTTTTTTTGTCGGAAACGGATACGAATACGGAATGGCTATTATCCGGCGGAACTCGGATACGGTCGGATACTATCCGGATTTTTTTTGGATATCCGCTGCACATAGAAAGCACATATGCCCTAAATCTAAGCTTGGTCCAAAAAATATCTAGCCCATTATTTAAGGCTTATTTCTTTATGAAGTAGCAAGGGAGAGGCCTCCTCGTTTTAGAGGAGACATAGTCTAGTTACGCCACACGATACGACAAGTTGAGAGAGACGTTTTTTTTTTCTAACTACTATTTCCTATAAAATAAATTGTACAACTAGTTATATTGCCTCGTTGATAAATTTTAAAAATTATGATCTTTTATTTTAGAAAACCTAATGCACTATTTCTATTCCTCGATTTGAGAAGCTCGTATCGAGGGGTTTTGATACTCTGATAAATATTCGATACCGTATTCGTCCCGATTCATATTCACTCCGTATCTGTATTAAAAATATTCGATTCCATTTTCGTATCCGAGGTTTCCGATTCCGATCCGAATCTGAAAAATAATATGAAAACAAATATGGTATAGTTGGTTTCCGTCCGTATCCTATCCGTTTTCATCCCTGAAGTTTAGACGCACCTCAGACCGGACGGCGAACGCGGCGACCTGGTCCCTCAGATCGCCTCTACGGCTTGCTCTTCTCGCCGACGGACGACGCCCGGAGGTCAGCCGGCCTCCGTACGTTGGCGCGCGGGGGCCAGAGGAATGATCCGATCTGGGCGAAGCGCGAACAATTCGTCGAGGTACCATCTTCGTGGAATCGTGGTCGTCTTTGTTCGCTCGCGCGTCGCCTGCAGCGCTGGCGCACACCACCTGCTCCACCAAATGCTCAAGAGTCCTAAGAGGCCTACACAAGACGAGGGCAAGGCCGCCGGCGAGGAGGGGGAGCGGTTGCGCGGAGAACAATAGTGGGCAAGGAAGAGTAGTGCCAGAGGCCAGCCTTCGAACCGCGCCTCAACGTTGACGCCACTCGGTTCGCCGGCATGGTGAGTTTCATCGACTTTGCCAACAAATATATATATTCTTATGTTGTCTTGCAGCTGCAACTGCACCATTGTTTGTCTAGTAGGTGTAGCATAGAAAATGCAGCGAGTTTACTGTGCATGTCCTCCGGAGTCCAGAATCCAGAACTCCCTATTATTGCACCCATTACCATCAGTGGGGTCTAGCCTTGGCTTGCACGAGCTGAAGGGCAAAGACAGCTCAAAGCCAGACTTCAAAGCCAGCATAATTGGGTAACCCAAGTTAGCCATGCTATCATAAAAATGTGCTAGTACCATATACTAGTAGTAGTACATCTAAAGCTTTAAGATTTGATACAGAAAAAAAAAAGAGTGCTTCTTAAGAAAATGGATGGAAGCAGAGGATTTAATGATGTACAGGAGAAGCACAAGGACTAGAGAATCGTGGCCAATGCAATATTAATTCATCATTTCCGAAAGGGTTGCTTTCTTCATCAATCTGGCTATAAACAAAGAACAAACCGCACGTACCATCCATACAAGCTACAACCTCATAGTATAAAAATAGAACAAACTCATGCACATTCCTACCTCTGCACAAAGAAATCTGAAATTGTCCAAAAGAAAGATAAAAGGAAAAATAAATAAATAAAAGATCCTCCACATCTCCACTCAGACTAGCTTTACCCTTTTCTTTTTTTTTTTCCCTAACAGTTGTGCATACATCCGAAGCTGGCACCAATGATTCAGCTTTGTGCAGCTTTGGAAGGACTAATGATTTCTACAACTACCACATCATAAAGCCGGCAATGCTGGACCAGCACAAAAGGAAGAGGCTTGCCTCCGGGCCACAGGCAAAATGAGCAAAACCTCCTTGAAATCAGCCATTATCGTTCCAAGGTACAATCACCATCACCAATCCAGTACTTTAGATCATTCGATCGACTCACCAAAGCCGATCAACTAAATTCATAGCAAACTAATCTGCAAAGCATGATAGTTTCTGGACATTATTATTGGTAAACAGCTATCTGAAAGCAGTTAAGGAGGCTATGATGCAACATGCGGACTGTTTTCAGTAATCAGTATTCAGCACCACCCAAAAGTAAAACTACGAGTGCCAGATTTTATGTGGAAATTATTGTCCACTTATTGGATTATCTTTATGTTGATCCATACCAAAGTTTTGGTTTTTTTTTTCCCGAAAATATAGTACATACTTCTCATGCTATACATCAAGAATGTTTTGCTAATATATACTATAATACTATCTCCTCCTGAAAATCATCACTCAGTCCTTGCAGTGTAATAAAGAAAAATATTGGCAGGAGTAGGAAATTACCACATGTCGCATATAAGATGCATCTGCTATGCTGAATTTGCAGCAAGGGCATCGCCGGCATTCATAACGTGAAGTTCCACACTCCGGAGTTCGCGCAGGTGCTGTAAGATCTCTTGAAGAAGGTCCATGCCCCTGTCACCTTTTTTCAGGGACTTGATGCAGTGCCTTAGGAACTCCTTGTCTGCCTCTAGTGCTTGCAGCCTCTCGTATACATGATCAACTTCCTCTATTATTGCCAGCCTCTCCTGTTCTTTTACAAGCACAGAAACCGGTTTCATAAAATCATCAACTTGCGCATCCCCTACTCTTGCAGATGGCGTCTGATCATTGTTCTCATCTCCAACTGAATCAAATAGAGGAAGAAGACTCTTTCCCCTGCAAATAGAATTTCGACCTTCAAACCTTGCCTTGTCACTTGTGATATCACTATTTCCCGGAGAATGGAGACCGACAGTCGAGAACTCATATTCATCTGAAGAATGTCCAACAACTGCACTGGTGTCGTTGATGTCATCATCTTCCAATGTGAAGAGCCTCTCCTCCAAGGTCTTGAGCTCCTCCAAGATTGACAGCCTCTCCATCTCAAAGTACGTCAAGGAATCATCAAGAGCCACCAGATTCTTCTTGTTTTCTTGATCCGTCCTGGGGCTAAGAGCGGCGTCACATGGGTTCTGAAGATTGCCGCCGTTCGGTGACTCTCCTAGCTCGCAGTATTCATCGGAGTGGCCATCGCTTTCCTCGCCACTGGATGACACAGAAGTGCCATTGCCATTGGGGCTATGCCCGTTGGCCCTGAAGCTTGCCATTCTCCTCCTCTCTTTGTCCTCGTAGTGCAGCACCTTCTGCCTGGACATTTCTAGCTCTCTCTCTAACTCATGCTTCTCCCTTTCCCTCTTGGTGACCAGCTCGTTTAACAGCTGCAGTGCCTCCTGGTCATACTCCGACTGCTCCTCCATCATCCGTTGGTATTGCAGAGCCTCCATTTGCATCGCCGCCTTCTCTTCCTGCAGCCTATTGATCATTGCCATCGTCTGGTTGGTCGCGATGGCAGCAGCGCTCCTCTCTTCCTCAAGCTCAGCATACAATGCGCTGAGCGCCTTTCGCTCTGCATGCAGGGCTGATTTGAGTTGATCAATGGTGGAAGGCTCAGATAACTCCATCTCGCTTGCCACACTTCCATCCAAGGATAAGGACAGTGACCTTTTCCTCTCAAGCAAAAACTTTTTGTCTGAGATTTGCGTAGCAATGCTGTAGGTCGGTGTCTCAGGTGCCTTGTCTTCTTCAACCTCGTTCTGTTCGTTTGGTGGCTGGTCTGATCTCTGGTTGTCCATCACCTCCTCTTCTTGCTCGATTAACACTAAGCACATAATAATTTTGAAAAAAACTTGATGGGGGACAAGTATAATTACTAGTCAAATGCACAATATGATAATTGTAGTACCTTGCACAGTGGGGTCTGTTTCACGAAGGGTTTCCAATGGTAGTGGCTGCTTATCTGTGTAGGCCAATGGAGGAACTGACTCCTCGAACGCTTCTGATTCATGAAACGGCACAACATGGTCATCTTGTTCGCATATTTCACTTCCGATTGATACCTCACAGTTAGTGTCCACCTCTGATGATCTGTTGTCATCTTCAGGAACTGCTTCAGTGACTGAAAGGAAAACGATGAGACTGGCATACCAAATTACAAGACTGGACAATTGATTGTCATCTTCAGAAACTTCTTCAGTGACTGAAAGAAAAACAATGAGACGGGCGTACCAAATAACAAGACTAGGGACAATCGAGAAGCTAATGAAGATCTTACCTTCAGGCACAACAATTTCTTCTTCTTGAGCCGTGGTATCTCCAATTTCAACATCTTCAGTAACCATTTCATCATCTTGGGGAATGGAATTCTCCTCAGAATCAGATGGGCTTGGTATTGTCTCTGCACTGGGGATGGGCACAACAGAGTCGTCCTCAATTGTGCCAGCCACCGTCGCAGCAGGAGAATCCAGCATCCTCTTCTCTTCAAGAACCACTCCGATATCAAGATCTCTCAACTCCTGCTCGCCGTCAACATGTTCCACTTCTTTATCCTTTTCACAGCATTCCTGATGCAAACCTGACTCGTCGGCTACTGTCATCTCATCGATGGCTGCCACCGACACCAAGCGCTGGGCGACCAGCTCGATCTCTTCCGCGAGAGCCATGACTTCCAAGGACTCGTCTTCAACAACTGCCATCTTCTCCTCTTGCTCATCTTTGTTGTCCCCCTCTTCTTGTCGATCTTTCTCCTGAAATTCTTCTTGCTCTTGTCCATCTTCCTCGTTGTGCTCCTCTTGAGCCAATAGAATATACCCTTGGTCGTCGTCGTCTTCGCGGTGGTCACCTTCTTCACCGTGCTCCTCTTGAGCCAATGGAACATACTCTTGATCCTTCTCTTCCTCGGCTATCTTCTCCTCCGTGAGGCCTTCCACTGTATATGGCAGCTCACGCGAGGAGGTTTCCACGATGGCGTTGCAGCAAGAACACGCCGTGACGCCCTTCTTCCCCTCCTTCGAAGGAGACAGGCAGGCCTCGCACATGTCGCCGGCCTCGGCGAGCCGGCCGTGGCGCTGGCAGTAGCCGAGCCCGGAGATCTCCGCCGCGTGGGCGCCGCAGAGGACGCTGCGCAGCCACCGCGCGCCATCCTCTTCCGTCTCCTTCCCTTCGAAGAGGCGGTCGACGCGGGAGCAGAGGAGGCACGGCGGCCTGAGGCCGAAGTAGGCGGCGAACCGGGCGATGGCGTAGGAGAAGAGCCCGTTGATCAACAGCAGCACGATGAGCGTCCACTCCAGCACGGCGTACGCCAGCGCCGACGTGACCCGCCGCGTCCTCCTGTGGAACAGCGCCGCCGCGAACCTGCTCGCCGCCGCCGCCATCGCTGCTCCCTCCGATCCTTACAAATTACAGCCACGGCATGAGAGAAAAAAAAAAACGATCTTTGCGTCGGCCTTGACGACCTGCTTGGAATCTAGCTGCCGCCACGCCAAGCCGAGCGGTGAGACCGGAGAAATTCTCTTGCAAGGTTGCAACTTGCAAAGGCAGCAGACGGAATGATTTGGCAGGGGAGAGGGGGTAGGGCTGGGTTGGCTTGGCTGGCTGGATGAGTTGTTTTGAAGCTTCTTGCTTTCACCTTTTGAGGGAGAAAGGTCGGGCCATTGGACCCCATGAGAGCAAGCTCCTTCTCATTTTTACTTTTTCGTGTTTGAATGGAGGGAAGAGACGGATGACAAGGGTTAGAATTCTTCACCGGCTTGATGCCGAGAACCAATGAGTACGTAAGAACGGGCCTGGTAAAACGGAAATGTTGCACCGGCCGATCGAGACGACGAGAGGGGCATGAATTCGCAGACTCGCGTGGTGGTGAGCACGACTTGGCTGGGATGGCCATGGAAAATCTAGGTGATGGTCTCGGGCGACCAATTGTACAGTTTTTTATGGTGATTCAGTGTCCTGTCAACAGGTAGCAACGCATCTTTAATTTGTCATCGGTAGGAAAAAAAGGTACAGAATGAAAGGAAGAGCTGGCCTTTTTAACATCTCGGCACCAGCAATAGAATCCGATGCGTGCTCGTAATCGTACATATACACTGGCTGAAAAAAACATGTCGTGTATTGCTACGGAGACGTGGTTTGTAGTTAGTTTGTCTTAGGATCATGATTATCGTTATTTTGCTGATTACTTTCAAACTGTCAAAACAACGAGGGTTTATCGTGGGGAACGTGTACCTACAGCGCCGTCTCGCTTAAGAAAATGAATCGCAGATTCGCTGCATCAGCTTATCATGGAGGACTGAGGCTGGCCCCTTCAGAAACCAGCTAGGTTCCATGAATGCATTTTTTTTTTTTGAAGGGCCATGGATGCATTTTTCATGGTAGGCGTAGCCGTAAACACCATATACGCAGCCTCTGTTAGTTTCGGGCTTTTAATGGCCGACTCGCTCGTGCCTGGAGTGCACTACAGATAGTAAAGTATACGCCATACTGTCATAGTAGTAGTGTTTAGTGCACTGTACGTACTGATTTGGTTAATGGCATTGACGTTAGTCTAAGGTCAGCCAACAGGACATACGTACGTGCACCGATGCACTGCGTCTGTGCACGCACGCACTGACAAAAAGATGCCGAGTTTACGCCGAAATCACCACGTTTAGCGGCAAAGGATTCTCAATTCAAGTAGAGCACGGAGGAAAAGCTAACGTTCGGAAGGACTCGGTTTAACGCCCACGATAAAGCCAGAGCCCAGGACACAGCAGGAGACATGGAGATGTTGCGCGAACAGGAGCGGGAATGATACGACCCGTTGGCATTATTGACGGCGAGTTGGCCACCGGACCGCGCCGATGGGTGGGAAGCGTGGCTGGAAGGTGGGGAGTTGATTGCGCGCCGCGCCGCCCCCACTCGCCACCGACCCGACCCAGCTTTCGGCCGCCGGCCGGCTGGTCTTCCATTGCCTTTGATCCCAAAGCGACCTTCTTTTTTTGTTCGCAACGGCCGGCACGTCTCCTTCGCAGCGCCACCCATCATTTCCCGGGTTCTCTTGCAAAGTTTTGACGCCTGTTCGTGTGATGTGTGGACGTACTATGTTTTGCGTCAATGTGGGTGCTGGGTAGATTAGTACATGGTGGTGCAGTGTTTGCGTTACGCGAAAGTTGTCAAATTGTTGGATTCTCCGAAAGCGGCCGCTGAGGGTAGAGACGACCTGGTGTGACAGTGATGCTTCCTCAAGCAAGAACTTTAGGCTTGTTTAGTTCTAAAATTTTTTAGATTTGGATGCCACATCTTTGACCGAATGTTATAAGGCTATTTTGGCTACTAATTGAAAAACTAATTACATAGGGTGTCAGAAAACCGCAAGACGAATATATTAAACCTAATTAAGCCGTCATTAGCACATATGGGTACTTAGCAATTATGGCTAATCACGGACTAATTAGGCTCAAAAGATTTGTCTCGCGATTTTCATGTCAATTGTACTATTAATATTTTCATCTATATTTAATACTCTATATATGTGTTAAAAAATTCGACGTGATGTTTTTGGAAAAAAATTGCGAACTAAACATGGCCTTAAACTGGGGCAAAAAGAATGTAGCTCGAAATGCTTCTGGACACATAGAACTGAGTAATACAGAACTTTTCTTCGATGAACCAGAGCTCGTACAAGAACCAGCCAACGTCTCTTCCTGCTGGCAAAGCTCGAGATAGCAACCATAGTTTTAGTCTTTTTAGGTGCAATTTTAATACCAGTAAGGCAATAATCATGAAGGAAATTAAGGCAAGCAAAGTCACATCTTGTTTCATAGCCACTTGCACACATGACACATGCTATTTGTATAAGAACAGGTTGACAAAAATGGTTAGCCAATAGCCATCATGGTCGTTCTTTAAAGGCTAGGGAACCAAGTAACCAAGTATACAACGGATTTAGCTAAAAATTTCAACGATAAGATATGATGGGCAACACATGCCATTAAACTACAGTGTCGGAGCCTCATGTTATTATTGTTATTGTTATTATTATTAAAAATAATTGAGACACACTTGTGATCGGCCTATTTTGACATTAAAACATTCTTAAAAATCTAGTGAATTCTAAACCATCGGATCATACAACGATTTTCCTACTACAGTAAATTGGCCTTACCTCCTCTCCCTCTTTGTCGTTTGCTCGCTCAGTCAATTATAGATGGCCATATGGCCCGCGCCCGTGGCCGGCCTAAGACACGGCTGGTTTGGCCCGGCCCAAGCACGGCACGGCCCGATCCAGTTCGGGCTCGTGCCGGCCCGGCCCNTGCCGGCCCGGCCCAACAGTCGTGCCGTGCTTGGGCCGCCACCCCAGCACGTTGGGCCGGCACGGCACGGCCCGAAACTGGACGGCCCGATGGGCTAGCACGGCCCGGCACGGTCCAACGGTAGGCACGGCCCGAGAAAAGGCACGAACAGGCCCACAAAGGCGAGAAGCGGAGCCACGGCCCGCAGAGGCGGACAAGCGGTATATAAGCCGCGTCTCCCACTCTCCTGAATCCCGTCTCTCACTCGCTCGCTCTCCTCAGAAAACCCTAACCCTAGCCGCCGCTCCGTCCTTCCCCTTCCACCTCTAGACTCCAGTCCTCCACTGCTCCGCGCATACCTCCAGACTCCAGTCCTCCACTGCTCCACGCATCGTCGGCCTCCAATCCTCCATCGCTGTCTCCGACGGTCGGCGGCCTCCCGGCTCCCGCTGTGGGCATGAGCCATGAGGGTCGTCTCCTCTTCTATCTCTGTTTTTCTTTCATCTTAGCCTCTCCGGTCGCCTGATCTGTTTGCAATTTGTTCGGATCCGTGAGTTTTTCGCCTGATCTGTTCGGATCCGTGAGGTTTTTGCCATACTTGTTGTTGCTCCATTAGCTCTTCGTCAGATCCACCATCCCAAATCCTTGCTCTATCATCGATCTCTATCATCTAGGCCAACTCCGGTGCTCTGGATGAGCAGGTACTTTTTTTCTCATTTTTTCTTTCGAACCCGTGAGCTCACCATCTGATCTTCGCCTCTCCTTCTATTGTTTTGCTTTTTTGCAGGTCGCCGAGCGGTAGCCGCCGTTGAGGAACCAGAGTGGCCATGGATGATCCAACGTCCTCCAACTATGAGTTGAGGTTGATGGGGATGCGGGGTGATGACGAAGAAGACTTAGAGGAGGAACGCGTGGAGGTGTTCGGCAACACCCAGTCGCCTTGGGTCGATGCAACTCCGCTGGAGACGGAGCCGGACGATGACGGGACCGGTGATGGTGGCCTCGGTGGCGATGGTGATGGCATCGGCCCGTCCGACTCAAGTGCTACTCCGAGCAACAAGCGTCCACGATCTAGGGTATGGGATGATTTTGAAGAACTTTTTGAAAAACGAAATGGCATTAAGTTAAGGGTTTCTGCTAAATGCAATTATTGTCATAAAACACTCTCTGCTCGTTCATCTGGTGGTACTGGCCATTTGATTCGACATTTAAAATCTTGCAAACCTAGAAATGCTGGTTCTCTATCGCAGTCTATACTTAAGTTTAATCCTGATGGTTCTGTTAGTCAATGGGAGTATAAGCCAGATGTTGCTAGAACTGAGTTGGTTAGGTTGATTGCTAGAGAGGATCTTCCTCTTTCTTTTGGTGAATCTGATGCTTTTGAGGAGTACATTTCGAAGGCTCATAACCCTAAATATCGTCGTCTATCTAGGCAAAGTATCACTAGAGATACCTTTAAGTACCTTGACATTCAGAAGGCTATTCTAATTGAGACATTAAAATCTGTTAAAACTGTGGCTTTGACTTCTGATATCTGGTCTGGTAATGCTAAGGAGGATTACTTAAGTGTTGTTGCTCATTTTGTGAATTCTAATTGGCAATTAGAGAAAAGGATTTTGGGTCTTGTGCTTATTATTTTTGGGTCTTGTGCTTATCTTGACAGTGACACTGTCAATCATTTTGATGATGACTTCAATATCCTTAGCTGGTGGCATGAGCACAAACACACCTATCCTATTCTTTCAATATTAGCTAAAGATATTTTGTCTGTTCCTGTTTCTACCATATCTTCGGAGTCTGCTTTTAGTTTGACTGGCAGGATCATCGATGATCGACGACGGCGTCTAGGACCTGCCCAGGTACAAGCTTTGGCGTTGATCAAGGACTGGGAGTAGGCAGAAACCAAGAAGCAGCATTCCATCGAGAATTCCGAGTTGATTAAATCTTTTGATAGCTACTATGATGATGTAACTGAATCTGGGGCTGGTGCTGGGTGATGTTGAACTTTGAGGGATCTAGGCTGGGGCTGTTGCTGGGTTATGTTGGACAGACTTTGCTCATGAACTTTATATGAACTTTATTGCTGTGGGATGCACTCTTTTTTCCTTTCTAGGTTTTTCTCACGAGGTGTGAGTTTTTACCTAGAAAGGTTTTTAATGAGGCAACCATTGCACTACACAGCAACTTAATTCAGTATGTTAGTTTAATTTCTTGTCTTTTGTCTGTGATTTGTGACTTGTGCTGAAATCTGTAATCTGTGACTGATATTTGTCTTTGTTTGTGATCTGTGAATTTAAGACTTGTTGTAAATCTGTCATATTTGTCCGTTATCTGTGATTTTTATCTGTGTTTTGAGTGTGCCTGCTTTCATTCCTTAGTTGTGCCTGGGCTGGCACGGGCCCAATGGGCTGACCGTGCTGTCGGGCCGGCCTGGCACGGCCCAAGTACTTGTGGGC
>CM002481.1:7291301-7346672 GCA_000325765.3 Leersia perrieri | reverse complement strand
TGCCTGGGCTTGGTGTGCAGCCCGTGGGCAGGCACGGCACGACCCGACTGTGTTCGGCCCGAGCACGATCGTGCCTGGGCCGGGCCGGGCCGTGCCGCCCATTTGGCCATCTATACAGTCAATCGATCATGTGCCATTGTCGTCGCCGCCCTGTCTCATAAGCACCAGGTGGCGTCAACAGCATCAACAAGGCCCAATGGACCTCCCCCTCCCTGGTCTAGCCATGATGAAAATAGTGATAAAAAATTTCAATGATAAGATTAACAGTGATAAAAAATTTCAATGATAAGATTAACAGTCGTCTGTTTCAATGGACAGCTTCGTCTTCGCGTCCATCCTCGTCTCCATGTCCTTTCTCTCCTCCTCCTTCTCCTCCTCCCCCATCCCCGAGAGTCTAGCACGCGCTCCCTCCTCCCCCATCCCCGAGAGTCTAGCACGCGCTCCCTCCTCTGCCCTATGCCTGTTGCTCGCCGCGTGTCTCCTCCTGTTGGTGGTCTAGCCAGAACGAAGACGGGATGTGGAGAGGACGAACCGATGACCACGATGGGGAGAAGACGACGAGGGCTAGATCCGTCGCCAACGACCTCGGAGACAACAGATTTGACGACGGTGATGGGAACACGTGGCTCCAAACAGGTACGCAAAACTCCGACGAGACATGGGGAGCTCGACGGGGTATCAACCCCGATACTCGAGGTACCATGTTTGATTCCTACATGTACTGGTGGGCGATACCTTGAGGTATCAGGATTTATACCTCTGAAATATGTTTCTCCGACAAGGTGTGCAACACAACAATAAGATATCGCATGACCCGATTAGGTACCATACCTGGTACCATGGATACCATGTCTGGTATAGATTTGATACCCTATGCATCCGATGTGGTATCCAAGTATCAGATCTGATACCTTCTCACGCGACATTGGTGAAGAGAAAGACGGCGGTGCTGGCGGACATCGCGTGGTGGAATGAGGGGGCATTAGATCCGATATCTAGGTGGCTAGGCTCTCCGACACCACCCCTCGTCATCCTTCCCGGCGAGCCCCTTGATATCCCTCCGGTGAACCCTTGATCTCCTCTCCTTAGCCTTTGGCGGGGGCGCGAAGCCGGAGTTAGGAAGAAGATGCGGGGAGGGGGGGACACAGGGGGTCGAAGACACCAAGAAACCACGAGCACATAAGAAAACGGGACACGACACATTGCTTAGTGGCTGGAGGTTAAAAACGATATCCGTTTTGAAATGGACGTCCGCCCTATAGTCGGGGTACATGACATTTCATGTTTAACCGAGTCTATTCGTTAGATACTGATATGATCGCCACAATTCCGCATCTTCCAACCTGATAGGATTAGGAACCGATCTCGGAGACGAGCCATGTAGCCGATCACCCCCAAGGCCCCAACAGCCAACGAACAAACCGAAACGGAACGAAATTGCACTGCACCGCAACACTGCACAGCAACAAATATAAACGCCGATCCAACCGCACCGCTCGCGCCAACGGACGCGTCAGAGAGACAACAGCAATACACCATCCGCCAGCGGACGCGTCAGAGAGACAACAGCAATACACCATCCGCCTATCTGGCGCACCGCACCGCACCACCCGCCCGATCCGCCCGCGAGACCTCCCCCAACCTTTTTCCCCCCTTTCCCCTGCGCGTCCGCGGCTGACTGGGGAGGGGGAGGATGCGGCGGCGGCGGCGCCCGACCCCGCGGCGCTGGCGCGGTGGGTACGCGCGTTCTGCGTCATCCGCTTCGACCTGGAGCGAGGTCAGCTGGTGGAGGCGTGCTACCCGCCTGACGCGCTGACCGCCGCCGCCGCGGGCCTCGACAAGCTCGTCGCCTTCTCCTCCTTCCCCGATTCCATGTCCCACCACCTCCCGCGCCACCGCTCCTCCGTCCACGACTCGCTCTTCTCCTTCCGCGTCCCGGACCCTTTCCCCTCCTCCGTATCCGGCTCCCGCCGCGGATTCCTCTACGGGTTCGTCTTCAACCGCCAGCGCCAGGACGAGCGCCTCCCCCGCGGCGGCGAGCAGAAGTCCGTCGTGATACTCTCCCACGCGCCCTACTCCTCCCTCTTCCGCTTGCTGCTGCAGATCCTTGGCCCGCTCTGCTTCGACGTCGGCCCCTCTGCGCTGTCCATGGTGGCGTCCCATGTCGCCGCCTGGCCCGCGCCGGTGCCCGGCCGCCCCATGGAGCTTCCGATCGGCAGCGCGGCGCTGCGGGTGCATCTCCCGCCCGCGGCCGATGACCCCCGCCCGCCGCCCGCGCTGCTGCCGGCGAACCCTTCGGTGCCGTACGGCCTATTCCACGACGCCGACCTGTTCGCGGCTTTCCGCGGCCTGCTTCTCCATCTGTGGACGCTATGGGAGCTCATGGTAGTTGGCGAGCCTGTACTGGTGGTTGCCCCATCTCCACCTCAGTGCTCGGAGGCTGTGGCTGGGCTTGTTAGCCTTGTTGCTCCGCTCTTGTATAGCGTGGATTTCCGGCCGTACTTTACCATCCATGATCCAGATTTTGCTCGGCTGAATGCGCTTGCTGAAGGCGAGGTTTTTCCTCCGATGGTGCTTGGTGTCACCAACTTGTTTTTCTTGAAGAGTCTTAAGAGCATTCCCAATGTCGTCTCCGTGGGCAGCCCGAACCCAAATTCAACAAGGGTGCTCCCAGTAGGTGGCCAGTCACCGGGATCAGGGAATGGGGTCAATGGGACGCCTGGGAAGCTCAAGCTTGACAAACTCGCAATCAATAAATTTTCTCCGACTGGCCTATTGAATTCCATCAAATTAAGAAGAGAAGGCCCTCTTTCCCTCATGACAGAGCACAAGGAAGCACTATGGAGCACATATGTGCCAACCACGAAGCCTGATACATCTGTTCTAAATAGGCTTATTGATGCGGGTGTATCACCGAGGATTGAGGAATCCATGTCGGTTGTCAACAATGAGATATTGCGGCGACATTTCTTGGAGTTAACGACCAATTTCCTTGCACCTTTTGGGCCATATCTGAGAACCACCACGCCATCAGAAGGAAGCTCTCCTTTTGTCGATCCACCATTACTGCCTCCATTTCATGCAGATGAATTTATCAAAGGTTTGGCTGCTAGAGGTGCAGGGAAATTTTTGTCCAAAAGGATGAAGTCCAATTGGTTGGACCTATATAGGTAAACCGTAAGAATAACTATTTGTTCATACAATTTATCTTTTGTTCTTTGAATTGTTTGGAATGTGAGGAATCATGATTCATGAGCTAACTTTCTTTATTGTGTGCCACTACCACAGGAGATTCTTGGAAGGTCCCAACTTCATGCCTTGGTTCCGGCAAAGGCGTGCTGCTGCAGAGCAAGAACAGCAGAGGATCTGGAGGCAGGCTCGCATGAATATTGACATTGAAAAGCTAATGTCAAAGTTGTCTGAACTGGAGAGAATTGATTCTTTTAATGCTATTGAGCGGTATCTTCTACGCGAGATGGAGGTAACTTTTTTTCTGATGCTTTCTTGAATAAACTCACTCGCTTATCGCAATTTCTTACCCATATCTAGCAAGTGTTGAAATTTATTAACACAACAACCCATATTTGTTCATATCTAGCTATCTATTGAGCAGTTCTTGTGGAAATTTAAGATAATCCTTAACTCTCGTGTGTTGCTATGACAAATGTAAGTGTAGAGAAGAAAAAAAGAACTCTGCATAACTTAGTGGACTATACTTTCTGCTAACTATACTGCTCTGAATTTGCCATCTGATTATCCACAGGAGTATTGCGCGTGAAAATCTACATTACAGTGAATTAGATTTAATGACAAGAACATTACATTTTGGGCAATCAGAACTTGTGTTTCGTGCATTATACAGTTTATTTGAACTAAAGGTGAACTTTAATAGTAGTTTTTTTTTTTAGTATGGAATTTTTTTTTCGAACACGTGGGAGATCATTTTAGTATCAAATATTATACTATATGGAATGGGTTCGATTTCAAATTTATGAGCTAGAAGTATTGTTGCCTTCTCTTGCAAGTACGATGTTTATTCCATTGGGTTTCTGCCGTGTTTATTTTGTGAATAACTACCCCTTGTTCTGGCAGTACTGCATTATCTTGTAATGAATTAAAATAGTATGAGTGTACAACTTATGTACTCAATATTGACCCAATCCAATTTACTTCAGAAATATAAATTGTCTGTCAGATGTCCTCCATCTCATCCTTCCTGTAGACGAAAGTTTTACACACCATTTAGGAGTACTGCTTTATTTTCCCCCTGCCTGACCCTGTAGTAGCCTGATTGCTGTAGTTATTATCTTGACCCTTTAGTAGTCTGTAGACTAAGCAGTGTTAACTTGGTGGGCAGCAAATTCACCACAGCTGCATTATCAAAGGAGAATAGATAGTTGAAAGAATGAATAGCTTCTGCACCTAGCTTGCTCATACCTATTCTGTTAGTCAGTTATTAGTTTTCTTTTGGAATTTATGCTTTGAAGATTCCAATCTTAGTTTTTGATCCTTGCTCTGCAGAATTCTAGAACAGGTGCTACTGAATCAGTAACAGTGTGTCAGAAACTGAAGGGAGACCTCCGAGCAGCATTCAGTGTACTCCCAAAGGACATGCAGCAACTCCTACTCTCTAACCCTAAAAGAGCCGTGCTTCTTCAAGGCAGCAACGAAAAGGTTCCAGGGTTAGATGGCATTGTCTCCCAGACAAGTTTGTAGCACTTTGTTTTCCCTGTAAAAATACTTTTGTGGTTCTTTTATCCCACACATAGTCCAAAATCCACTCATTTTTTTATACTTGGTTATTGGGTTGACACTATCTTCAAGATAAGATCTCTCTCCCCCCTCAGTCATATAATATATTTTAATATTTTAATTTCTTGGTCGGCGAGTTAATATACTGCAAGATAACCTGAACAATCATACATATCCGCATTTTAATGTCATGCATAATAACATATAGCATATATTCTGCTAAAATAAACGAGGCCGTGCTTATCAAGGAACCTAACAAGTGAATGTTAGTGTTATTCCCATTCATGAAGACAAATGATCAAGCTCTGTAATCCAGTACTTAGGGAAATCATCTGTGTGTGCTGAGCTAATGATCTTAGTATTTCCCACTAGATAGTGAATATGTAGCTCAATAGTAATATTTAGAAGTTTTCATGTTCACTAACATTAGATTCCCTACTATTTCCCCACTGGAAACAGGTAGTAGTAATTTTAATTGCCACTTGTTAATGTTTCAGACCCTATTTCTTAGAATAATGCAGTCATATGATAAAAAGTTTAGGACCAATTATCCTGTGCAGTTTGCATCTGATTGTACATAGCTGAAGTACAGTTGTTTTTGTTCTTTGTTACCACTGCTACGTTTGCATAACGCTATATAACTAATCTGTAGCTTAGATTTGTGAGGCATGACATACTATGTGGACATATTACATGTTTATTTGATATTCGAGCATACACGCTAGTTCAGTTTAATTCTGGATCCATTACAAGGTTCAAAAGGGCATCATTCTTGATCATTTATTACACACTAGTTGATACTAAACTACTTGATAAATACAAGATACACGAGAACGATGATGCACACAAATCAAGAATTGCTCCATCCACTTCATATGGTCAAGAACCCTATGCAGCCTCTCCGCTATTGAAATGTTATTCCCGGATCAAGATCCTCTAACTTCACCCCCTATGAAGTCACCAACGTAACTTTACCCCTATGAAGTCACCAACGTGCAGTCACTTTCCTGTGTTACAACGTGTATGGAGAAATGTTTTATCGTTTAGTGAAAAATGTTTCAATAGCAAAAAAAAAATGTTTCAATCGTATCCCATTAAAACATTTTTCACTAAACGATGAAACATTTCTCCATATGTATTAAAACATAAAAAAGCGACTCCACGGTGGTGACTTCATGGGTGAAGTTAGACAATCTTGATCCGTTATTCCTTTAGGATCTGATGATTTCTAACGATAATCTATTCGTCTCTGCCACCCATCATCATCTGTATCTGCACACTGGACGAACTGGCAGCCACCCGCCCAATCCGGATTCACTTACTTTCTTCACAAAAGTCACAAAATAAATAGTAAAATGAGTGTTGAGCTATATTATTTATGCAGTATTCACTTACTTTGTACAGTAACAAACAGGGGAAATTACTGTTCACATATACTATTCACCGTTACTGTATCGACCGAGCTCAGATAAATCGGACGACCGAAAATACCCCAAAGTCACAAATACTGTTCACCCCATGACTTTTGTGAAGAAGTCAGAGAATCCCATATGGCCACCAGCCTATCTAGAGCATCACTTTTATGAGTTTTGAGAAAGCAAAACTAGCAGAACCAGACTAAGACCCTTTTAGTTTCTAAAAATTTTCATCCAAAAACATAACATCGAATCTCTTGACACATGCATGAAGCATTAAATATAGATAAAAAATAAAACTAATTACACCGTTAGGCTATAAACGACGAGATGAATTTTTTAAGCCTAATTAGGCCATAATTAGCCATACGTGCTACAGTAACCCACATGTGCTAATGATGGCTTAATTAGGCTTAAAAAAATTCATCTCGCGGTTTCCAGGCTAGCCATAAAATTAGTTTTTTTATTCGTGTCCGAAATTCCTCCCGACATCCGGTCAAACGTTTGATGTGATGTTTTCGCCAAAAAAATTTCACCAACTAAACGAGACCTAAAAGAAAGGTACTCACCGAGAAATAAGGACACTTGTAGAATACACAATTTTCATTATCCTCGGTGATGGAGTAGTACACATTGGCTTGGACCTTCATTGTCTCGGCATTTGCATATGAGCTCTCTGACTCGGTGTTGGGCTCTTGGTAACCCTGGAAGAGATTGTTGAGTACAATTACTTCAATTGGTACATTAATTTAAGATTGCTTAAGATTCGTCCCATCATCACTCCCACATCCCATAGATGAGGATGGAGGGAACAAAGAAAAAACAAAATGAGTAAATTTTAGAAAACATATACTCCAATACAAATTGTATAAAAACCCCAAAGGGCTTTGACATGAAGAAAACTTAGTATGCTTTTATTCTTTGATTCACCACTTTTATGAGTTTTGAGTAATATTTAAGACTCGTCCCATCATCACTCACATTCCTTGCATGAGGATGGAGGGTAGCAAGTCAGATCAGATCAGCTCAATGGTTATCCAACCGTTCAGTTTTGAAATCAATCTTGGATTTACGAATCATTTGATGCATCATGTGAATTGCATCCACTTTTTTTTATCAGCTCATTGGATTTCATTTTGGTACAGTGACCAGTTACCATCGGCCGTCGCGGCTAATTGCCTCCGGCCCATATCGAAATTGCTCAACCTGCCAATATGTGGTCATGGGCTCATGGCCCTAATAAGAGGCAAAGATTTAACCTAAAATGAAAAATGAGGAGAAGAAGCAAAGCTGCCAAGGCTTCTAGGGACAACAGAGTAGATTCGTTCAAGAAGATGAAAAACTATTTGTTCTTTAAGGCTCAAGTGATTTTCACAAATTTCCAATCGGCAATCAAGGCCGGGGTATGGTGGAACGAAACAGCAAGGGCTCGCAGGCTGAAACCCTTGTGGTGAATACTAAATAGTTAGGCCACAAACTCTGCTCGGCTGTGAATTGTTTGTGAACAAGGACCATGTTCAAAGAACAGTGAGTTAAATAAGCTGCAGGAGCCAAAAATCCAAAACTCCGTAGAAGAATCATAACTCGGCCGATTCATTGGCAGTTACACAAAACAGTTGTACTTCCAGTTCGGAGGCAGAAATGAAGAAGACGCTTTCCTTGCAGGATGCTAATCGCCAGAACAAGCGTGCCTTTTAGGGAAATGGCTTGGCTTATCACAGATCTATCGTATACAGCAGCACCAAAAAACATGGACAGACCCAATCACAATTCGGCCCAGCAAGAGAGACCTTTCACAATTTGCAAACATGTGAAAATGAGTGTTATTAACTGTCACCATTTTACTTCCACCTACAATGCATGTTATTAACTGTCACCAAAAGTTTTAGTCAAAGATTCAATATCCAGCAAACTTGACATGATTGAAAAGGGGAACAGCTGCCAGATGAAGTAGGTAACTAGGGTTCATTGAGCTACCAATAGTAACAACAGTTTTTTAACCAGCCATGTCATCAAGACAGTAACAAGTAGTCAATGTAGTAATCTAGGTTCGACATCCAGTAGTACTACTTTAGCTTTGATAACGCTTGAACGCTGGTTACACTAATGGATAAGATCATAAGATGACGCTTCAGAAGTTGAAGTACCTGCGCCACCTCACCTTCTTTGGCCTCAGCTGAAAGGAATGGATTGGAACAATACATCAGAGATCGATCAAAGAAAATATTTCATCTGCGGAGGCCATTGCTTAGCAGCTTCCAAGATTTGAAACATTTTATATATTCACATTGTGATCAGCATATGAAAACGCTCCAACACAACAGATACAATAACAGCACACAGTACACCACGAATATTATAGCAGGCATACCACAAAACCAAATCTGGAACCTTAAACTCCACTACGAGGATATATATTTCCTAAGTGTGACATACTGACTTGTGCACCGGGGATATCAGTGAAATCGGCATCATAAATCTTATTGGGACAAGATCGTTAAGACTCAGCACATAGTTTATGGTGATAAGACTCACCTGATTGCTGTGGCCACACTTCTTCTTGCGGCAGTTCGTAGCCCTGGGAGGCAGAGTTGCATAGCACCTGCAAGACAAATTAAGGGGGTGAAAAAAAAGGATAAATTGTGAAATAAACATTGCAAGCATAATAATGTCGCCCAAATTGCCTTGTAACGTTTTTAAGGGTTTTGCTATGCCATCAAACCAAATATAAAGGATAATATATGTATGCACATCTTGAGACTTTGAACCGGAAGCTTATCTTGGGCAAACTCTTTAACCCAAATAAAAAATAACGAAGAATGTTGTATATAATCACACAATTCGCAACATGCATAGTATTGGTATTTGGTAAATTCTTTCAAAAGTACTGCTTGGTAAATTGACACACCCCAAACAGAAGATACATATGCTAATTCGTCATTCAGCCTTCCTGCTTGGCAATCAACCTTACTGGTTATCCAACTAATTAACTATATAAGCTGAATAAACATGAGCCTGACGGAAACATCATATCAGTGAAAGAGGGCTTGTGCGGTGCCAGTGTTCCTATGTGTGACAAAAAAGAAAAAGTACTGAACTAATAGGATGAGAGATTAAACAGGTACCACACATTAATCATATATAACAGTCACGTAGATTATATCCACCTAAAATATATAGTAAACAGTTTATCGCTAACTGAATCATCTAATTAAGCAAGCACGAACAGAATCTCAGATGATCGATCGATGTAAGAACGGAGCGGGCCCGTGTAGCATTATTCTTACTTGCGGCAGACCATCTTGTTGATCTTGTATTTGTAGGCGAGGACCCTGAGCGAGGGCTCGATGCAGCAGCCGCCGCCGCGTAGGCGAAGCACCAGGTGAAGCGTGGACTCCTTCTGGATGCTGTAGTCGGCGAGCGTGCGGCCATCCTCCAGCTGCTTCCCGGCGAAGATGAGTCGCTGCTGGTCCGGAGCGATACCTACAACAAGCGCAGCAACAATTAATCAGACGAAATCCCAATCACCCAATCCACGACGCCTTTGCTACTGATCTGATCAGGCAATGCAACACACAACACAGATGCAGAGATAGATGGAGATAGATCGACGCAAACTCGAAACACGAGTTCAGTTCAAGTGCGTGGTTACCTTCCTTGTCCTGGATCTTGGCCTTGACGTTGGCGATGGCGTCGCTGCTCTCCACCTCGAGGGTGATGGTCTTCCCCGTCAGCGTCTTCACGAAGATTTGCATCTTCAAGTCGATCCGATTGCCTTCCTCTTCCTCCCTCCCGGAACCCTCTCTCTGCGAAATCTGGTGGTCGACTCGCCTGAAGATTGAGAGGAAATGGCGTTGGCGGCGCGGCCTGTGCGGCTTATATAGCCTCCATTGACGTAACGCGCCCGTCAAGTCACTAAGCTAAACACCCAAATTAAGCCCGCGTTTTACTGCGGAGAGAGTTAAGAGAGCAACTTCTCCAGATTACACAGAGAAGTGGAGTGGTGATTAGTGATAACCACCGTGCACGGTAATAGACTTGTACTCCACTAATCACCTGCAGCCCAACTCGGCCCATAATAGGGGATAGTAACAGGCCCAGTGCGCAGAAAGATCTTAAGTTCTCAACAAACTTCACGGCCCATTCCAGTCGGGGGCAGGTGACTAGGTGACTAAAGGTGACACGAGCACACGACCAGAGACAGACACGAAGAGCAGAGGAAGGCAAGACAAGAGGACGAGACTTGGTTTCTGGAGTGGAAATTTTGTTGGAGTTTACGCAGGATAAGGGGGCAATGCATTCTGCAGAGACATTTTTGATCCATACAACGGGGCCCTTTGATTAACGCTGGCAGCTCATCTGCCGTCGTAGCTAGGTAGATCGTCCCAGAAAATATGGGATTATTCACCACCTAACCTCAGTTTTTGCTACCCGTACGTCGCACCAAGGCCTCCATGTGTTTACCTACTGTTCTCTCCTGCACCCATCCATCCACACCACCTGACACGGTACAAAAACGGAGCCATACATAGCCACACAGCCCACACTGCCACTCAGTGTCCCTTAGCTGCTAGATCTGTCAGGCACTTGATCAGCTTCAGTTGTAAACAACCCATCGATCGATCGATCGATCAATGGCGCCTGCTGCTCAGGAGCTGCTACTGCAAGAAGTGCGGCAAGTGCAGTCTCCTCGCCGCTCCGGCGCTGCGCTTATCGTGGGCGCCACCGGCTACATCGGCCGATTCGTCGCCGAGGCCTGCCTCGACAGCGGCCGTGAGACCTTCATCCTCGTCCGCCCCGGCAACGCATGCCCAACCCGTGCCGCCGCCGTCGACGCGCTCCGTCAGAAAGGCGCCGTCGTCATCGAGGTGAGTATACTTAAACCAAACAAACCAGTGAAGTGAGCGAAATGAACAGAAATTTTGAGGTGGAATGGAATGGCTCGTGTACGTACGTCCAGGGCTGCGTGGGTGGGAAGGAGGGGAGGAAGTCGGTGGAGGCGATGCTCCGCGCGCGCGGCGTCGAGGTGGTGATCTCGGTGATGGGTGGCGCCAGCATCCTCGACCAGCTCGGCCTCATCGAGGCCATCCGAGCAGCCGGCACAGTGAAAGTACGCATGCACACACTTACAAATTTACGTACGCGCGCGTGTGCGCACACGGGTTTTTGTCACGTAAAAAGTTTGGGTGGGTGCAGAGGTTTCTGCCGTCGGAGTTCGGGCACGACGTGGACAGGGCGCGACCGGTGGGGGCGGGGCTGAGGTTCTACGAGGAGAAGCGGCTGGTGCGGCGTGCGGCGGAGGCGTCCGGCGTGCCGTACACCTTCATCTGCTGCAACTCCATCGCCGGTTGGCCCTACTACGACAGCACGCACCCGTCCGAGCTGCCGCCGCCGCTCGACCGCTTCCAGATCTACGGCGACGGCACAGTCAGAGGTACACAACCATATGCATGCACCGCGTGGTTAATTTCACCTTTTGCTGGGTTTCTTCAAGCTGCTGCTGCATATATGCGCATGCAGCTTTCTTCGTGGCTGGAAGCGACATCGGCAAGTTCACAATCAGGGTTGCCTACGACCCTCGGAGCATCAACAAGATCGTGCACTTCCGTCCCGCCTGCAATCTCCTCAGCACGAACGAGATGGCGTCGCTGTGGGAGAGCAAGATCGGCCGGATACTGCCACGCGTGACGCTTACCGAGGACGACTTGATCGCCATGGCGGCAGGTACACGAGCAAAAACATATATAACAGCTGTACGCCATGATTTTTTTCCCGATTAAGATTAAGGTGATTACGGTGTCCACACCAGGCCTGCCCTTACCGTCGTTTACCCCTCTCCCCCACGGTAACAGTTGTTTGAGCAAAACGGATGAAAACCCAATAAACTTATATCAAAACTTACAATTTTGTTTAATTTTTTAACTTGATCAATATACCAAACGATTTTTGTTATCACGTCCTAAAATAAACACTGTTCATGTTGACCGACGTAAGGGAAACCTACTCCACACGGATACAGAAAGCATCCAATTAAGAGTTTGGCAGTACTATAATCTAAAGCATGTCTGCTATGTCCTTAATTAGCTTTTATATAGTGAATAGAGACCAAAGGGCGTGATCAGCCATCGTGGCAGCGATAGCATGTCGATGTCATTTCCGCAGATCCAAAATAATTCTAATACAACGGGGGTAACGAGCATATCTTCTTTACAAGAAAGATAGACTCGAGACCGAGCACACCATTGATTATGCGTAAAAAAAAGGTAAAACCTATTGCATGTACCAATTGTTTGCAGTGCTATGAACAGTAACTCTACATTGCAAACGGATTTTTGTTACGGTGTACGATATTCATAATTGGATGCATCTACTATTCTGATCAATTGCAGAGGACATCGTACCGGAAAGCATAGTCGCTTCACTGACGCACGACATTTTTATAAACGGTTGCCAGACAGATTTCTACATAGACGGGTCTAGAGACATTGAAATCTCAAGCCTTTACCCTGATATTCCCTTCAGAACAATAGACGAATGCTTCGACGACTACATACACGCACTCAACCTAGAAGATGAAGCAAAAGAAGAGGAAACGAAGAATACCCCAACAGTCGGGAGATTGGCAATACCACCTACGTGTGCTTAGGTCCACACGAAAGTCTTGGACCAGTTATCTTCGCGAGTGTTTCTTCCACCGTCCATGAATTCATCTAATTTGATTGTTTGAACGGTGTTGCTTCTATTCATGTGTATATCTATCTACAGACCATGGAATTGTTGTACCATTAATTACTACGTGTGCTTAGGTCCACACAAAAGTCTTGGACTAGTCATCTTTGAGTGAGTTAGCAGATCCTGATTCAAGCTCCACTTCCCTTTCAAATACTATTGATATAAAAAAAAGCCTTTTTTTCCATGCTTTGTAGTCATCGTCGCGTGTTTTATCCACCGTCTGTCCATGTATTCATCTCATTTCATTGTTTGAACGGTGTTACTTATATTCATGTGTATCATCTATGGACCATGGAATTGTTGTACCAATAATTAGTATGTGTGCAGTCATTCTTTTTTTTTTAGCTTGGTTTGGTCTTTTGAAATGATCGAAATCTCAATATTCACCAGTTGGATAAGTTCCTAGCTTTGCCATATTTTGATTTCAGTGTACATAGACAGATGTCAAGGAAAGCAGTTCTACCTGCTGTTTTTCCTCCGAAAAAGAGATTAGCATTCAGTAGTTGAAGGATCTTGGTTTAACCACTTGAAAAGATATACATGCATGTGCTCATAAACACATTAATATCACAGAGTTTTGTTGTTCTTTGCTAATGCAAGGCCGATGATATCATGTCTGCAAGACTGCAACAGTCCTCTAGAAAAGAAAAGTAATCCTTTTTTAATCGCACAACTTAGCATGTATAAAGTATAAACATTTATACACCTGAGTTTACATAATTGGGTCGTCATGTTGGGCTTTGAAAATACGATAGCTAGACTGATTGCGGCGCATGTCCCCATTTCTAAAGCTACATCCCACATGCAAAAGTAAAAGCCGGAAACAGCTTAAAGAAAGATATACTGTTTAAAATATACTTATTCTTGAATAACCGTTGTTACTTACAAACATTACTGGTAAAAGCCACAACATGATCCCACTATCCAACAGTCAAAATCAGTTCTTATCCTAGTCAATTTTAGTGTACAGGAGAGCTATCATTTAAATTCCGAATTTTCATTTTTTATCTCAGGACATTAGAATTTAGCAGTTGAAGGACCCCCCGATTCCAGTATCACAGTATGGACGCTGTCATTCCATTAACGCTTCAGACATCAAAACAAAACTTTGACGGTATGATATGGCTGAGAATAAATAGTCATATGTACCTCAGTCTTAACGTCCACATTGACCCAGCATCATGATGCACAGGCTGAAATTAGTTGGGTGCACCATCAGGCTGTTGAGGGTTCGCAGCGGCAACTTGACGCCTCTGACGCTCTCTCAAATACAGGACAGTTACAAGGCAAGCGAAGAGAGTAAATATTGTTGTGTTACCCTCATCCATAAGAACATCCTCCACCCATTCCTCAACTACAGGATATACCTCCGGCAGTGAATCAATAAAATGAACCTGAAAGATTAAAGGACTTAGCTTGCAGACCACAACTGGCAATACAGTGATTTCAAAAAGAAAAATGGCAATTCCCAATATGATGACCAGAGCATTATGGACATATGAATTATGGCATGCATAGCAAAAACTGTTAAAACTAAATACTATTACTTATGAGACTGGGACTACGCAGCATTTCGAATCCAAGATGCACAACATAAACCGGCATCACACTTTTCACAAGATGAACTGGGTATAATCCAGAGTCATATACCTATCGCCTTATAAAAACTATACCTGTAAGAGTGATTGAATTCATATACCAGGAGAAGCAAAGTTAGCAATAGTGGAAGAGCTTAGCAAAATCGAATTGAACCCCAGCTTGCTTTGAATCAACATGTTCAAGAAATTACACTGGACAACAATTTTCTTAAGTGCACTTTCTTTTATTTTAATAATGATATTTCACACTCAAAAAGCACAAATGTTAGGTAATCATATATCAGCTTTAAGTTTCACACGTATTGGCTTGAGCTATCATTGGAAATTGGTTGGTAAATAAGATGGCACGTAAGGAAAACTAGCAGTGCCTGAGTGGGAATTGCCTCAGGAAAGGGTTCTCAAAACAAAACATGCTTAAAAATCGACAATACTTACCAATAAGGTGGTCAACTTGAAATACACGTATACCCTTCACTAAACTATGCGAGAACTTGATAAGTTGATATATCTTGTATGATATGAAGCAACAAATGATACATATAATGCCTTACCAAAAAGCTGCCAGCATAGTTCTTCCTTATCCATAAACTTGTCAGCGCAAGCATGACAGGGAGCTTGGCTCCTGGATCCACCTCAACAGCTTGATCGTAATATCTTTTTGCCAGGTGCAAGTCAAGGGGAAGTCCATGGCCATGCTCATGCATGTAACCAAGGTTAAACATGGCCTGAGCATTAGACTGTGACTGTGCATGCATATATGCCTCCGCTGCACGCTCATAATCCCTGCCAACACCCTGTAATATAAAAGTACACATCCAATACATGATATCAGCAACTATGGTCTCTTTAAGAACACACAGCTCCCTAGTATATCTGAAGTACATTACCAAATTCAAGAAGTACATGGAAAAGTTTTGCATACAGCAAGAAAATCCAGGAAAAAAAAAACAAGATCACTGCCCAATTTGCTGACAAGGAAATTCACCTAGCAAAGTGCCAGCCAAGCTGATGCTAAACAAAAACTCAGGTGAAGCTAAAGTTAGAAGTTGCCTTTTTTAAACTATTTCTCCTGTTTCAACAGTCTCCCTTGGAAACATGGTTCATCTCAATAGAAAAAATATTTTGTACAAATAATAACTCTAAAAACATGGTGATGTTGATAGCATCAGGCAGTAGTCATGACATCACATATGAATATATTATTTTATGAAATTTATTAGCACAAAGTAACATGTTTTCAAATCATACATTTAGTAATTTCCAATGGTAATCCTAACAGGACAGCCAAAAACAAGAACCACGACTCATACATCACATACAAGAAGCCTACAGATTATATCGTTACAGACATTTGCGGTCATTCTAAAGATTCAATAGCATATATCAGAATCTCATATCAAGCACATATGTAATAAAAAATTTAAAGACTCTGATACATACCCGGCCATAGTAGTAGGCGTCACCAATTAACAAGGCAGCATGTTCATTACCCTGCTCAGATGCTTGCCACCACAGAGCATGTGCACGTAGATGTCTTTCCATATCTGTACAGAAGCCAGATTCTCCCATGCAAATACTTTCCTCACCATACCTATCAAGTATCCAGGCAGCATTGCTTTGTGCAACCTCGTATCCAAGATCTGCCATTCTAGAATACAGGAGTAATGCTTTCCCTATGTCACCTTTTAAATAAGATTCCAGAGCCCATCTAGAAAGTGAGCTCCAGGGCCCCCTCTCAGCAACAGATTTGTACATCACTGCTGCCTGTAATAAAAAATATGGTATGTATGATTCAGGTGGTTGACAAAATTATTTCAACTCCCAATTTGTATCATAAGAAACTGTTATTAATAAACCAATAAAGTTGAGTCAAACTAACTTTAAAGCAAGGAAAAGAAAATATACGGTTATTCATTAAGATTTACAACCGGAAGCAAACTTCAGAATTATCTTTTGTGTAAGATCAAAATGCAATTCAACTATGATTATGGCAATCTTAAAATGTGCAAGTGAACTCTAAATCTGAATATATGTAAGTTGTTTGATTAACACCAGACAAACCGCAAGGGCATGGTCAATTTATTGGCTCGACACATAAGTACATGGAATTATTGGTAGATTTGGTTTTCTTTCAATAGGTCTAACAGATATACAAGTGAAAATGCAGAGGGAAAATTGTGTGCATGTCTAAGCGGACAGGCCGTCATGCCATATATATGTTTGGTGTTCGCATGCATCATAGATGCAGATGTATGATATTTCCTAGCATGGACACTATATTGATTAGCACTCTGTCGAGCCTCCTAACTTAAGAGAGACAACCTCTTACAAAGAAAAGGAATGCAGATAGCTTGCAGCTTCAGCATAGATCAGCAAGAATACATCAGCATTTTGGAAAAAAAATGCAATTCAAGTTTCTTAGGAATCAGCTATTGCATAACTTTCAGCCCTGTCCTGTTTCGAATTCGTTCTCCAAGAAATGGGAGGAGCAAACCTATAGTTCCTCCATGCGCGGTGGAAGGTTATGAAAAGTATAGTCATATTTGTTAATCAATTTGTGCGCTTATTTCTAATCAGCAACTAATACAGCATAAAAAGCATACCATCTGAAGATTCCTCTTAAGACCAACACCTTTCTGGAACAATTTTGCCACTTGATAAATAGCTTTTGGCTGCCCGGCATTAACTGCTCGAAGAAAGAAATTGCATGCTGTCATCACATCCCTCTTTACTCCAATACCCTTAAGATATAAGACACCGAGGTTATAATAACCTCCATGTTCCTTATGCTCAGCTGCAATTTCAAAAAATTCCTTTGCCTACAACATGAGTTAGAAAAACATGTAAGTTACCTTAACCCCTTAAATTGTGAGAACACATTGTTTTTTTTTCAAAATGGTAAGTAAAATATAACTTGTGTTGTATAACTTCATCACGAGAAACTGTATTAATGTATTGAAATTTACATAAGTCTTAAGTGTTTATTACAACTGAATGTAGCACAGGAAATTTACATAAGTCTTAAGTGTTTATTACAGCTGAATGTAGCACAGGAAACATTTAATACTAAATATTTCTCCATCAGCGACCAGGTGTGCCATTGAACCATCATTTCATAGCCATTTGAAATTAGGTGTAAAGTAATACTCATAGTTGTTAACATATTTGGGCTTTGTAAAACATCAATTGTACTAGTATTGAATTATTATTGGTTGCTACGGAATACAATTTATGGCAATGCATTGAAATTAGGCTCACTTCAGTTCCCATGACAGCAGAATCAATTGCGGAATATGTGTAAAGATTGTAATGGGCCACATGAACTTGTTGGTAAAGAATGCCATCTCACACATTTTGATTTCTCTATACCATAAGTTATGTCTAGCAATAATATTTTATGATGAAGAATAGAAGAATCCAGTTGGCTAGTGGCCTACAAAGATAGCAGTGTATGTCACATGATCTGTAACAATGGAATGCAATTACTGATTTAGCTTCGCTGTAATTCAAGATTCTATTGTCTAGGCTGTATGTCCTAATGTAACATGCAACTAAATTCTCAAATGCTAATGCATAGTACTTACTTTTGTCAAGTTTTTCTTCTCCACCCCATAGCCTTTGACATAGAGATAACCCAATCCATTGTAAGCTGAGTACTGTTGCTGCTTTGCTGCGAGTGTCAGCCATTTGTATGCTTCAGTGTAATTTCTTTCAACTCCAGCACCTCTAGCATAGATCTCTCCAAGAAGCTCCATTGCACGTGTATCACCTTTCTCCACAGCCTTTGAGAACCAATGATATGCCTTCCCGTAATCACGTCGAACTCCTCGTAGCCCGTAGTAATACAGAAGCCCTAATTTGTGCATTGCAACAGTATTTCCTCGTTGGGCCTGGTACTCTGTGATTTGGAAATCTTCATCATCCTCGCCTCGGGACTTCCTCAAGGCTTCTTTGTTTTCTTCAGTCCCACTGTGTAATCGGACAGGTTCAATGACTGGCGGCTCTTTTGAGATCAAGGAGCTTGTAAGCGCAGCCTCTGCAAGTTCAGCATAAAGTGTAACTGCTTCTTCATACATCTGCATTCCAGGCAACAAATATATTAGTGTCCCCTGTAATATAAACAGAAGTTACATGGTAATAAAACCTCCCTCCATTTCAAAATATAAGCATTTCCGCACATTCCCCCAAATGAATCTAGACACACATGTGTCCAGATTCATTTTGAAAAACATACAAAAATGCTTATATTTTGGAACAGAGGGAGTATGTTTAAACCATTTGAGTAGCACAAGTAACTATTTAACATAAAAAAGAATGGAAAGATGATATGTGCAAAAGCAGAGCATCAACACACTAGGATTAAATTCAATCAAACCACCACATATCCAGTGTTCACCTAGTCGGTGTTAAGGATATTAGGGTTAGTGGTAAGGCTCTGATACCATGTGACTTGTAGAGGAATTTGGGGACTTCAAGGTTACTCCATTGATAGGCCCAAAGGGCAATATATGTGTACAAGGGTGATGGGAATTTACTTTTATACCCCTAATATCCTTAACAAGGACAGTTTGTGAAGGTACTGAAGTCCGTTTCATTGAGGAGGGAATGGTTTCTTCTTCTTCAATCAAGAGCACTGCTTCTACAACAACTTTAAGCATGGACTTTGTATTTACATAGTGTGTCGTTAATCCTAGTGTCTAGTTCCAAATGCAACATTATTGCATACACGTTGCATTTGAATGGGGGTGTTAAGGATATTAGGGGTATAAAAGTAAATTCCCATCACCCTTGTACACATATATTGCCCTTTGGGTATCACTGGAGTAATAGTGAAATCCCCAAATTCCTCTACAAGTCACAGTCGGTAGTTAGTTGGTTACCCCCAAATACCGACTGGTCACGGACTGACTACTTAGTGGCTCCGATATGTCAATAATAAATTTCTCATAACAAATTGGTAAATAGATCCCTATTTTTCATATGTTCTATACAAAAAATTTTAGACTATGGAGCAACGAGTACTGACTATTGATCATTTGATTGTTAAAAGAACAAAGAAGTACAAAAATCTGAGATTTTATGCTCCCTAGCCCGTGTGTTTTGGGCGGGCCATAATTTCACCGACTACTACCAACTAACTAGGGACCAACTAAACCAACTAGTTGACTAGTCAAGACCAATTAATTTCCCGATTTTTCCCTTATCAAATCGGTGAGCACCAATTGCCGACTAGTCACCAACTAGTCGGTCTAGTCGATCGACTAGGCAAACACTGCACAAAACTGGAGTAACTCGTGTGTTTCAAACTTCAATGATGTTCCAATCACGCCATGGTTGATGCAAGTTAACAAAAAGAATATAAACTCAATAAGAAGCCATACAAACAAATATTAGTACCCTTTTTTTTCCTGGAAGAAAGTGAAAAGGTCTACATATGTCACCTTCATCTCATGGAAATAAAGCCACTATTGTTTTTGCTGAAAGTGATGGAGTTGATTCTTATAGAGAGAATATAGTTATGAAATGCAAGGTCACCAGAAGAATAAATGATTGGCAAGTCTACTATCTCATCAGCCTGATATATGTCTATATACTCTCCAATTCCAAGTTTTTGAGTTGAAAGGGCAAAAAGGCACATGTTACAGCCTTAAAGGATACATTAGATCCAAATGAACACGGTTGGCCCTACACACTGTATATCCTCCAGAGATCATAATATGTTAGAGAAATTCATTCCATTAAACTTAAAAACAGCCTCATGTCCATACACAATACATTAAAAAGATGGTAGATAAAATAAACAAATTATGCTGGATAAACTGGCAAAGGAATGGGGAATTGGTTACTAACCAACATCTAGAACAAAAAATATCTCAAATCCAGGGGAAACCCTATGGAACCAAAATTTCACAGATTTATGCTACTGAGATACTAAAATAGTGCTTTGAGGTCAATCACTCCAGTACAATGCAAGCAAGCTAATACATAACCTTCGCAAAAATCACTACACGGAGTCCTAGATGCAAATTGCAAGAGGAAATAAGCAAAGTATCCAATAATCTCACCAATTGCAGGAGGAAGTAAGCAAAGTATCCAATAATTTTACCTCCTGCCGGAAGTAGGAGTAAGCGAGAGCCATCTTAGACTGAAGGTCTCCAGCATCGGCGGCGAATTTGTGCAGCAGGAAAGCGCGCGAGCGGGACGCCGGGCGCGTAATCCCGGCGCCGGAGAGAAACGCTAGGGCGGACTGCGCGCCGGGGTGCCCCCCGGCAGCCGCGGCCTCGATCTGCGCTGCCGCGGTGGCGAACGCCGCGTCGTCCCCCGCGGAGGCCGCGGAGAGCATCGCGCGCACGCCCGCGACGAAGAGCGCATCGGACGGAGGCAAGTCCGGCTCATACCCCGAGGGGGAGCCGCCGCTGGGGTCGAGGAGGGGGACCCAGGAGGACGGGGAGAGGAGGGGGTCGGTGGCGGGGGACTCGTCGTCGAAGTCGTCCCACTCGTCGTCGTCGCCGTCGGCGGACGGGAGGGAGGGGTGCGCGCCGGCGGTGTCCTTGAGGAAGTCGTCGCGGGAGAGGACGAGCACGAATGGACGGACCGCGGAGGCGCAGGGGAGGAAGGCAGCGGCGGCGGCGGCGGCGATAGCGGCGAGCAGGAGGAGATGGCGGTGCCGGACGCGAGCCATCGGAGTAGGTACCGGACGAGATCGCCGCCTGTTCTGCTGCATCGAGTCGGGGTCGTGGGGTTGCAAGTTAGGAGTTGAGCACGTGTGTCTCTGACATGTGGGACAGTAGAGCGCCTAATCGACAAGCTTTGCGTGACGTCGATGTGGGCCCCTCGGTTTAGACGTGTCTCCTCAAACCTGATTGGCTGGGGATTTGGGGTTTGTAATGGGCCTGAAATAGTGGGTATTTTGAGACTTCTTATGGGCCCTGGATCACGGCCTTAAGGATGGTCCACGAATAGGAAAAAGTATTACTGCAAGATGTCGAAATACTACCTTCATCCCCTAATGTAAGGATTTTGATTATTTAACTTTAACCATTCATCTTATTTAAAAAATTAAAAGAATTATTTATTTTATTTATGATTTACTTTATTATTAAAAATATTTTAATCACAACATGTAATTTTTAATATTTTTAATGATTTTTTGATAGGACAAGTGGTCAAAGTTGCAATCCAAAAGTCAAAATCGGAAGGCAGAGAGAGAATAAAAAAAAGTCCTCAATGCCGACAGATCGACTCTCGGTATAGTCTCAGAAAGAAATACTTCATTTGAATCATGGAATGGTCACCGGCCTCCCATGGACTCTTCTGAGCGGTAGTATCACTGCACCCTGAACTTCACTTGAGTGCCTTCATTTCCTCAACCCTTGCCAGTATTAGCACATAATCCCCTGCTGGAATAGACATACATCATAATCACCATAGGACTAGACCATGATGTTAAAGCTAATGCTGGAAAACACTTGATAAGATCATGATGTTAAAGCTAATACTAGGCAAATTTTACATCGGTATTACATTAAGAAATAAAGTACAAACCAGACTTATCCAGAAAAAAGTCTATCCCACAAGGTATTTGCTATAAATCTTTTATCTGAATCATATATTTTCACTGTGGATGTAACTCCAGATTCGTGCCAAAAAGAATAGAAGAAAAAATAGCCATGGATGTTTTTGTGCTATAACTAATTAAAATATATTTGTGGAATGCACCAAAATTACATAATTACTTACAATGTCATGTAAATTTTAGTAGATATATTGGCGCTCCCTCCATCCCAATATGATGAACGACTCGAATAGCCGCTTACACAATGGTGGCGTCTTGGCCATCTGGGGCGGCAGATCAGAGGACGAGGCAGCGAAAGCAAGACGATGAGATCGGGAAAACATTACCTTTTCATCCTTGAGCCAAAATTCTTCATAAACCAGTCATTTTTCTCCTCGCTTTCTCCCACTACTCTTTTCTTTTATGTTCCTTGACACAAACACGGCCAGTCAAATGCAATGTGACACAAGAAGTGGACGGGGTTGCTCGGTGCGGCATCCATTGCCATCGGATCAGCGGGGAGGGGGGAACCTAACCATACATTTGTTATAGTCGGTGAGAGAGCTTCTTGATGGTTTGAACATGTACAACCTGGTGGATCAGTGCTCAATAGAGCATACAGCGAAAAGTTTTTGATGAAGACTTATGCAAACGATCTATATTATATTGTGCAGCCCCGCGCTAGATGATTACCATGTGGGCAACCTTGAGATTTAACGACATACTTTGTTTGACTACACATGCACCACAAAAATAGGAAATACGACAGAGTAACATAGGAGCGTGTTGGGTCGGCTTTTGTCCATGCAAGATGAGCTAACCAAACCAATAGGCCTGGAAGCCGAGGCAACCCAATGATCCTCCGGCCTTTTTGTGGTGTGCGTGAAGTGAAGCGGAGTGCGTTGCCGTTTCGATCATCAGGTTATTTATGTGGCAATCATCTATTGTGGGGCTTAGCACCGTAGATGGTTTTCATGACGTCTCCACCAAATTATTTTCCAGCATGTGGTGATGATCTTTAGGACAACAAAAACCAGAAGGTAGTCTGACTTGACGAACATGGTTTCGAAACTAGTACACATACAAGCACACATCACTCATGTCTCACCTACCACCCACCCTACACAATACACACATATGGCTGTATTGTTGCGACGCACTGACTGCAAGAACTTTGCACGACGAGGCGGTGCTGCCGCTCGCTTAATTATTGTTGTTCTGACGACACATGTAGTATGCATAGCTAGAAAAGGGCTAGAGCGGCAGCAGCCCCTGCTTTTGGATTTTATTGCCGCATTGGCTTCACCTGGCCGTGACGGCCATCTTCATCCCTGCGCCACAGTGGCCGGAGATGCTGCAGATGAAGTAGCTCGTGCCGGGGCCGAGCGTGATGCGGTCGTTCCCGGAGTTGTACTTGGTGCCGGACTCCCTGCAGCCGTTGTAGCCGCCGGCGTCCACCGCCACCACGTTGTGCGCGGACGGGTCGTAGCTGAACACTGCGCGGGTGCGCAATCGTACACACAAGTTAGCACCCAAGATCACAAGCAGCTGCATCATGCGTGGACTGACGCGACATAGTAAACATACAAACAATTTTGATTTGATAACTCACCGAGGACGTCGCCGGCGCGGAAGTTCTTGCCCCTGGACCAGCTGTCCGCGCCGAACGACCAGTCGACGTTGTAGGTGGCGGCGTCGGCGACGAGGAGGAGGCACATGAGGAGCAGGCCGAGGGCGAGCCCCTGCGCTGCACTGCCTCTTCCCTGGGCCATCGCCTCTCCGCGCGCGTGGTTTGCGTGAGGAGCAGAGGAGTGTACGGGACTACGCGAGCTGCGTTGCGTTGGTTGTTCGTTTTCCGAGAGATCGCTCGCTGTGGCGAGACAGGGGGGATGCGATGTGCGTTTTTATAGGGGAGGAAAAGGCGAGCCGGCAACCTGGATCCAATCAGACGGCCACAGATATTGCTACTGTAGTGTTGTACTTGCACCGGTAATGCGCACAGTAGTTGTACCAAATGCCCGGATGCTGCACGCCGTGCATGAATCCACAAAAGGTGGGAAACGTTTACTGAAGTAGGCTAGGATCCAAAAGAAAAAGGCAGGGAAATGTTTACTGAACCAAGCTATGATACACAAAAGCTAGGAAATGTACCTGCCGGATAACTGAGCAAAGTTAACAATAATCTCGATGGATGGACATGTCTTCTGTGTCGCTCCTTAAAAAAAAGTTTTCAGCGTCAAAAAATGTCAAAAAAAAAGGAAGAAAAAGTCTTCAATGCCTCTCGTGCTGACTTGATGACTCCACATCCCTTGACACAGTTAACCCCTCCTCCACACTAATATTTTGTCTCTCATCTACTGAGCGCAATCTCGAACCGGAATTTTCAAGTTTCAGGTTTATTGGTGGATCTAATGGGATATCTTGTAGACCAAAATTACAATTTTAGTAAACCCTACGCAAGTACATTATGATCCCATGTAGCCCTGATGCAGTAAACTATAGAGAGACTGTGTCACTGACGTGTGGGCCCGCCCTTGGACCCACACGTCAGGGAGAGAAGTCCCTCTGCAGTAGGACCCTCTTTCCCATGCGAGATACTCTACCACGCATCCCATGATGATTGATGATCAAGTAGTTTTTTTTTATGGAAATGGATTTTCTATGGTACAGGCGAAGTGTCGATGCACTATTTGGTGGACCATGCACCATAAATGTTTACATTCATTAAAAATGAATTGTTACCATGATTGTTGGTGGACCATGCACCATAAATTGATGTTCCGAAGAAAGAGTTTAGGGTAATCTAGTATTTCAACAAATGCAATATTATCTAGTTTCAGAGTGAAAATATTGATTGAGTAGTACTAGTTCAAAGTGAAACTTTGATAAATAAAAACACAAAATATAACTTGCTATTGTTTTTGTCTGAAAGTAGTGCTCTTATTCCTAAAGGTAAGAAACAAATAAATCAACCCAACCTATTGGGCTTGTTCGTTTGAGCTATATGCAGCAGTTCCTGCTTAGCACCAACAACGCCCTTTAGTCTTCTAGCGGCAACCACAACTGTTGATGTAGAGAAGTTGCAGCTGCGGCAATCTCTTCCAAACATGCCCAATATTATTTACTGCACAACTTGCCACGGACTCCTCCACTAATCTACTCCGTATGTTCCATAACATTTCGCATATTGTTCTTTTGACATGATGTTTGACCCAGTTACTTATGCAGTAGTACTAGTACCAGATGGCATTATCTGCACTTGATCCTGATGTATTTTCTGGAGGTTCTGGATCATCCAGTCCTATATTTCTTCTGTTTTACCGAAATTAGCATTTGGGAACCCATTGCCAATAGGACTGTTTGGTTCATAACCATATAGTTTGTCACAGTTTGACAAGGAGGTAGTGTAATATTTAGTTTAATGCCACACATTTAGCATGTCACAAAAATCAATTTAGTGTCCCCCTTATCATAGATACAATTCCTAGCCAAAGTTCGCCTAATCCATGGCTAACAATTCTTAGCCACAAAAGTTTGACAAAATGATTTTCCGTGTACCCATCCTGATACAAGGCATGTTCACTTTATTGCCAAATAAACCCTATCATTTATTGGTAAAGCCAAAATTTAATAGTGTCAAATTTTGGTAAAGTAAAATGGTGGAGTTGATGTTTAGTTTGACACCTTTCTAAATGTTGGTAAATTTTTGTTAGAAGAAATTTCTAGAATTTTATTAAAATTTATGGGTATTGCTAATATTTGGTAATAAACTAGATACATCTAAATTTTAGGAGTTTTATAAATATTAAAATGGTTTAAAGTGGCAATAGAGGTGACGGTGCACAAGTAACCGGATGCGTCTCTGAATAGCCCTATAGACTCTGTTGGCGCTTGTATATCTGGTGACGGTTCGTCTCTGTTGCAAAGAGAGGAAGACACATGCCCTTCTCTTTTTTTAGATAGGACCCCTGTAAACTGTTATATAAAATTTCGTTGTGCATTAAAGAGGATGGTACCCTTACGGAGGATACCTTTGTCATGACTACAGAGTTCAATCCACAAATGGTGATAGACTGACAGATAAAATTGGGTAAACTAGCTTAAGAAACAGGTTGAATGTTCAGATTCCAAGCTACAAAAACTAAATAAGCTCGACTAATTGTTTGGAAACCCAACTGATGTAACCAGAATTGTTCTAGTGCCGGACACAAAACTCCAATCAACTGGACCTAAGACCACCAGGACTACCATCATATTATATATATACGAGAGCATAAACCAAAATCCTCCATCCTAAACAAGATTTTACGTGCACTAATCAAGGATCGGATCCATGGAGGACAGGGAGCCAGACAAAGAACCATCGATAATTGCATCGGAACGGGACGAGGAGCCCGTGATCCGCTCGATGAAGTGACTAGAACCAATCTGTGAACTTTGATGAGTTCTTTGTTAGTACATTTCTGCCATTTCTGTTTGCTCTATTGTTCTCGTGGGCGTCGTTGACGTTGTTGTACTCTTGCTCGTCAGGAAACACAGCGGGAGATTCTTCAGAATGCATTGGATGTTTATGTCTCTCGTCATGCGGACGTCGATGTGATGAATTTCAGAGAAGTTGTCTGTTTGTTTGTCCACGGTGATTAAGCTAATAAGCTGTTTAAGTGTTCGGTGCTTGACTGCTTGGTGTCGAGAATTACTCGGTATTAGGTGTGCCTTGGGCTTTAAGCAGTCTCGTGTGCTTTTAGGCTGTAAATGTCTGTGCTGATTGTGGTGTCCTTGGTGTACATGTGCCTTCTTCTGGTAGGCTCTGAAGCCACTTTGTGCTCCAATCTTGTTTGTGTTTGGATGTACTTTCTAAGTTTCTCTGGTTGCAGATTCCTTGGTTAGAGTCGGCGGTGACAGCCTGACAAAGTAGCTGGTTCAGGCAGATGTTTCAGAGAACCTGTTTATGCTTGAAGTTGAACACATCAGTTTCAGAAGAAACCTGGCTCATCATCGGTGCAACAGAAAGTGAGACTTGTTGTATCCTGTCTGCTTATATTAAGTACTAAGAAAATCGAAAAGAATTCATGGCACACATCGACCTGTATTTTGGCTTCACAAAAAACAAAACATGTTAGGAGTAGATATATATAAATGAATCGAGCAATTTTATGTTACTTGAATAGGTATGGAGGGAGAACAAAATTTTAGTATTAAATTTGATACCTTCTAGGCTCCTAATACTTAAGATATCTTAGAAGGAAGTTTCTTTGGGCGGAGGACCAAGTCTTATCGGGCGGCAAATGCAAAGTGAATTGGGAGAAGGTTTGCAAGCCAGAGAACTTAGGTGGTCTCGGGATTTTAAATTTGGAAAAGTTTGCAACTGCCCTAAGATTATGATAGCTTTGGTTCGAATGGAATAACCCCGAAAAACCCTGGATAGGAACACATGTCCCATGTGATGAACAAGACCGTAGAATTTTCGCGTTGGCAACTAAGGTAACGATTGGGAATGGCAAAAGAGCCTCTTTCTGGGAATCAAATTGGATCGGTGATAAGCCCCTAAAGGACCTGGCCCCAAACCTCTACAAGCACTCAAAAGGCAAGAGCAAGACAGTTGCTGCAGCGATATCAAATGGGCAATGGATGGAGGACATCAGGTACGATCTAACAACCACCGTTATCACAGAATTCGTGTGGGTATGGTCTTGCTTAGAAGCCGAAGACATCGCCTTAGATGATAGCAAAGAGGATACCATAGTCTGGCGGTGGACCTCGTCTGGATCATACACAGCGAAATCAGTGTATGCTGCACTCTTCGCGGGCACAATTTCTTCGGCGGCAACACCTTTTATCTGGCAAGCATGGTCACCGTCAAAATGCAAGGACTTCTCGTGGTTACTTCTTCAGAATAGATTGTGGACATCGGATAGGCTGCAACGGAGACAATGGCCCAACAACTATTTCTGTCAACCTTGTTTCCGCAATTTGGAAAAGGCACAACACCTGTTCAAAGACTGTCCGGTCAAAAAATCAATTTGGAACCAGGTCAGGTCCTTCATCTCAAGTGATCTCAACGAAACAGCAACAAACGACAATGAATGCCTGTTGGAATGGTGGATACAAGGTGTTCAACAAGTTCGGAACAACATCAAAGGGATAAAATCGCTCTTCATGTTGGTGAGCCGGGAAATTTGGTGCGAGCGAAATAGGGGAGTTTTCAAGGGCAAGGAGATGAGCACAAGCAGGCTAGCAAACAAGATCAAGGAGGAGTTCAACACTTGGTCCATCTATGGAGCGAAACATTTTGCGAGATTATCGCCCTGGTTTTTTCTCTTTAGCGTCCAACGATGTGTATCTTCTGTTCACCTTGTAATTCCGTAACAACTGCCTTTTTCCTCTAAATATAACATCAGCATAAGCTGACATCGTTTCAAAAAAAAAGTACTTAAGATACTAAGAGGTACTAAATTTACACTAATAAAAGTGGTACATCTAGATACTTTCTTAACGACTGTAAAATTGCTCAAAAAATCATGCCACGGAAAAAAAGAATTATCTTATCTATGAAATGACCAGTGCATTATTAAGAAAAATAAAGAGTACCTGCACTGTACTGGAAGTATTTTATTATAAGTATTATGACTAGTATAACCAATCTCAGTCGTTGATTTATGAGTTATACTACTAAGTAAAAAAACTATACTGTATAGAAATCCTAGAAGGGATAACATGTAAAGTTGGGCCTTTTGGATTACAGCCTACGTTTTTAACCGGGCTGTTCAAAGACTCAAAGGAAACATCATGGGTTTTACGTAGTCCCAAGTCCTGATCCAGTACGGCCCAAAGGGCGAAGCCCATGTGGATGTCGCCATGTTGGCCTAATGGGATGAGAAGTCTATTAGTACAGTACACAAAACTAACCGGCCTAAAAAAAAGAAAAAGAGAGAAAGACTACAGATCGGGTCCGTCGGGACAGACCCTCGATAGAGCCGCGTCGTGTCTCACGTACGGCCGTTCCCTCGCAATGATGCCCCTCCCCTTTTTCTTCCGGCCTTCCCCGTCGGCGACGCCTCGCGACGTCCCTCCCCTCTTCCTCCCGGTCTCCCCCCGTCGGCGACGGCGGGTGGCTGGAGCTTCCTTCGACGACGGAGGACGAGGGTCTAGATCTAGCGGCGTGGGCTCGGGGGCGGTCGGATCCGACCGTCGACTTCGACGGCGGACGACGAGGCGATTGGATCCGGCGGCGTGGCCCCGTGGGACGACTGGATCCAGCCGTTGGCTGTGGTGGCCGGCCGATGGTGACGTTGCGACAAGCTCTGGATCCGGTGTTGGCTGTGGCGGCAACTCGGCTCGACGACGGCGGCACGACGAGCTCGGCGATGATGGTCAGATGCAAAGAGATTGAAGAAGCATAAGGTAACTTTGTGTGTTGTTTGTAGTGGTATTAAATTCGATACCTAAGGTACCGAATCTAATATATACAGGATTACAGGTCCGATGCTCTGGGTACCAAAATCTAATACCCGACAATCTGTTTTGGGTTTTGGTAACGTCAACACGTTCGTTCGATGTCATCGGGCTTAAAACAAAGAAACAATCGATTTATTCGGACCGATGAACATTACTCTCTCTGTCTGTCCGGCTGCCCCAAGGGTTCACGGGATGCAACAGCTACAAGACATGGACAGAGTTACAGAACAATTTGTACGGTAAATTACTACCACCGCTACTCAGTCTAAATGTCTAATACTCGTAGTAGTTACTAGTACTACAGAAGAACCTAATTACTATTTTACCTTGTTTTCTTCTCTCCACCCTCATGCATCAAAACTACGTATCATGTTAAAGTAGCCATTGCATCCACACGACCCTGTCCTGTTTGGATTCGGAGGGCTAATAATTAGCCCTCTGAAATCTTGTTATTTTAAAGTATTAAACGTAAATTATTTACGAACCAATCCCACGACCCCTGAATTAATTTACGGGATGTATATTAATTCATGATTAGAGAATAATTATTATAGCATTACCGTAGCAAATCATAAATTAATATACATCACTAGATTCGTCTCGCAAATTACCCCAGGAGTCGTGGGATGAGTTTTATCAGTAATCTACGTTTAGTATTCCTAAATAACAAGATTTCGGAGGGCTAATTATTAGCCCTCTAAATCAAAACACGTGATCGTGCCCAGTTGCCAGCATCCACACTGGCACTAGCTGCTCACCACGCCATCACCTACCTTCTCTACATGAGACTACATCTCAATGCAATGCTATAGCATCAAAAACCCTCCTACAAAGCATACCTTGTGCAACTATCCACTACGCCACATCACTATCCAATTGCTTGAAACATTTCCCCTCCATCTAATTGTGTTGTTCTACACTTCCACCCGTATTCGGCCGCACCGGTGGAGGCTGAAAGAGATTGATGTGAAGCACTTTATAAATTCGTTAGAGCATCCACATTGTATAGTTTGCTCCTGGGTATCAACCTCTTCCACGTATGCAAAGACCACATTCACAAAAATTCTCACAATGTGCAGTACCTCTCCTATGTCACTTTATGGGCCTATTTTGGTATTAAACTAATAAAATTAGAGTATCTCCTCTTTCAACACTGGTTCACCTCTCTATGTGGGCCCGTGTTTCTCTTGAGTGCATTTTTTCTCTCTCCTTTGTGCTAGGACAGATGGAAAAATTTCTACAGTGTATAGCACCGATACTAAGTTCTTCTCTATCCTTTAGTGCCCCTACAATGTGGATGCTCTAAGAGGCCGTTCCTCATTTACATTTCCTCTTAAAAAATCTTTTTAAAAATACAATGTGGTGTTCAAACTCGATATACATGCGAGGAAGAACAAACACAAGCTTGGGAATAAATAGTGCTATATTGTAATGAATTTATCCATTTTCTCTTTACTTCAATTTAGGCTTAAGATTTTATGGAGCAGAATAGTTATGTTCTATGTTTGTTGTTGATTTTTCTTAAATTTTTCATAACTGATATTAGGCGGTGTTTGAGCAAACGAGGGAACATCCAAAGATTTGTTCAAGATTTCCAATTACAACTTCGGTTTATCATTTTCGAAAGATCAACCTTTTTAAAACCGGACAACCCAAATCGATCTCAGTTTTTTAGGGTACAAATTGATTTCAGTTAGAGTCCAAATGGGCCCATGCCAGCAAGCAGTAAAATTGTCGAGCTCTCCAAAGTCCAAACTAAGCACAACTCCCATCAGGCCATCCCGTCACCCGCAAGGCGCACACGGGACGCACCCGCCGCTCGCCCCACCGCCGGGCGCTCACACGGACGGCGCTGACAGCCCGAGATGGCTGGTTTCCTGCGAGGAACAAGTTAACCGAATGGATCTCCTGAGCAGGGTTACTACACTAGTCTACGAGCACGCCCTTTTGTCCGCCTATACAAGATCAACCCGCATCAGATCACGCACGAACGCACGCATGGCAAGAAAAATCCGAAGCTTGTAGCACCGTGGCACAAGTCATAGCCAAGAGCCCAAGAGCAGATGCGGACGAGGAAACATCACGTGTGTCCGGTTCACGTGAACCTTTCTAAAAGCCCCCCATTTTACAGACATTCTCCTATCCCTTTTCTTTTCTTACTGTTTCATGCCAGTAGTAACAGTCACGGTGTCACACTATCAACTGTATGCTAGGTGACAACAGTCAACAGATTAAAATGGCAATGTACTAGAGTCCTGCAGCTACTTCCCCTGTCAGTGTAACCGTGTCACTGTATGTGGACCCAGATCCCTTCGCTCGGGATGTGCCCGTTTACCACGAACACCATGTAGTATCCCGGCGGCGCCAAGGTCGCCGTCGCCGGCATGACCACGGACGCCTGGTAGGAGCCGGCCCGTGCCAACGCCGCCGTCTTCACCACGTCGAGGAACAGCAGCCTCTGGTTCATCGCGAACGAGTGCGTCGTGAACGACGGCGCGACCATTGTGACCGACACGAGGCCGATGCCGCCGCGCGATCTCTTCGACGCCGGGACCGCGAACCGCAGCGTCAGCGACGCCCCGTAGGTCACGCTCACCGGCGCGCCGGTGGGCGATGGGTCGGCGATCGTCGGACGGAGCATGTCGTTGGACGGGTCGAGGTACTCCGGCGAGTACGCCTCGAGGCTGAGCTCGGTGGGGTACTCCACGTTGCTGAAGTTGTAGTAGGTGTGCGGGTTGCTGCCGCCGACGAGCAGGCGCCCGTCGCGGAGGAGCACCGCCGACGAGTGGTACAGACGGGCGATGTCGGTGGAGCTCTGCTCCTCGAACCGGTCCCCCGGCGAATGGTCGGGGCGGTAGATGACTGGCGCGAAAGCCGGGGTCTTGGCGGACTCCCAGCCGGCGGTGCCGTCCATGGCGCCGTTGATGATCACCACCTCCGCGCCGTTCGGCAGCAGGAGCATGTCACCCATCACCCTCGGCGACGGCATTGTCTCGATGACCCACGCCGGCGCCGTGTCGGTGATCTTGATCCGCCCACACGTCACAAGCGCCGAGGAGAACGTGCCATCCTTGGTGGAGTTGTACGAACCGGCCGGCGCGCCACCGCACACCAGCACTTCGGCCTCGGTTGGGGACGGTTTCAACGGGAGCAACACCGACGAGCCCGAGCTTGGGTAGTTTCTCGGGTCGCCGCCGGCAAGCTCAGGGTACGTCCTGACAACCTTGTTCTTCTTGTAGTCGAGCAGAATGGCCCGGTTCTTGGCGAAGATGAACAGGTTGCCGTCGATGTTGAGATGAACGAATGGATACAGGTTGTTCTCCTCGGGATCCTTGGTCTGAACCAAGAACGGCAGCAAGGTGACGGAGGTGTCGGAAGGGTCGGCCTTTGGGTAGAACTCGTAGCTGAACTGCCTCCGGCCGCCGACGATGAATGCGCGGCCGTCGGGGAGGATCTGGTTGGTGGCGTACCACCTGTTCGCGGCGAGCGCGTCCTGCGTCTCGTTCCAGTCGCAGCTGCTGCCGCCGTCGTCGTCCGCCGCATTCTCGCATGCGGCCATCGTGCGCACATTGCGGTAGCCGTCGTTCCACCCGCCGGTCTGGACGAGCGTGCCGTCGGTCGCGACGGTGCCCGACGAGCACCAGGTGTCGGTGAAGACGTAGAGCGGGCGGAAGGTGTTCGACGCGACGTCGTACTCGGCGGAGTGCGCGGTGCAGTCCACGGGGAGGACGCGCTCCCGCGGGTTGCGGCGGCAGCGGCCGTCGGGGAGGGAGAGGTTGGACTGGCCGAAGTCGGTGCGGTCGAAGATGATCACGCGGTCGTTGTGCAGCAGCTGCATGTGCATCGCCGACACGCCGATGCTGCTCTGCAGGAGCTCCCACCTCCCGCCGGCGCCGCTCGCCGGTGCAATGCCGGCGCAGGCGAGGATTAGTAGAAGAAGAACATGGTCGTGGATACAGTAGCCAAGTAATGTAGGAGGTCTCATGGTTAGAAATGGAGCAGGACTTGTGTGTGTGGCAGACTGCAGTGCTATTTGACACAGATTTTGCCGGTTCTGAATGTTCGTTTAAGCAGTGTTGTAGACGCGCGCGAGTGTTTAGCTCGAGAGCGGCAAGCGCTGTATATATGCAGCCATGCAAGTATTTCTTGTTTATTTACCGGTCAAGGCTTCGTTCAGCGAGGAGACGCGATGCTGGTAAATTACTTCGGTCACGACGGTCAGGATTGTTTTGATTGAATTTGAATCGGTAGCTCGACCCAGCATTAACTTGTTCTTTATGCACTGTGGCCCAGGTTTCATGCTTGGCATAACGACGCGGTTATCACCCCCTTTTCATGATTTGACCAACATCCAATAATTATCTGTGCATTTTTCTCTCTGACCATGTTTTCTTCCCATCAAGTACACAGTAGTACTAGGAGTAGTACTCCTACATAATACTACTCCAGTGTAGTACAGTACACAGCCACACAGGAGTCAGGAGCTAGTACGGTGTAGGACGAATTGCCAGTGGATTATCAAGATGATGCAGCTTCAAAATCACATGAGACAATCTTGAAATTCCTGATAAAAACACCTAACTGGTTGGTATTGATCGGCCTTTCCTAGCTAAGGCTAGACCAAGGTCAGTCTCTACAAAATTTAACTAGATTCTCCACTTACAATAGGAATAAAAAGAAACAGTTCGAATCCTGACAAGAATAATACATGATATCAACATGATTTCAATGTGCAACTTTGCTTGACAAAAGTAATTAAGTTGATACATGGATGGAACAATTTTAGCTAGTTAATCGTCTGTAGACACCTGAGAAAACGAGTATTAGGAATGTTCAGACAACCATCACATAGCTTCAGACTTCAGCAATAACGCAAGTGGCAATTTTCGCTCCCAAATCCCAATAATGCACCTCATGATTCTTTCTTAAAAAAATGCACCTAATAATTCCCCCATTATCATGTTTCGCTGATGGATCTGAGTATCAGACAGATATACCCTACGCTAACTAAAAGACTGTGACCGTACGAAAATGCAGATGGGAGTCATTTTTAACCTGTCCATAGGCACAAAACAATTCATGAATGCAGGGGCCCGTACCGACTACAAGAATACAAGATGTACGCTGATGATCGCGTAATGTACCTCTGTTTTCGTCTTGTCTCACTAGTTTTCGTATTTTTCTCGATGTTCTGACTAACACAAACCCCCGATACAACTCGTAGGGTACATCTTGTCTTCTCCAAAACAAAGCATTATTGGTAGAGATATATACAAGTTGATTTGGACGAGACGATACCGAAGAACAATGATAATGTAGCACGTAGTAGCAGATCCTATGCAGATCGCACGGAGGACTACTTCCGAGTTCCGACAGCAGCATAACATCAACTGATGCCTTATCCATGCATGGATGTCTCGTTGGCCCGCGCGAAGCCGTACGTACGTTCACCAAACGGAAAAATTAAATCGTGTGATCGATCGATCGAGGTAGGGAGAGAGAAGAGTGTACGTGCACTCCTGGACAATCCTAACGTTTTGCGCTGCGAGCACTTGCGATGGAGACGGGTCCAACACCCGCGGCCCCCGGGGGGAGAGAAGACAAAGGTCACGGCGCGCGCCGGGAAGCAAGACAAGAGGATCGGGGAGACTCCTGCCGTCCTACGCGCCCCGGCAGCAGCAGCAGCGCGCGCGGGTTGGACGATCCGCGCGGCGGCTCCTGTCGCCGCTTGCGTTGCACTGGGCGCGCGCGCGTCTTACGATCAAGCACCATGTGGCGGGCCACATGCACCAGGGAAAGAATCCGCCGCCGCGCGGGGCCGGACCATCGGGTGGATCCGTCCGTGGGGTTGGGATTTTCGGAGCTGGCTAGCTCCATGCCTCCATCCGCCTCCATCGGCGTAGCTGGAAGGAAAAGGAGATGATAACAAACGGCGGGTACATGACAAAACCTGTGGATTCTTGGGGTACGTATTCCTCCGATGCCTCCATGCAACTATGTAAGGTGGGGAATTAGCCCCGCGAGTTGGCGTTTTTTATGGTTTGGGCGCCGTGAATCGATAGGAGAGCATCGCATGCATTGGGGCACATGTATCATGTACTGCCGAGCTGGCAGCCTGGCAACCGTTTTGCTGTTCACGTTTAGAAGGGAATTAGTAAGCTCCACTGGGCCATGTAGATGCATGTAGCAAGCCAATACTTTTGAGTTGGGACTCACTTGGGAGATACCGTTTGCGTGTTGTTTGGCGCTATTGTCAGGGCTGGATCTAAAAAAAAAACTAAGCCTATGTGGATATTTTTCTGCGAGATAGAAGAACTCAACATGTTTGGCAGGCATTATGTCGCTGTTTTCTTGAACCCTGCCTGTTCCTTGACACATCAGGACTACGATGGGTTACAATTTGCTGGATTCGAACTAGGCCATGTATGGGCTTAAATACTGTGTTCATATTATACTGTAACGGGCCTTAAGTTGGGCTAAATCAATCGAGCCCATTAACTTCCTCGCAAGAACTCAGAAAGGGAGGAAACAAGCAGTGTACCGAAACAAGGTGATCTCAATTGAACTTGCCTATGTCCTATTTCTGTCTGTCAAGAGTTTCCTCCGTCGTGAAAGAGTTCGTATCGATTTCAGTTATGTAGTCCGGCAAGAATCAAGATCGATATGTATATTCCACTCAAAAAAAAAAATCGATATGTTTATGTCCCTACGATCGAGCGAGCCATCACTCATTAAAGCCACAGCCCAGTGTTTGCACCAGCCCACTGCAACCTTTTGTAATCGCGTCTCTTCGTGCATCGCTGAAAAACTTGTTGGCCTAATTGTTTTCATTTCCACGTCTGCCTTTGCAAAAATCCTAACAAAAAGTACAGTGGGATTGAATTTCTGTCGTGCAATGTCAAAGTGGCTCACTCTCACCAAGTCACCAACCAACAACTGATGTATGTTAGAAAAAATACTGCATATATATTAACACATGGGAGTAACATGTATATTCCATATATTAACACCGAATTGTGGCCGGATCAGCCAGAGTAAGGGTAGATAACTTTGAGCTCATAAAATAGTCCGCACAAATTTTTAATCTAAAATTAGATGTTGTACACACTTTATACCAAGATAAACGTTCTAATTTCACTCAATAACTGGTGATGCTAATTAACCACAATGTAGAGGTAGTATATCGGAACATCACTATAGGAAAATTTGCCTCACTTTTCTTTCTTCAACCGTTGCGGGAGAGTATGTATGTAACCTTTATCCGATGCAACACACACACATTTTTGCTAGTTCTTAGAAAAGAAAATAAAAGAAACGAAATGGTCAGCTAGCACGTCCTTATCTCTACCAAGAAGCAAAACGGATTTCTTTCAGCCTAATGCCAAATTAGTGTATTTTCCATTGATTTATTTCTTATCTTCTAATTTTTCAAAATTGAAGAGTTAGTCTGATGGGAGTTTCGGTTGGTAGTAGGGTTCTAGCCCATGTTGCCCTACTCCTGATACTGCCCCTGCCTGTGAGGCGACAACTGCTCTCAATCTCAAGAGGAATAAAACATCATGTTGCATGCGCAATTATTGGCGATGGGCTGTGGCCGGGAAACTTCTGTCCATCAGGCTAATAATACACCCTCCGCCCTATAATACAACAGTAATATAAGTAACGGATTCTGGCTATACAAATGTCTAGCTAAAATTTCATATATTCAATTATGGAACAAAGGGAGTAGATATTTTAGATAATTGTGTTTTACATGCTAACTATCAATTTGGACATTTGGTTATATTTTTTTCAACTTTGATCGTTTAACCATACTTTTCAAAAATGTAGTTCCTCTCTGACTGTATTCCATAAAGTAAAGTTAACAATTTTAAACTCGAGTTCAGCATTAAGCTTATACCCTTGTTTATTTTATCATACTTTCTCAAGTTTGAGACAAACCTAACAAATCGAAGTAAAACTTTTTGTTAGACATCATATTGCATATTATCCTTTTGGTCATCTTTCCTTGTCCTCCCGGTTCTGTTGCTATACATCGATTGAGGGGTTATGGAAGAGAGATGGCTATATACGTGATAGCTCTGTGGGTTAATCTAATCAACTCTGACTATTTTTTTGGTTATAATACATATAAAAATATCAATAAATATATGATTTTGCTGAGACACTTTTCAAGATTAATCTATACAAATGGTCTAAATATTGCTAAAATAAATATTTTGAATTATTCCTAATTAAAGTTTTATAAATTTGATTTTAATCTTGTTCAAAACGTCGGATATTATGCACCGGAAAGAATACCTAATATATATACTCTTAACCCTTCCATGTATTCACCTTGCCTAAATGCTGACCAAATAAATGTCATCATACTAGTCACTTATTTCAACCCAGGCCTCTATCTAGAATTCACCGTCAAGGCCCACTGAGGCACTGAATAGAGTGAAGACGAACTGCTAAATTTGTCACTCTCAGTAGTTACTTCAATTCATCTTTTTAACGCAAAGTTGCTTTTATTCGCTATAGTGACAATGAAAAAGTGCCTTTTACTACATGGTTGGTTCCGCAGCTATCAGTTGAAGCAGACAATTTTTGTTTTTGCAGATTCCATGCACCAATACTCATGTTTATTTATCTACGCTAATATTTTTTTTTACTGGAACAACCGAAGAAGGCCATCTAATATTATATTAAGATTGGACGGATGTTACATAAAAACATACATGAGTAAATTTAACTTTAGACCATCTTTAATAGCCAAAGTTTCACAATAGACTAGCACCACATATAGTTATTATTTGGTGCATTTTGGACCGGGGTTTACAACAACGAAAAAATTAGCACAAAGAACAACAAATCTAGTTGGTATAGTACATCTTACTAAATAAATAGGATTCCATTAGTACATATCAGGTTTCCTGATTAATGATTGTAGGCATTTAACTTGAGTTTGTGATTGATCTCCCGTCGTTATTATAATCTGTTGAACGAAGTTAGCTCTAGAATTAGAATAACTGAAATATTCTATTAAGGTTCAAGCAAATTGAAAAGAAAAAATGTTCTTAGCTAGAACTGAAACCCATGACCTAAATTGCAACCATTAACCAATACTTCAAATTATGATTAGTGAATGCAAAGTAGACCTCTAGTACAATGTGTAAAAGATTGTAACTAAATAGGTGTTATGTGAAAAGATTGGTCTACCTCTAGTCCACGGTGAAACTATGGTTATAAAGGTGGTATAAAGTGAAATTTACTCTAAAAACATTACAACAAGAGTATATTGTTGAGATTGAGTATGCACCAAAGTACACTAAAAGATCTCATGCCACCAACACAAACACAAGTCATTGAGAGAAACCTAATACCAAACGATCGTCGCTATGTGTGGCCAACCGCCGCCAAGGAACAACAACACCACAAGCAAGGACTTCAAAAACAACGTCTCCAATAAGAATATAACGACAGATACACCCCGTCGTCATTTAGTTTTCACATGGCAATCCTCACTACAGGAGGAAAAAGATAGATACCTCGACCGTGCCCTCGAGAGGTTTTCAATGTCTGAAGACTTAGCTTCTGTCGGCCCACAGAATACTGGGCTAGGTCTTGCCTGTCTTATTCATTGGAGGAGCACAGGATCGAAATTATTATCAACTGTCAAGAAGAACAGACAAAACTGCAAGTTCAGCCATCAGACTGGTGACTGCTGCAGAGGATGAGGTGCTTTGTTGGCAAGTGATTTACTAGTTAATCATAGCACAAGTCACGATCTGAACAATACCAATGCTTATCCATTATCCATAATGTTTCTTTGGCTTTAAGCGCAAAATGCCCAAATTGCACGCCACTAATTATAATTACCTATATGTTCTCACTGTGTGGCAACTCATCCATCCGATCATTCCCAAATGTTTTTCTTCAGAAGTGCTTCACTATCACTGTGAACTAGTAGTGCTGTACCGATTCAGAAACCAGTTTCCTAGCTCAAGTTTGACATTGCAGCATAGCACTGGGAAAATGGGTCTTAAAAGTCATCTAGTGCTTTGTAAGTGTGATCATCGTGTCCACATATTCCCCACCTGAAAGTTTTTGCTTACTTCCATTCATAGCTCACTGGAATTTTCACACAGCCTCCACAAAGCCAGAGGATGCTCTATGAGCTCCCACCCAAGATCGCTTTCTTTCTTGCCAGGATACGCGATAAGTGAAAACTGGAGTAAAACACTAGTTACAGTGACAATGAAAAGACACTTGATATTTCAAACTTTTCAGAGCACAAACTACAGTTCGTCCCTGAAGGCCTGAAGAAGCTATACACATCAAAACACTCTGAAAAGAACTCTGGAATATCCAATGCAATACAAGCAAGATAGTTCTGTGGAATAAGGATTGTTCCTCTCAATCAGTGACCTCCAAAAGTGAAGCTCCTACTTGTATGCCATAATGCAACCTATCCAATATCCATCCATAACATGGACATTCCATCTAACTTGTGCCATAGACCCGTAGTCAAAGGAGGTATCTATCTGGTTTGGTCAGCCGCTCGCCCGGGCTCCTCCAAGCTAAAAGGAGAGCTCTTGATGCTTCCCTGTCAAGTTAGCATCGGGCAAATGCGAGATTCTTCTCGGTATGCATTGCATCTCCGGCCGCTTTTGCCCGTGCCTTGCTTCGCTGCTTCATCATAATAATGCATCTGTACCATTTGGAACGGATTCCGGACGATTGCATTCGCCTATTCATCGTCCATATTTCCAGCGGCACTGTTTCTCTTGCCAACAAGTTGTTCTTGGTTATCCAGTAATCTTCCTATGTTTTTTGACCATTTAATTCTCATGCATTATAGACCTGCCGTTTTCTCACGAATGATTCCATACTGCTACTGCATGCCATGCTTATTAATTGTTTGTTTCATTTCAGTGTGTAATCTCCAAATTTATATCCGTGATCATTCCTATTGCCAGATTCTCTCAGCAGTATATCTTTGTTATGCTACTGTTAAGGCCATTGTTGTGCTTGTACTGTTAATTAAGGCGCTGTTAGCTAAAATTAACCAGATAATGACAGCCATATGTTCTTTTCTTTGCCAGGAAGATGGTTTCTCATTGTGTTATAAAATGTTTCAATACTACATTTCACAACTCAATCTCAGCAGCTAATATGATGTCTTGCTCTTCAGCTATTCAGATTCTTTCAAAACATGTTGCACTTCGGTGCATGTATCTTCAAACACAGGTTCAATTTGAAGTGCCAAAGCAAAATCTTTAGAATCTTTCAGCTCAACTCATGCATGAACCGGCAGTGTGAAGATCAGACTGACAGTTTATCAGATACCACGGCTGCTTTTAGGAAAAAAAAAAGCACTGGGTGAATTGCATTGCGGCATCTCGGTTTGACATCGCTGCATGGTCGGTTTGACAAATTGGAGCAACATGTTCCACGAAGTCGATCGAATCATCGACGACGAACCTCCCGCACGCACGAGCAGGCAAGCATGCAGTATTGCGGTCAATGCATGCGGATTTCACGGCCGTGCAGTTACATCAACTAAAGATATGAGAATATCGTTATTCAGGAATAAAGTTTTTTCGCGGTGATCTGATCGTGATACTTTGAGAGAAACAAGTGGAGACGAAGCGGTTCTCTGACTGGCAATACTCTGAATGTGCTGAAGCTGGGCAAAAGAGGATGAAGTCAGGATTCTCAAGAGATCTACCAGGAAAGATTGAGATTCTCAGATGGGGTATATTTCGATCTCTAATATCCACCATATCGGATCACGATCACAATGGTGCCATGCTGATTTTTGATCTACTGAAAACCGCGCGCAATGCTAGCTGCGCCGACTGGAAAGGTGTTTCAAGACAGATTATTCTGAAGGAAATGCTTCGAGCTTTATGGTGCCATGCACTTCGGAAGAAAGTTTGATAGAGAAGCACTGTAAGCTACTGGTCTATCCATTTTACTGTCAAGTATGAGATGAAAAATCTGCATTTTAGTCTATGAGCATTGATATTTGTCAGTTACAAAATAGACTCTGAAGTTTCTACCAAAGCTACTCGTCGATCCATTTTCTTGTAAAACATGAGAAGAAAGATCTGCATTTTAGTCTACTACTATGAGCAATGACATTGTCGGTTGCAGAACAGTTTCTGCCAAATCCACTTTCAGCTGGTTATGCACTTATGGTTCACAGCTTCACGCTTTCTATTCGAAATAACAACTTCACACTTTCAGGTCCGTGAGAATACATAATCGTGAATGAATTGACCTTTTTCAATCTGGCTAAATCAAACAAGACTTTGATCGAAGTCTTAAAATATAAGAAAAAGATACTCCTACTATTACAACGACTATTGCTCTCATTGGCGATTTGGCGTGTCAGTAGAAGCAACTAACTAATCCTACACATTTAATTACAGTGGTTAGTGGTTACATATATACTTATCTCGGAGCCGCATGATCACGCATGATGTTGGCCTGCTTGCAAGCAATCAGCTGCTGCTATGATGGGGTTGGTGAGGCAATGATAGGAATGCCGAATTCTGCGTGCCCTCCAATCCACAAGATGCACAAGCTGCAGAGAATGTTGTACTCGAGGTAAAACTTCAGCACGAGCGCAGTGAGCTGCTGCAGGAACGAATGGACGATGCATCCAGCGATCGAACAGTTTGTCTGATGCATTTGTAGCAGCAGCAGCACTAGTGCTTTTCTCGCGGCGACTTTGCTGCTGTATAGGGAGAATCATGTGGTGGCCTCAGTACACAAGGCATCTCTCCATCATGGGGAGCTAGTAGCAGCATTGCATTGGGAAGAGGCCAGGCCAAAGATTCCATTCTGCTCTAATGACTTGACACTAATATACTATTATCTGATGGCCGATGGATGATTCCTGCTTGTTAGAGAAGGAATTGCCGGGCCAAAATGCGCCCGGGCTCCATCTAACCTGAACCTTCCCAAAGCATAGAAAAGAACAGAAAAAATATCAGTTGTTCTTCTGTTCACTTGATGATGCCTGATGCAAAGCCCAAAAGCAGCAGACAATCAGACAATGATTTGCTCATGGAAACTTTTCCGGTTTCCTTGATGCAACACCATCAGTGACGTCGAGGACGGCAACACGATTTGAAAACAGTATCCACAACTTGTTAGTATATGATGAACACGAATGATACATGGAGTTAGCAAATGCTATTCGTACGCTTTTGCTTTCCGACACCGCTACGGTACGACGACGCAAGTTGGGTATTGGACTGTCTTGTTCGTCTCTCCTCGAATGACACGTACTAGAGAGTAATTTACAGCTTAACACGACCCCTACTCATCTGCAGCTGCTGCTAGCTGGTTGGGGCCATTTGGATTAGGACGGATTAATAAGCGTGACACGGCGAGTGTTAGCTAAGCTTTGGCCATCAATTGGCTGGGGCTATCTGGCGTTGCTGACGAAGGCCTTGATGTGGGCGAGCATCTCCTGCGTCCGCGGCTGCGAGAGGTGGTAGTTGTTGAGCACCTGGAACGCGTGCCCGACGCCGCCGTACGTCGCCTGCTCCACTCTCTTGCCGGCCTTGCGCAGCGCGCGGCACAGCTCCATGTTGCGGTCGTGGAGGATGTCCTGCTCGGAGACGCACACGAGGAAGTCCCGGAGCGGCGGCATCGCGCCGGCGCCGGCGCCGACAGGGTTGCACCACGGGTGGTCGCGCGTGGCGCCGGCGGGGAGCGCCATGCGCCAGTAGGCGTCCGAGGTCGGCAGCGTCAGCGCTGAGCCAGGTGGCTGCGTGACCGTCTTCTCCGACGCCGTGCGGGCCTCGCCGCCGAAGAATGGCTGGATCAAGACGGCGCCTTTGATGTCGAGAGGGGCGAGAGCGCCGAGGTGGGCGGCGACGTGGAAGGCGATGGAGGCGCCGGCGCTGTCACCGGCGAGGAACACGCGGTCGAAGCGGCAGCGGCTTCGCCACCAGGAGAGCTCGTCGGTGACTACCGCCGTCGCCTGCTGCCTTAGCCACCGCACAGCCGTGACGCCGTCGTCGAACGCCGCGGGGAGGCGGTGCTCTGGCGCGAGACGGTAGTCGACGGACATGACGGCGCATCCGGCCCGCGCGGACAGCTTGGCGAGGAACTCGTGGTAGCAGCTCCACGCGGCGGAGCCGACGCAGAACCCGCCGCCGTGGAAGTAAACCACCACGGGGCACCTCCCCGCCGCCGGCGCGTACAGCCGGGCCCACACACCCGTGGCGCGGTCGACAACCACGTCACGCGCCACGACGCCTGCGCCGGTGGCCGTCGAGCCCCACGTGCACGGCACGTCGGGGATCGCCGGGATGCGCTCCACGTGGCCGTCCCTGTACACCTTGATGAGCCCGCGTATCTCCTCCGCCACGGCGCCGTGTTGCTGCCCGTTCTTGCCGTTGCCGTTGCCGACCTGCTGCTGCTGCTGGAAGGTGACCCGCGGCTCGCCGACGACGTGGAGTGCGCCCATCCTCCGCCACCTCATACAAAGCCGAACACAATCCTCTCGAGAGAGAAAAGTACGACGCGCGCGCGCGGCTTGGGTGTGTCGTGTCGAGGGAGCCGACGGCGGACACAATTATGCAACGTTGTACATTCTGGGAAGACACGGCCGGCGACGGGTTTTATAGAGGGTGGGGGGTCGGCTGGTGGGACAGGTGTTGCGGTGGCGTTGGTCGGCGTGGGGGAAGGAGTGGACTGGCCAAGTGGAGGCGCGGGTGCACGGAAAGGCGTGGGACTCTGCGGAGGAAGCGATGGCGAACCACGACATCCACTGCATGCGAAGTCCACCGTCTAGGGGGGGATTTGGTGGACACATGGAACCATGTGGCCGGCCGTAGGTTTATCCACTCGCGAAATGTTGACTACTGTGGGCGGAGCAAAGCCATCGTACAATGCCCCCACGACGCCACGTGATAAAATCTGTGGAGGGAAATGGTAAAAACAAGTGAGAAAATCTGAATATTTTGCGCTTTGTTTTCCCGTCTGCAGAAGTTACGCCAGTATAAGATATGATCATTTGAGGGCTTATTCACAGGATAGAAAAACGTAGAAAAAGAAAAAAACAGAAATATTGTAAGATTACATATACAGAGCAGAGAAAAAACATAGGAATTTGATAATGGAATGTTGTGTTCCACATGAAATTAAACCATAGAAATTAACCTCCATCCTATGCTAGCCAAAGAAAAATGAGGTTAGGGTAGATGTTTTGAATCCTATGGAATTCCTACATTTTCACATGATTGCCATAGTAAACCTACGAAATTCTTGTGCATGGTTCCTGTTAACCAAATACATGAACATTAAAAAATCCCAATCCTACACGAGTCCTACGAGAAATTGAGCCCTAAGAAACAACTTTTAAGTATTCCTGCCTTAGTTTAAGTAGTCCTGATTTAGCTGAAGGTGGATGATTGGATGGGGTTTGAGAAAATGAGTGGTATTTTGATAAAATGCCTCTCATTACTCACATTAAATTAAAGCTATGAAAATGTGATATATTTTGGGTCAAAGTGAGCACTCAATTTATTTTAATTTATTAGCTGCCGTTAAATTTAAAAGTTTAGCTTTTAGCATTAACCTTCAAGCCGGGAATAGCACGCAGCGAGCAGCAGTTAGCTTATCCAAGCGCAGGCTAATGGGGTCATCAAATATCTCACGCCGGGTCATCAAATATCTCACGCTGTGCAGTTCACATAGCCTTTGACATTGCCGTTGACCTGGTGTTGCTGCACATTTTGGTGGTGGTTGTAGAGGATCCAGCACTTGCGAGGAAGGGCAAGTGGAGGTGGGTGCAGCTGTGGTCGCATGGGGGCACCTTTTGACTTCCAATCGGCTGCCTCTCTTGCAAACAAGTGGAGAAAAACACACCTTTTCGTCGCGCGGTACACGGAGCCGCGCTGTAAAACACCCAGAAAGCAACGCGAAGTTCGCTCGCCCACTTGGTCAACAATGCAATAGCTGTACACGGTGCAACCGACTTAAGCAGTTTGCGCAATGCATGATAGAACAGAAAGAATACGGGACTAATTCCCGTTGAAGCGGACTGTCAATTCATTTCGGATAAGGTTTACTCTCCCACATCCCTTCTTTTCTCCATCTACGCTCCCCGTTTGTGGCCAGCCGCGCGACGCTGTTTGTGGCCACGCCGTCGCTGCCGCGCCCAGCCAGCCGGCCATATTAGACGCGGCTGACGCACCGCCACCGCTACTGCTCCGGGCGGCAATGTCTCTCCCCCACGCTAGGACGCCGACACCGATGTTATTTTGCCACGCCGGCCGGATGCGTCTCCTCCCATAACAGCCGGCAATACTCGACGCCGTTGTTGCTCTGGCCGACCGCGCATCACACCGGAGAGGTAGAGGAAGCACCAAGTATTTTTTTTCCTTGCTATCTCGGTGGTATTAAATCTTGTTTTCAGGGTTCCAGATCTGATACCCAGGTATCAAGGATTGGAACCTCGGGTACGAATCTAGTGGTACCAGACTTGGTACCTTCGCACCACGCGAGCGCGAGGTGGTCAATCGGTGAGGGCGACGGCGGCTTCAACGAGTCGATGACGACGACAACTCTGATGAGGAACTACGCTGGTACGTGGTATCAGAGTCGGTACCTAGGTACCAGGGCTTGGTACCTCTGCTCGTGATGGATTGACGATGACACCAGCGATGAGTGCGGAGGAGTGAGGGGAACGGACGACGAACCATGCGAGGAATCGTGGTTGAGCAGCACCGTCATGACAATGAACGCACGGAGAAGAAAGGGGCGCGTGCGACGATTCGGGGGGGGGGAGGGGCGACAAATCACGGGAGATGAATGAGACATCCATTTGGACGGACGTCCGTTCAGTAGTCTTGCTCATGATAAAAATGCAATCAATAGTACCGGTAACACCTAAATTCAACTGAGAAATGTGATGTGTTAGTCCATGGGCAAACAATTTCTTTTTTTTAATTATTTATAAAGGTGGGGCGACTGAAATCAATTGTAGAAAAGAGAATGCAAACATTTTCATATGAAACAAGACAAGAAGAAAAAAATATAAAAAGGAAAAATGATTGAGTACATTGTGGATATTCTAGAGATGATGGAAGGGGTCCAAAATGACTACAACGGGGAGACTTTTACCAATGAAAATTGAGCGCAAATGAGTGTGTTGATTCAGAACAAGGGTGGGTGGGATAGCATCAAAGGAGAGGACCACCACCATCTCAAACTAATTAATGGGCACCGTAAACATGTGCAAATAGCAACGAGCATGTCACAAATTAACACACCACTTTGTTGAATTCGGTCAATTCTCATAAAACCACACCACCTTTTATCTTTTCATGTCTTTCCTGATTCCCATCTCCATGGTACCTTTCCTAAACCCTAGAAGTAAATTCTCTCGATGACTGCCCAATTGTAGGTCGTCGGGTATAGCAACTCTCTCCTCAATGTCCTTGGCTGAAGTGGTGTTTATGTAGGGTTAGACGACCCAATGACTTTTGGCAAAACCTAACTACATTGTTTATACGTAGAACACAACACTATAATCAAGTATGACTATATGTTATGACACTGATAAGTACATCACGTCACTAGCATATTAACTTTCTAGATCTGCCACCGGCTTGTCTCCACAATGACTTCCAATAAATTTATTGTTCCATTTAGAAATAAAAGCTTTGGGCCTTTGAAGTTTGCTACATGTGACATTCTAGAATTGTCATTTTTGGGACAATATTGAGATTTGAGTAGAATTTTATAAAACACTTATCTAGAACAATAAAGAACTATACGTTACAAATGAAAGATGTTATTCTCAGCTTGAATCTTTAAAAAGCAAGTCAATTTGGCAACTATACCAATATTTTTCACATACACTTGTCTGCACAAAAGATAAAAAATTTATGCACACTTTTTTTTTTCTAGAAGGTTCTCCTCAGGAGTTCCTAGCTGGTAGTATGACGTAATTTCTCCTTCTCAGTCTAACCAATTGACAAATACTTTCTTCAACGTCATCCTTTTCCCTCTTTATCACATGCCCAAAAATAATGTCATAAGAAACACACTACCTTAATGACAGTCCTCCCACCCTGTTGATAAACTAAGCTAAGGTCCATTTCAGACCATGTACTTTTTAATTCTCTTAGGTAAACTATTCTCAAAGGGTTAGGAAGTAGTAGGAGCCGGCCTAACTTTGAGTGCTCCTCCAAAATCCAAATCAAGCTTTCTTAGCCATCAATCTCCTTCCTTCACCCCCAAGATCATCTCGAAAAAAACACGCCGACACGGGAACGGATGATCATTGCCGCAGGCACATCATCGATCGACTGCGACGTACACCGGCCAGCCCCCACGAGCGCGCGCGCACACCATACACGAGCTAGCTAGCTAGCTGGAGCAGCTCGCTTTCTTTTCGTGTATCTCGTCGTGTCCACGTCTTTAAACTCTTTAGTTCCCCGTCGCGTCAGAAAGGCGAAGGAACGAGCTAGCTAGATGGCTAATTAAGCATAGGTGACACGAAAAGGTTATGTGGTTAGATGTATCATCAGGATGGACGGGCGCCGGGCAGCTTGTTCACCAAAAGATACCGATAGGCGATAGCAAAAGGGAATTGGGGACAGACAGACACGTCTTGCTGCCGACCCCTTGAGGTACAGTGCTTGCTGCCTTTTGGCCCAAGACGTGCTTATCTGCTTTCTGTGGCTGAGTCTGCAAACACACTGAATTTACTGCAGACTTGTAGTTCCAGTCAAGAGAAATCTGTCAACCAGGAGGAGTATGTGACTGTACATTGACACTCAAATGTTAGTAATTTGTTGCCCTTCCAACCAAAAGAAAACTGCGAGGAGAAATAGTCACAGTCTTACAGGTCACAAACTCTGAATTTTGTTGCCGTTCCAGTCAAAAGATATTTGCTGAGTAGGAGTACTCTCCGAGTTATGTTGCATTTTAGTATTGTCATAGTGTGGTATACTAAATCTGTTGGGAGAGTGAAAAGGATTAGGCACCTCTCACGAAGATAAGAAGAGGTGGCACAAAAGAAACAACGACAAAAGAAGCAATTAAAGCCTACGCCATGGTCGAATGGTCGACTAGCTTCGTCGCTAGGCGAAATCTGATTTGAGTCGACCTTCCACTTGCGGCAATTAACAAGTGAGGAAAATCATTGGCGCCATTGATGTTGTCCACGGGATTCACCCACCCCTTGCCTCCGGCTTGTCGCCCAAATACGAGAACCAGCCCCTACTCAACTAATCATGCATCCGATCCGACGGGGTCCGGGCTCCGGCTACTAGCATCTATTTCCAAAGAACATGGAAGAGCTAGGACGAACAGTTGGCTCGTGTTGCTTGCTGCCAAGCGAGATGTTGGGTTGTCTTTCTCATCGATGCTGGAGCCGCATTCTCCGGCGAGGAATTCGGCGGCCGTCAGTGTAGAGAGTGTCTGCAGGTTGGTCGGTGGCCTGGTTGCTCTTTGACTTGCTTGCTTCTTGGTTGGGTTCGAATGTGGGCCTAAAGAATGTGGGTGGGCCGTTATATTGCTTATTACCATTGAGTTGCATTCAGCCCATATAAGGTATGGGCCGGTCTTTTATCTTTGTCCATACGTGTGCTCCATACCGAGGAACAATGGAAGATGTTCCCTTGAAAAAAAGGTAATTCCTTGCGAGTTCTGATTCTTGGAGGCCTTTTCATCTGTGATCTGTGCTTCATATTCCTCATGACGAATAAGACTAGGTGGTGTTTCCCATTAGTACCTTGTTCGGTCACGCCGAGTCTCCTACGTCTGCATCAACGGATGAGATGATGATCCACTAGGAGGTCCAGGAAAGAAGGAAATAATTGGTCCAACATCAGCGGCTGATGCTGATCGATGAGACTCCTAAAGTCGTGAACTCGTAAAACTATTACTCTACTATCTCCGTCCCAAAATGTAGATATTTATTGCCTTTCGGACGTCATGTTTGACCATCCGTCTTATTTAAAAATTTTATGAATATATTATTTATTTTATTATGATTTGTTTTATCATTAGGTATACTTCAAGTATGACTTATTTGTTTTTATATTTCTATAAATTTTTTAATAAGACGGATGGTCAAACGTAATATACAGAAACCGATAATAGACTATATTTTGGGACGGAGGAAGTACTCTGAAGCCGATAGATTCAATCTCACGTCGCATATGAAATTACAGTAGTACTCCGTATATAATTGGTGCGTCCAGCAACAACCTGCGTGGAAACCTACAGCAACCGATGGAAATTGGAATCAGCGCATGAGCTACGCAACGATGACCTTCCAGTCAAGGGATCACTATCCGACAAAGAACTAATGTATGGGACATCGCTATCCATCACTGGTGGAGCTAGTAACTCTGAAGAGTTGGTGGGAGCTGCAGAAGTAATACGCTAGTGCGAACGTGGAATGTTGAAACAAATGTGCGACGCTTCTGTGACTCGTGAAGACTGAAGAGTAAGAGACCGCACAAGTAGGGCAGCAAGCAATTCGTCTAATCGTCTATTCTTTTGTGGCAAGCGCTTCTGAACTCTGAACTCTCCCAGTCCCAGCCATCTCTGAACATCAAATCTCAAGCCATGTATCTGAATTCCGTAAGCTTCCTTCTGCTGCTTCTCAACCTCGGTCACCTCATGGTCGCCATGGTCGACGGCGAAGAGTTCGCCTTTAATGGCTTCTCCGCCGCGAACCTCTCCCTCGACGGCATGGCCACGGTCACGCCGGCCGGCTTGCTCATGCTGACCAACGGCTCGACGGTGATGAAAGGGCACGCGTTCCACCCAATCCCTCTGCACTTCCACGGGAGAACCGCCGTGATGTCCTTCTCCACGGCGTTCGTGTTCGCCATCGTCGGCCAGTACGCCGACGTGAGCAGCCAGGGCATGGCATTCCTCATCTCCCCGAGCAAGAACTTATCCACGGCCTTGCCTGGCCACTTCCTTGGCCTCGTCAACGCTGGCGACAACGGCAACGCGAGCAACCACCTCTTCGCCGTCGAGTTGGACACCGTACTAAATGGGGAGTTCCAGGACATCGACGACAACCATGTCGGGGTCGACATCAACAGCCTAACTTCAATCAAAGCCGCAACAGCTGGTTACTACGACGATGGCACTGGATTGTTCCGAAACCTGAGCTTGATTAGTCGCAAGGCGATGCAGGTGTGGGTAGATTACGATGGCCTGGCCATGGAGCTCAACGTGACCATGGCTCCCATTGAGATATCCAAGCCCAAGAAACCTCTGCTCTCCACCATTGTCAATCTCTCGGCAGTGGTCACTGAACCAGCGTATGTTGGCTTCTCATCGTCGACGGGTATAATCTTCTCACACCATTATGTGCTTGGCTGGAGCTTCAAGATGAATGGCACAGCCCCGGCTCTCAACATTTCCAGTCTACCGAATCTGCCACGCACGATCAGCAAGCGCCGGCCACAAGTCCTTGTGATCGTTTTGCCCATTGTGTCTGTGGTTATTGTTCTAGCATCATCCGCAATGGCTATTACCGTTGTCAAAAGGAGGGCAAAGTTTGCAGAGTTGCGTGAGGATTGGGAGATTGCCTTTAGACCACATCGCTTTTCATACAAGGATTTGTTCTATGCTACTGAGGGTTTTCAAGAGAGGCGATTGCTTGGAATGGGAGGATTTGGGAAGGTGTACATGGGAGTGCTTCCAAAGTCTAAGATGATGGTTGCGGTGAAGCAGATTTCACATGAGTCAAGGCAAGGACTGAAGGAGTTTGTCGCTGAGGTTGTGAGCCTCGGTCGCCTTAGGCATCGCAATATTGTGCAATTGCTCGGTTACTGTCGAAGGAAGGGAGAGCTCCTTCTGGTTTATGACTACATGCCGAATGGTAGTCTTGACAAGTATTTATATGATCAAGAGAAACCAACTCTAGAATGGGGTCAGAGGTTTCAGATAATCAAAGGCATTGCTTCTGGTATGTTGTACCTTCATGAAGATTGGGAGAAAGTAGTCATCCACCGAGACATTAAAGCGAGCAATGTACTACTCGACGCCGAGATGAATGGTCGGTTGGGTGATTTTGGTCTTGCAAGACTATATGACCACGGAACAGATCCAAACACCACCCATGTAGTTGGCACGATGGGGTACCTAGCTCCTGAGCTTGGATACCGCGCAAAGGCTACACCATGCACCGATGTGTTCGCATTCGGAACATTTCTTCTCGAGGTCACATGTGGGCGTAGGCCTGTTCAGCAGGAAGCTCCAGTGCTGCTTGTAGATTGGGTGATCGACAATTGGCGCAATGGTTCAATCATGAAAACAGTTGATCCAAGGCTCAGAGATAGCTACGACAAGGAGATTGAGCTGGTGCTCAAGCTTGGCCTGCTTTGCTCGCATCCACTGGCTAGTGCAAGGCCAACCATGCGGCAGGTTGTGCAGTACCTCAACGGCGACATAGATTTCCCCGAGCTGAGTACAGGGCAGATGGGCTTCAGTATGGTGACTCTGCTGAAGAACAAGAGTCTTAATCCAGATGCTATGTCGTATGCAATATCGTCATCATCAAGCATCGGTACTATGTCTAGTACTCTCTCGGGAGGAAGGTGACAGTATGGTTTTGTGTTGATAGCCAGATGCCATGAATGCGTGGATCGTAGTAGTGGTGCCACTGAAAATTCGTACCGTAATCATGTAAAGGACAGCAAGGTAGACTTGAGCAAGACTTATTTCGCATAAGAAACATCCTAAGTCTGGTTTTTACTAGTAATAGTGTATGGACTGAATGACAAAACGTAAACGAATAGTAAACGAGTGATCAATGACTACTAAACGAATAAATCGTTTTCACTAGATAAGCATAGAACGAGTCAAATATTACCAGCAAGACCTTTGGTCGTGCCCGGCCGGCAAAGGAACTGGACCACTAGTATACCTTTCCTCCCGAGAAATTTGAAGTCAGTAGTAGTCTCAGTACTACGCCGTTCTCGTTTCATGCCACCTCCATCCTTTATCAGGGTACTATTTCTGATGATGATGCTGATGAATTGTTGATTTGACTTGGATGAAGACCAGGCCACAAAGTGACGGCAACATTTCCAATTAAACAACCACGTATATGCAATAGATCCAGAAACTTCACCCAACCCCTGAAGACTGAAGGGCCACATTTTCAGAGCTGTGCCCTGGCTCATGCGTCACGGTAGCCATGGCGTTAGTCAGGCCCATCTCCAGCTTCCTCATACTCACTGCCTTCCAGAGCATCAAGCTGGTGGCGCCATCTGCCAGCGAAAACCAGTTCGCTTTCGAAGGCTTCACCGGTGCAAACCTCAGCCTCGACGGCGCAGCCACGGTAATGCGGAGTGGCCTGCTCAAGCTCACCAACGACAAGCACACCAAAGGCCATGCCTTCTACTCGACTCCTAACCGCTTCCACTCGCCACCGAACAGCGGCGCCACCACCGTATCCTTCTCTGCCACCTTCGTGTTCGCCATCGTCTCCGAGCATGCTGAGCTAAGTGACCACGGCCTCGCTTTCCTGGTCGCACCCAGCAAGAACCTCTCAGCCACCACAGGGGCACAGTACTTGGGCCTCATGAACATCAGCGACAATGGCAAGGCGAGCAACCATGTCTTCGCCATCGAGCTCGACACCGTCCTTAGCCCGGAGCTCCACGACATAGACAGCAACCACGTTGGCATTGACGTGAACAGCCTCCAATCCGTGGTGTCCCACACTGCCGGCTACTACGAGGACAGCACCGGCATGTTCATGAACTTGACACTGATGAACCGCAAGGCCATGCAGGTGTGGGTGGACTACAACGGGCAGGCCATGGTTCTGAATGTGACACTAGCTCCACTGGATGTGTCCAAGCCCAAGAAACCTCTGCTCTCAACAGCCCTCGATCTTTCGACGGTAGTGGAGGATATGGCCTACATCGGGTTCTCATCAGCGACGGGTCTCTCCATTGCTTACCATTATGTTCTTGGCTGGAGTTTCAGCTTGAATGGTGCTGCACCTGCTCTCATCTCGTCCAAACTGCCTGTGTTGCCAAAACTAGAGCAGAGGCACCATCGATCTGCAATTTTGGTGGTTGTGCTGCCGATAGCCACAGCTGCTTTTGTCATTGTTTTGATTCTTGTGGGTTTCATGATTGTGAGGAGATGGTTTCGGTATGCTGAGCTGAGAGAAGATTGGGAAGTCGAATTTGGACCACATAGGTTTTCTTACAAAGATCTATTCGATGCCACACAAGGGTTTGGGAGCAAGCGTTTGCTTGGAATTGGAGGATTTGGGAGAGTGTATAGAGGAGTTATCACTGTATCCAACTCTAGCTCAGAGATTGCGGTGAAGAGGGTGTCACATGACTCTAGGCAAGGAGTGAAGGAGTTCATTGCAGAGGTTGTCAGCATGGGGCGTCTTCGGCACAAGAATCTAGTTCAGCTACTTGGTTATTGCCGCCGCAAGGGTGAACTTCTCTTGGTCTATGAATACATGACAAATGGTAGCCTGGACAAGCACTTACATGACAAGAGTAAACCGGTTCTAGACTGGAATCTAAGGTTTCGTATCATCAAAGGCATTGCATCTGGCTTATTGTACCTCCATGAGGAATGGGAACAAGTCGTTGTACATCGAGACATCAAGGCAAGCAACGTACTTCTCAACAATAATATGAACGGATGCCTGGGTGACTTTGGCCTTGCAAGGTTGTATGACCACGGCACCAACCCAAGGACTACACATGTTGTAGGCACAATGGGTTACCTATCCCCTGAGCTTCTCTGCACAGGGAAGGCATCACCAGCGACTGATGTTTTTGCCTATGGGGTGTTTCTTTTGGAGGTAGTCAGTGGCCGGAGGCCTCTGGAGCATGACCTCCAGGACAACCAGGTAGTGCTACTGGATTGGGTGCTCGAGAACAGGAGCAGAGGACAAATTCTGGACGTGGTGGATCCTAGGCTCAGCGGCGAGTATGCCGCTGAGGAAGTGAACTTGGTGCTGAAGCTAGGGCTCCTCTGCTCGCAGCCGCTGCCTAGTGCACGGCCAAGCATGAGGCAAGTCCTGCAGTACCTTGATGGCACTGTGTCAGCACCGGAGATGTTGCCGACAGACTTGGACTATGACACTCTAATGTTTCTGCAGAATGAAAGGTTTGAGTCATACGCCATGCTGGAAGCATCGTCATTGGCAACGACAATTGGCCCTGGGTCTGATCTTTCAGGAGGAAGATGATGAGAACTTGTGGTTTATAATTGCTTGTTAGTTTTCTGTCTGTTTACCTAACATGTTTTTGTAAGTCATAATGCCTTTAATCTATACTAACAAGCTGAACACTACTTTCTGCATACTATCATGGCAAAAGTGACACCTAAGGAACATGATAGGAAGGCTTACCACATTCTCTGCATTCATACAATATCAAAATTTAGGCGGAAATTACAACATAAGGCAGCTAGAAGGCATATAGTATATTCAATGGGAACGCAATGTTTTTGCACAGGGACCTTATGCCAGATAATGCATGTGGAACAAAATCAATGTTTTCAAGTCTCCAGGAACTCGGCATCAAATCAATTAAGATAAAAAGTAAGTAACTACTGAATTCCATACAGAGCAGTCTACGTACAAGCATGGAGAAGCCCATTGGCCATTGCATGACGCTTATTGGTTCTTTTCCTTGCCCTCTTGCTCAACCATGTAAGCCTTCTTCATTTCTTCCAGGACTGCATCATTTGTGCTGCAAGCAACCAAATACCATGGTGATTAACTGTACATAAATTGCGAAGTATTTATGATGCAAGGGCCAAGACCAACCTACAAGCAAAGCATCACGAAATATTCAGGGAAAAAATGTAACAGCAAATGATATAGAGA
>CM002481.1:7275644-7291201 GCA_000325765.3 Leersia perrieri | reverse complement strand
GGGGGGGGGAGAGAGATTTTCAGCACTAGGCTCCTCAAGGATGTTGGCAGTGCCATTCACAGGTAACTTTGGGGTTGGGATTCTAAAACAAAGGCTACACTGAACTTGGTTCCATCAAATTTCTAACAATGTACACAGCAAATAAAGATGGAGCAAATGAAAATCAAAAGCCTGGTTCCTACTGTCAGTGTACTATTGCAGAAAATACTGATGTATGCATTGCTCACAAATACTATCAACTTTGTAATTGTAAATAAGTTAGATCCTAACTTCAAATAACCGCCAAACTACAGCATACAATGATTAAACACACAGTGAAAGATGTTTTGACAGTAACGGAAATCCTAACCCCTCATAAATGTACAGGGCAAAGATGTTGACAAAATTTCTTGCAGACTTTTCTGTTCATATTAGTGCATGGATGCTGTTAACCACTGAATGGACAGTAGAAAGTGGCTAATCAGTTTCAATGATTTCAATGATTAAGATCCATGCACGGATTTCCTATATACTATTATAGCACATTAGCACGTTATGGAACTCTCCGGAGCTCTGATTTGTACGAAAATCAACAATGTTTAAAGAAGAACCGAAATAGCATTGGAATTACTATTAGAAGACTGGCATATAAGGATCAGCTTACAATTGATGAAGGCAATCATTCAACTCTTTTGCTTGTTTGCGGCATTGCCATACCACCGAAAAAGTTCTTCCTCGAGCACACTCAGCATATTTTGAGCAGTAGAAATCACATTCCTTAAGGGCCTTCTGTTTCATTTTGCTGCGCAAAGCTGAAAAGTGGAATAGGATGGGCTAAAATTAACTCTTTTATGTGAAGAACAAGAAATTTGGACATTTTCAAGCAAATCAAATTTCCCTTAAGTTGGAGAACATTATACAAATATTCTAATCTAACACCAAATAACAATTGATTAAAAAATCATTTCAAAAGCAACAGCATGTGTTCAAATTGTCAATAGCAGCCTTCAGCAGCTCCAAACATTCTAAGGAAAGTTATATCGGTCTATTTCTCATGTGAATTTGAGTGCTCATAGTATAATCTTTAGTATGCTATTCTATCTAATGATTCGAGCCTAATAACATCAACCAAAATCCATTTTTCTATAAATAGCTACAGATCATACAAATTACCATCATTAAATAGAATTGGCCAGTTGGAGATGTACATGAACTCAGAAGAATGGCATACTTAATCAACTAGTTATGCGGGGAAGAGGCTATATACTGATACAGCTTCCATGCCAACAAACACATCACATAACTTGTCGTCTAAAACATACATGGTTCGCCCAAACAGCAGCCGCCTCCTTAATCTCCTTACTCCACGGCTCATTCCACAAAGGATCGTTCTACCATTTCAACACCCCATACTAGCGGATTCCAATTCCTCATCCGCTACGCAAGTACGCAACTAGCAGGCGATTTGCAGACCTGAAGACCCCCAAATCAACAAACTGGGAAGCTCGAAAAAGCGAGGATGCGGGCTCACCTTCCTCAACCTTCTTCTTGACGTGATTCTCCCTGGCCTCCTGGAGGTACCCCATGGAGCAGCAACCGGGCACGCCGTACCGGATCGACGCCGGCGAGAAGGGCAGTGGGGGAGATCGAGCAGTCGGAGTTAAACCCTAACGCCCATGGAAGGGGATGCCGGATGCGGACATTGACGGAGAGGTTTCGCCTTTTTTTTTTCCTGGTCGTTGGTGGGCGAAGGGAGAGAAAGTGGAAAATGGGCTTTACTGGGTCGGCCCAAAAAGGACCAATTGATTTGGGCCAAGAGGCTGTGTCACGTCATCCTTTGGATTTTTTTTCCCCTTTCCTTCTTCAGATTTGCTCTTCACATTACAAGCAAGTTTTGCTGAACCGTAAATACATATGCCAACTCCAAGGTTGGTGATGTTCAAAAGAAGATGGTAAAGTTGGAATGGCCAAAGTTCTCATTAAGAAGCAGCTGAAATCATTAGTGGGCAGGTACAGAGTCCCTGTCAGGCTCAACAACGAACCAAAAAAGAAATTACTCCACTATGTAATTTCGAGAGGTTTTTTGGGGTGAATGCTCGGTGTAGTTAGACCAACGTTCATGAATCATGATAGTATCATGTTTTTGTACCTCGTTATGAAAGAAAGGATGTATGAATGTATCTTCGTATCTAGTCACTCTGTCTTTTTTTGTTCTTCACATGGAACCTGATGATTGGAAATTTGGAATTGCTTGTAGCTTTATTCAATCACACGAGATCCTCACAACTCTTTAATCTGTAAGGATAATTACAATTTGTTCACCAACAACGACCAAACCAGGACAAAATCAAGTAGGTAAGGCCAACTGACGAGAGCTTGCAGACAATCTCATCACTTTTGGCACCAACCCATGTAAAATTACGGATGGCATCACCGGCGGAAGCCGCGTGTTTCTGTAGGGCACTCAATGTGTTTGGTGAAAAACAAAAGCGTTTCTTGATGCATGGTTATTTGACTCTACAAACTTATCCAGGTTAAAAGCATATAGTAGCGCCCGCCGTCTGCTGTAAAATGACTGTAGGTGCATGTGTTCTCTTACGGTTCAAGGTTGCAGAGCCAAGTCAGAGGTGTCACCAGACACATCACACATGTAGCCGAATTCGATATGCATGACCTGAATTTGAGTTAGGAGTACGTTTGAACATTAACGCACATCGGATTCGGATAGTTTTGGAATACTGTAGTAACTGACTTCAGCCTGCACATAGGATCGAGACGTCCTCTCTGATCATGACAAAAAAACAAGTCAGAATCAGGACTGTTTCCACCACAAAACGAACCCAACTCACATACTAGACGAGTAGACGACAGAATCACGGACAGAACCTAGTTGATCGCTCTGCAAAATGGGATAAGAAGAAACGGCAAGTTAAACCCTGTCCTAATCGCCTCTCCGCCCACAACTCGGATGAGGATCAGAACGAGCGCGTCTGCGCGTGGGCTCGGCGCCATCGCTATCTTACACATAAGAAGCTTCAGAAACCACAAGATAAAAATACAGTAAAGAATGGCAGAAATCCCTACGGCCCATCTCTTTTCAATTGATTTTTATGCTGGTTCTATCTGTATTCATCAGTGGACTCCAGTGACAGATTATCATTACCGGTATATTGGTCCCATGAATGCGTTGCGTTGGAGAATACTACTACTGCTCGCGTTGCTTTTCGTCTCGCCATCAAAAGCAACCATTTCCTAATCCTACCAGCTCGTCCGTGCGCTTTTTTCTTGTGCGAATAATGATGATTGGTTAAGATCACACTTAATTTGTTCTATGCTAAGCTTGCTCCCTGAGCCATGCCACGAATGATAGCGTGTGTCCGGCCGTCCAGGATTCGTTGTGTTGGTGCTTGTGTCGCTTCTGGATGGAGCGATCTGATTAACCGCCGTGTTGTTTGACGACTATGTGTTTCTTCTCTGATTTGGATGCGTTTATTGGTGATTTAGACTTATGAGAACGATCTGCCATGTTTTCTATACTGACTAATGGCTACCGTACTTACCTGTACTATAGTTTTTTTCCTACAGTTATCTTGGTTTATAGACTAGTACATGATGTGTGGTGTAAAAACTAAAAAACCAACTACCCAAGTATAAGAATTTCATGATTTTTGACGGATCGGCCTAACCACGAATTTGCCATAAAGATACTAATCCACTTTCATAAATTTCTACGCCTTTTTCAAGAGTACAAAAATGCATGATCATTTAATACTTTTGCTACACCTTTTCCAAGAGTCCTATTGACACGGTTGAGTGCTGATTGCAGAACTGCCGATTACTATACGACTCTCCAAAGTCCAAATGCAGGTTTCCTAAAAACAAAGTTCAGTACTCTGAGGACAACTTTGCATCGCCCCTGTCCTTGCTGCAGTACGCTCCATGACCACATGGCCAACACGTCAAACAGACAAACTAATTACGTCGTCGTGGGTGATCGAACGCTCGACTGAGCTAAGTAGGCGCTTATGAGAAGCAACGCTGAAAGGAACGTCAATGAATAAACTAAGTGGACTAATGACTGATAACACCCATGGCCGCCCTCATGGGCCATGATGCTTTGCTTTGCCTAACTGACAGCCATCAGAATCCCTCGAATCATCCAAGAGCACCTCAGATTGTATATCATCTAATACTACCCTGCAGATGCCTCGTCACCGGTCACTGATTATTCTAGCTGTAAAGGGGCTCACCCTTCTTACTTTCTGGAGGCATATACATGCATAAAATGGTATTGTATCATAATGGATTAACTTGAGGCTCAAGCTGATTAGAGCTGCGTCGGATGAACGCCAGATTGAATCGATCCATGAACAAAAGTGATAGAGAACAACCACATTTTCTGCACGGAATGTTTGTAGCCTTTTTCGTGCAGAATATCATTGCCCCGGTATGGGAGATAATCGAAATTCGACTTTAATCCCAAAAGTTTTAACTGACATAGTATTATTGTAATTGATTTTACCCTGTGTTGAGTGAAGTGTCCATCGGTCTTGGTCAATCGGCGCTGCTGATTCACGGCTGATCTGCCTCTGCAAAAACCGGAAACACGTTGCACGGCGAGACCGGAGTGATTTGCCCCGGAATCGCGTGGTTCATGTCGTGTCTTGCATACGGCGACATGCTATGAATCCCCGCTTTACACCTGTCAGATTGACCAAAACATGATTGGTGCCCAACCGAAAAGCAGTAAACTACAGACTGCAGATGAAGGCGTTCGCCGAAAACTTTGAGGCTTCGTTTACCGGAATATGTCAGATGGTTGTACCTTATACCTTACAGTTGAAAGATAATGACACTAGAAGGTTTGCCAGAGAAATATTCGTCCTGTTCGGCTGGCTAAAACTAACTGAAATTGATTGGGCTGAATGATTTTTTCTATAGAGACTGGCTGGGCTGAATGAGTTTTTCTTAAGGGCTGACTGGACAGCCAGCCAGCCGAACAGGCCGCAAGAACACAATCCTCATTTTCTTTGAAAAGTCATACGGAATACTGTAGTACTAGCAGAAACAGCAGAGTTGTTCAGTTGAGTAGAACAAATGAACAAATGTTGATACGAATTGGCCGGTCCAAAGTGTTATCATTAATTTCTTTATAAAATCATGGCAAACCATTTATCGTCCCTATAAGAAAAACCATTTATCGTCAACGACTAATCCCAACTCGATCCCAAGATCATTTCTTGGCTGTAGCAGATCTCGTCGGCGTCACCAACAAATAATTTTTTCAAGCATGTTGCCAAGATATTAATAGCAAACAAAACAACGGGCAGTTTTATTATTTACCGATTATCCTGTGTGCTTTGGCATGGTAAAAAGACCAAACCGGCCCTGCCCCTACGTTTGCCCCTCCAATTCAGACTCCGTTCCTACACACAACACAAGCAAAACAACTTCTCCTTCGTGCTCGCGCCCCTGCTCGCCACAGAGCACCAATCCAAGATTCGAGAGCGGGCGGTATAAGAGAGGGGGAGCCTCGGTCCGTACTCACCACACGATCGAACTCGAACACCACAGTCACGTCAGTCACAGCGCGAGGCGGCCATGGGCCTCTTCGGTGGGAAGAGCACATCCAAGCAGACCGCGAAGCTCAAGTCCCTGATCAAGCTCGCCGCGGCGCGCCTCGCCGTCGCGCGCCGCCCCCGCCTGGGTCGCCGCTCCATCGCCCGCGGCGACGTCGCGCAGCTCCTCTCCATCGGCCACCTCGACCGCGCCCTCCTCCGCGCGGAGCAGGTGGTCGACGAGGACAACATGCTAGAGGTGCTCGACATCATAGAGCTCTACTGCAAAATCCTCATCGAGCAGGCCACGCAGCTAGACAAGCCCAAGTACGCAATTTCGCATGCTTAATTGTTGATTCTTCTTCGTTTCGATCGCATAATCAACAAGGGAAGATTGGTTGCAGAGAGTGCGGAGAGGAGATCAAAGAGGCGGTGGCGGGGCTCGTGTTCGCGTCGGCGCGGTGCGGCGATCTGCCGGAGCTGATCGACGCGAGGGCCATCATCGCGGACAAGTTCGGCCGGGAATTCGCCGCGGCGGCCAAGGACGGCGCCCACGGCGACGTCGATCTGACGGTTAGATTGATCTCTCCAACTCTCTTTCACACACGTCGTGGCGCTCGCCAACCGCTCGAGCCATGGATGGACGATGGGTTGACTGCAACCTGAGTTGACTGGTTGGTTGCTCTGCCGCTGCAGTTGGTGCGGAAGTTGTCCGGCGCGCGGGCGAGCACGGAGCAGACGCGGAGGTTGGTCAAGGAGATCGCCGCAGAGAATGATATCTTACTGGATTTTCACGATAACACCGGGGGGATCGATCAGGTTTGTTACAATCTGCACTACCTCGCCGCAGCCGTATCCTATCTGTTAAGATTTTTCGTCGGTTTCTCTTACGAAGTTACAGAATCATGTTATGGTTGTATTGTACTTGTGCAATGCAGGGCAAGCAGAATGAACAAGTCAAGAATGTTCGAGCTGAACAATTTGTCAAACAGAATGAGATCAAGAGGGATCATCACGAGGTACTACCACTTCTCCTAGATCATGTCAATTAACTATCCGATGATTTTTGTTACAATCTCATGACTAATGTTGAGAATTTAATGTGTATCAGGTTCAGGGGAGGCAGAGGTTTGTTGACGAAGAAGTGAACCCGAGACTTGCTCGTCTGAGCGTGCAAGAACAGCAGTACACCGACACGAGGATGGCGGCAGAGGCGGCCTTCAAGTCGGCGTCGTTCGCCGCGATGGCCGCGCGGGCAGCCGTCGAGCTCTCGCGATCGGAGTCGCAGGGGAAGGGATCGAGAGGCGGTGGTGGCTACGAGAAGGTGCATCCAGTCCAGAAGCCAACTCCCTCGCCGTTGCCGCCGTCGCCGTCGTGGAGCGACCGGAGCACGGTGACGTCGGTCGGGTCGGAGAAGGGGAAGGGCGTCGTGTTCGACGAGAGCGGCGACGAGGAAGTGGAGGAGGACGACGTCGTCGCGTGGACTCCGCAGCTGCGCCGGCCTCAGCCTCCAACCAGGAGGACGGCCTCCGCGGTTGGCATCGGCGGCGGCGACCACACGCGGCCGTTCCAGGACGGCGTGTACAGCAACTTGCAGCACACGCGCCCGCCGCACAGGAGGCACGCCTCGGAGCTCACCGGCAGCGGCGTCGCGTCTCAGTACAGGGAGCCGCCGTACAGGAGGGAGCCCGCGGTATACAGAGACAGCAACGGTGGCGCGGCGCAGGAACGCAACGGCGTGAGGCCGGGCGCGTACGAGAGCTCGGAGTACGTGCGGCAGCCGTACTCTCGGATCGTGTCGGCGCTGGAGCGCGGAAACGAGCACATCGCGCGGCACGAGGAGGTGCGTAGGATCGGCACCGACGAGCGGGTGCTCCAGGAGAGGGTGTACGGCGGCGGCGGTGGCGGTGGCGCGCCCGGACGCGCGCCGCTGGATCAGGAGACTAGGATCAACTCGGTGCGCACCAGAAGATGAATTTCAGATTTTCGGTGCAGGAGAATTTTGGGCCGTTGCTTTGCCGGCAAAGTGGCGGTATACTGAACTCTGCAGATATCCAGCTTCTGGGAAACAAATGCGTGTAATTAAAGGGGGAAGACTGCTAGAAACGATGATACTCCTACCGTATTGTACAGATTACAGAGGCAGCCAGGGTTGCATTGCAGCATTGACATGCGATACATTTCAAAATTGTGTTCTGTAAAATGGGGTTGAGTGTTATAGGTGTTCTGCACAGAGACTAAACCATTGGTTAAAATTGCGAAGAATAATGCACTTGTTCCAGGCCTGCAGACCACGCCCACCTATCTCGATCCTCGTTCGAAGAAGAATGCCATTTGCACAAAGTTTGCATGATAGGATCGGTGCGTAGCTGCTGCTGCTACACTTCAAAATGGCACGCGCACGTGTTATACCCAACCCAAGTGCCTAGATGTCGCACACCTTGTTATCTGCTAGTAGCAGTAAAATGGAACAGCAGTGCTGGGCTTCGTTGTGCCATCTCAAAAACATTTCATCACGCACATGTTTTTCTTCCTTGTAATTATCCCAAAGCAAACACATTACCCATCTGGCTTTATCTCAGTTAATTTTCTCCACGTTTGGCTCGCTTTCTTCTCATAACACTGGTCATGCTTTGCTCATTTTCATTATTTAGGCATGCCGCATGTGTTGCTCACCCCCCATTTTCCATATGCAAAAAGGAGTTCGACAGTTCATGTACACCAAAGTGAAGCAACGACGCTAAAATTAGACTGCCCAAAGCAGAAGCAGAATGGCCCTACAAAATCTTTGCCCCTTCATGCACTTCCTCATCAGCTCACACAAGCAACTCGCATTCTCCTCCTCCTTCCTCTCCCTCACGCAAAGGAAGACTACACATACAACAGCTAAGATCGGAGTTCATATAGCCAAACGACGAAGCCACCGGCCTAGAACAAAGAACACCACAAAGAATCGATAACTTAACAATGGGGTTCATCAGGAAGACCTCCAGAAAGACAGGCAAGCTCAAGACCCTCTTGGGGCTTGCCGTCTCGCGCATCGCCGTCGCACGCCGACCTCGCCTTGCTCGCAAGTCCATTGCCACCGACGACGTTCGCCAGCTTCTCACCCTTGGCCACCTCGATCGCGCCGTCCATCGGGTACATATCTACGACATTTTCCTAGGCAGGCACGAATGCCATGAAGTGAGGGATCATATTGCTTTACAATGCAAGCTTCCTCAAATCATTTGTCTTGATTTCGCCTCGCAGGCAGAGCAGGTCATAGCAGAGGACAACATGCTGGAAGCGTTCGAACTGATAGAGTTGTACTGCAAGCGCCTAATCGAGAATGCTTCAAAGCTGGACAAGCCTAGGTACATTTCTTTTCCTCATGCCTAACTTGGACTGGTATTGCATCCATATCTCTCTTTTTTGGTCACATCTCACATGACTGTTCTATTTGATGTGTCTAGTGAGTGCACTGAAGATATACAAGAGGCAGCCGCAGCGGTCATGTTTGCTGCAAGTTGGTGTGGCGACCTGCCGGAGTTGCCGTTCGCACGCACCATCCTTGCAGACAAGTTTGGCAACGACTTCGCCGAGGCGGCCAAGGACGGCTCTGGCATCGTCGATCCCATGGTACTAGATAAAACACAAATCAATTATTTGTAAATGGAAATATGGAGGAATGCAGAGTTAACAAAGTTGATCTTGCAGTTGGTGTGGAAGTTGTCCGACAATGCAACAAGCATGGAACTGAAGAAGAAGGTGACCAAAGAGATTGCCATGGAGAACAACCTCATAGTGGACTTCTCTGAGCTCCAAGAAGAGATGAAGGATGGAGAAGACTGATACCATCGGGAGCTTGATCACGGCACATAATAGCTTGCATGAAAGCTCTGATGACGATGGCTGTATTTGTAGCTCTCATTGATCATATTATAGGATAGTGCAACCCAAGATGGGGAAATATCGATGAACTTTCTCTAAGACTAGCTCAAATGTAACAACTCCGCTATGGGAAATGCAATGCGTCCACTCCAAGGTTACTAAGTGAGGAATATGCATGTGAAAGTGTGTAAATTTCAAATACAAATCATACAAAGCACACATAATTCTTATTGCTGTTACAATGTGTCTTATTATCCTCTCAAATTGTGCAAACTTATATTCCTGAAAAAGAGAATTGGTCCAAACTGACTTTTCAAATTTTGCGCCACAGCATATACAGAAGATTTAGATGATCTCTTTATTAGGATGAAACTTTGAATGATCTTTGTGACAAATATATTTGGTGTTCATTTCGCCCCTACTAATGGAGATGAATGTGCTCTAATTCAGCTAAAAATTGAGGTCTTATTATCAGATGTTTGGTAGTTAACTAAATGGTGAAATAATGAGTAAGCATGGATAAACTCCTAATTGAAGATCTGACATTGCAGAGTGATAATAGCATAGGGCCAAAAGGCTCAAAAGAAGGTGAAACAAAGATACGAGGATTGCTGCTAGAAGAATAATACGGTTTCTCTGCATCGAGGGCAACCCACTGTTCAACCCTTATCTACTGTACCAAAGAAGCATGGTTCTGCATTTACCTGGTGGCATGCATTCTGATAGAAAAATACCGCTCTTCCTTCTCAAAATACAAAAATCTAAAAATCTAGTACTAGACGTGACTTATCCTTGTACTATAAATTTAGACATGATTCATGTCTAGATTTATATAGTAACAGAATATGTCTAATCCATATGTTTAATATGCTACTAGATTTTTATATGTTGAGACGGAAGAAGTATATCTTAGGCCTTGTTTAGTTGCCAAACATTTTTGTCCAAAAATATCACATCGAATCTTTCGACACATGCATAAATCATTAACTCTAGATTAAAAAATTAATTGCACAGTTTGCATAAAAATCGCGAGACGAATCTTTTGAGCCTAATTATTCCATGATTAGCCATAAGTGCTATAGTAACCTACATATGCTAATGACGGATTAATTAGGCTTAATAGATTTGTCTCTCGGTTTACATACGAGTTATGAAATTAGTTTTTTTATTTGTATCCAAAAACTCCTTCCGACGTCCAATCAGACGTTCGACGTAACACTCAAAATTTTTTGTGTTGGGGAGGATCTCGGGATCTTTCTTCCGAGCCATAAAACTTCACCATGCTACCTAAGACCAGCTTGCTAGGTTTATGGTCTAGGGGTTCCGGTTTCCAAAGTCTTGCCCTTAGGGGCTGTTTAGATAATACGCTCACTTTGCCAAATGTTTGTAGCTAAAGTGTGGCAAGCCACAAGTTTTGTGGACAACGAATTGCTGGCTATATCTTTGGCAAAAGATTATGTCAATGACGTGTGGGAACTTGTGTATGAAATCTACTCCATGAGCAATGTAGAAGCAACCTATGCTCTACACAAACCCAGGTAGTTTTGGTTTGAGGTCATGGCGGCATTTCATCAAACAGTTGGACAATTGTGCATGCCATTTGCACACACTTTGGATGATATAACCAATGCGTGGCTGGCTGATGCTGCTACACTTAGAAATGTTACGCGTACGTGCTGCCCAGCCCTAGTGCCTAGATGTCGAATGTCTTGTTATTATCCGCTTGGAGTAAAATAGTGATCGGTTTCGTTGTGCCATCTCAGAAAATAATTCATCACGCAAATGCTCTGCTTCCTCTCAAAACTCCCAAAGCGGCACATTACCCATCTGGCTTCATCTTTGGTAATCTTTTCCACGTTTGGCATGCTTTCTTATAAAACTGGACATGGTTTGCTCATTTTCATTATTTAGCCATGCCACACGTGTTGCTCCCCCCTCTCCCAAACCCAAATTTTCCATATGCAAAATGGAGTTCAACAGTTCATGTACACCGAAGTGAAGCAACGACGCTAAAATTAGACTGCCCAAAACAGAAACAGAATGGTCCTACAAAATCTTTGCCCCTTCATGCAGACTTCCCCATCAGCTCACACAAGCAACTTGCATTCTCCTCTTCCTTCCTCCCCCTCACGCAAAGGAAAACTGCACATACAAAAGCTAAGATCGGAGTTCAGATAGCCAAACGACGAAGTCACCAGTCACAACAAAGAACACCGCCAAGAATCAATAACTTAACAATGGGGTTCATCAGGAAGACCTCCAGGAAGACGGGCAAGCTCAAGACCCTCCTGGGGCTCGCCGTCTCACGCATCGCCATCGCACGCCGGCCTCGCCTTGCTCGCAAGTCCATTGCCACCGACGACGTTCGCCAGCTTCTGACCCTTGGCCACCTCGACCGTGCCATCCACCGAGTACGTATCTACGACATTCACTAGGCAGGCATGAATGCCATGAAGTGAGGGATCATATTGCTTTACAATGCAAGCTTCCTAACACAATGTGTCTTGATTTCTCCTCACAGGCAGAGCAGGTCATGGCGGAGGACAACATGCTGGAGGCGTTCGAAATGATAGAGTTGTACTGCAAGCGCCTCATCGAGCATGCTTCAAAGTTGGACAAGCCTGGGTACATTTCTTATCTTCAGACCTGACTTGGTGTTGCATCAATCTCTCTCTTTTGCGGTCACAGCTCACATGGAAATTCTATATTTATGTGTCTAGTGAGTGCACTGAAGAGATACGAGAGGCAGCTGCAGCAGTCATGTTTGCCGCAAGTTGGTGTGGCGAACTGCCGGAGTTGCCGTTTGCACGCACCATCCTCACAGACAAGTTTGGCAGTGACTTCGCTGAGGTGGCCAAGGACGGCGCTGGCATCGTCGATCCCATGGTACTAGATAACATATGTGATCAATTACTTTCACAAATTAGAGATTTGTAAATGGAAATATGGAGGAATGGAGTTGACAAAGTTGACCTTGCAGTTGGTGTGGAAGCTTTCTGGCAGTGCAACAAGCATGGAGTTGAAGAAGAAGGTGACCAAAGAGATTGGCATGGAGAACAACATCGTAGTGGACTTCTCTGAGCTCCAAGAAGAGATAAGGGATGGAGAAGACTGATATCATCAGGAGCTTGATCATGACGCATCATAGCTTGGATGAAAGTTCAGAGTACTCAAAAGACAATGGATGTGTTTGCAGCTCTCATTGATCATATTATAGGATAGTGCAACCCGAGATGGGGAAATATCAGTGCTCATGAGAAGATGCACTTCCTCTGAGACCAGTTCAAAATGTAACAACTCCACTATGAGAAATGCATTGTGTGCACTTCAAGGTTACTAAGTGAGGAATATGCATGTGAAAGTGTGTAAATTTCAAATACAAATCATACAAAGCACACATAGTTCTTATTGCAGTTGCAAAGTGTCTTATACCCTTATTATCCACTCAAATTGTGCAAAGTTATATTTCTGAAAAAGAGAATTGTTCCAAACTGATTTTTCAAATTTTGCGCCACAATATATACTGAATATTTAAATGATCTCTTTATTAGGATGAACCTTTGAATGGTCTTTGTGACAAATATATAAGGTGTTCACTTCGCCCCTAATAATGGAGATGGATGTGCTTTAATTTAGCTAGAAATTATGGTCTTATTATCAGATGTTTGATATTTAAACTAAATGTTGAATAATGAGTAAGCATGTACAAAATCCTAATTTGAAGATGTGGCTTTGCAAAGTGACAGTAGCATAGGGCCTAAAGCACAAAAGAAGATGAAACAAAGATATGACTATGTGGTTCTAGAAGAATAATATAGTTTCTCTGCATCGAGGGCAACCCATACCCACTATTCTACCCTTATCTATTGTACCAAGGAAGCATGATTCTGCAGTTACCTGGTGGCATGCATTCTGATTAAAAAATACTATATCTCAGTGTCTCCAGATCTTTCTTCAGCCCCTTAAAACTTCACCATGCCACCTAAGACCAGTTTTGCCAGGGTTATGATCTAGGAGCTCCGATTTCCAAAATTTTGCACTTAGGGGCCGTTTGGATGATATACACGCTTTGATGATGGCAAGCCACAAGTGTTGCGGGCTTGTGGCCACATCTTTGGCAAGATCTGACAAGATTATGTCTATTACATGTGGGGCAAACTTGTGTGCCGCAATCTATTCTAATCCCCTCTTGAGCAAAGTAGAAAGAAACTTATGATCTACACAAACGCAAGTTGTTTTGGGTTGGAAAGTTCAGGATGGGTCATTTTGAAAGGAGGGCAAAAGCTTTTCCTATTCAGGACGGGTCATGGGCTCATGGCGGCATTTCATCAAACAGCTGGTAATTGCGGCAATTGACACCAATGCAAACTTCAGTTACTACCGTGTGATGAGAACTAGTGACGTGCATGCTACAAGCCAAAGCCAGCAGCCCAGCAGGTCTCAGAAACCAGCGCGATAGGACTGTAGATAATTTCAAAGCCACAAATAGATTAACTTACCGATAAGGGCACGTTGAAAAGGCAGGAGCTCTGCCTAACAGGTCATGGCATGTTTAACACAACAGACAAGAATAGTAGAGTCGACAAATTTATTGAACTCAAAGCGACCATGTCATGCAATTATCCGGCAAACATAATATCAACTCAGTGCTAATCGTACCAATTTCACGAAGAAATTATCACATAATGATATAAACAGATCAGAAATCCTAAATAGGAAACCAAGCAAGAGGGCACCAAACCTCCTACTCGTCGATCACTGCAGCTTCATCTCCATGATGCTCTTGGCCTTTGGGGCGTACAGGGAGTACACCACCGCCTGCCGCTTCGCCACCTCCAGCTGCTTCTTCCCGTCCGCGAACGCCGCCGCCGCAGGCGCGTCGCCGAGGGCGCGGTTCTCGCGGAAGGCGTCCGCTGCGCGGCGGCGCGTGTACTCGCGGATGTTGTAGTCGGAGAACTGCCTCCCCGTGCGGAGGAGGGACCGGAAGAGGGACAGCACCTCCGCTCTCGTCGGGGCCGCCGCCGCCGCCGCCGCCATGGATGCGCTTCGTTACGGATGTTCTTCGTGCGCAAGAGAAGAAGTAGACTGGAGAAGAAGTCTCCAGAGAGTCCAGTCCAGATAGCAGTTTGGGCCAGGCCGAGGGGAGAGAATACAGAAAAGATTGATATTTGACTATTTTACACATCCACCCTCGTTGAGAAGCTTATTGTGAATTACTCCCTATAAACAGAGCAACACGGGCCCACATTGGTTTCCGACGAATTTAAAATCGGAGTCCTGATTACGGCGCTTACCGATTCGAACTCCATCACGATCGGCTCGCTATATACAGTATCGACCAATCGACGCACATCACAAATCTCACACACAACTACGGGAGAGCGATCGAGCATGACGACGCCGGCTGCTGGGATGACCGTCGACGAGGCAAGGCCGAGCACACAGGTGCATCCCGACAACGAATCGTGGTCGCGCTTTCTCGTTATGCCATGCTCGATGTTATTCACCTGCTCGGTCATCGTGTCCCTGGAGCCTGCCTTCTTCGTTGCCGTTCCGTGGCGGCTGCCGTTGTTGGTCTCGTGGGGCGTCTACATGTCACTGGCCGACTGTGTCGAGGCGTACGCGGGGCTGTACCTGCCGCTCACACCGGTGGCGGTGAACGAGGCCATCGTCAACGTCGGATTCTTCGGGATCGGCTGGTCTGTTGGGTTCATCGATAGCATCCTCTTGACCCAGGCGAGCAGCCTTGTTATGATGACCTTCACTTTCGTCAATCTCTTGCTCATCGTCGGCATGCTCGTGCTTGGGGCATTCCTCGTCGGAAGGTACGGCCAGCCGGAACACCCACATGAAGATGACCTCTCCGCGTCCGCGTCCAAATCCGCCAATGAAATTATATGGCGAGACATACAATGTGTTTATATTGAAGGACAGTTGAATTAGTCGATAACTCGATATGATACTTGTCGGTGTAATGGGCCAGGGGGTATTAGTCTTTCATAAATAAAGGCCCATTAAGGTCCTAGTGTTGAGCTAGTGTGTTTAGCCTTGAGGCCTAGATGAGGCCCGAATGAAAACCGGAGGAACCCCAAGACCAGTGATGCCACGTGGCCTCTTGGCCCGGGGGGAATCATTGGTAACAAGGCG
>CM002481.1:7206873-7275544 GCA_000325765.3 Leersia perrieri | reverse complement strand
CCCTGGGCCGAACAAACCAAGGGACGTCTTTTAGACCCTCCCGCCGAAGGGGATCGCTCCCAGATTCCCCGACAATACTTGTGTATGTTTTGTCAATACCCTGAAATAAACCTCAAAAGAAAACCCGAAATATATGTTACTTTCCTCCGTTCTATTATATATTTTGAACTAGCCAATGATAATTAGACGGTAGAGCTATATAAATGAAACTTTTTGCTATTAGGTCATCCTCAACATATATTATCCAAGTGGGTACTACAACACCAAGTAATAGTTATTTTGTTTCCCACAATATGCATGCATTAAGATGGACCTCATATGTTAGAAAATGGCTAATGAAAAAGAGAGAGTGGAGGAGAGAAAGGAGGGAGTTTTAATATTTCTTGAGTGCTTGTTACTTGGTAGTAACTACGACCGAATTATACTACTATCTCCCTCTATAATATTAAAGTGTATAATAAGACCCTTACTACCTATTTTTATTAACATTATGTATGCACTTATAGTATTAATTAGCTACTATGCTACTTAGATATTCCGCAAGCAAAAAAAAAAGATGAGGGAGGGAGAGTAGACTCATACAATGAATATATTAAGGCTTTTCTTCAACGATAGAGATAACAATTAGTTCTAAGTCCTTAAAAAACAATATTTATAATGGTCTAACTTTTAGCACATTAGCTCGTAATATAAATGAACCCCACATACTCATGTAATATTGAGATGTGTGCAAGAGACTATCTCTTAATTAATAATAGATTTTATCCCTCTTCTATTAAAATATTATAAGAGATAGCTTAGAGATATCCATTGGAGAAGCCCTAAGGGTGGACCAACAGGAATACACGACATGTGTGGATGGTGGAGACCGAGAAACCATACCGCTTTCTTCCTTCCTCTATCTCACACGGGCGAAATCTTCGTTGTTCATCTCCCCTGTCTCTCCTATTGACGCCTCATTGACTTGACCCTCCTGGTGTTGCTCGCACGCCTTGCCCCCTCCCAAAGTCCATTCCTCTCGCTGACTCCTTCCTCACCCTTACCCTCTTGCCGACTCGTCATTCGATTTAGTCTCTGTAATGATTATCATGTATTTTTTTTGTAAGTTATGTTCCTTTGAGATATCAATGATTATTGTCAAATATTTAGGGTGCTAGTGGCGAAGGAAGAAGAATAGTTGAGGAAAACGGATCAGGAAATTTTACCACATATTGAAATGCATTGACTTGGAATAAGTAGGATACGAAGATCAAGTAATGAGGTCAACAACACCAAAAAAAAAGTAATGAGGTCAACACAACCTGACGTCCTGACGGAGGCGGCTAGTCCAAACAGTTTAATGGTCCAATGTGCAAACTATGTCAAAGAACGGAGTAGGCGGTAACGGGGCTACGGAAGAAAATCCCTTTATTTTCGGGGCTACATTAGCAAAAGGGCAAAACCACACCGTCTTTCCGTCTTCCACAGCCTTGGCGGCGCACCGGGGTTCTTCCGCGCGTGGGGAACAACGATGAGCTCGGTGTCGGACCCGAAGGTGAACGGCGACCACCAGCCGGCTGCGGCGGCGGCGGAGATGGAGGTCACTGGGGAGGAAGTCGAGGAGGTGGAGGCAGGTGAGGCGATGGAAGGCGTCGCGTCCATCGCGCTATTGCCCTCCGGCGCCATCTCCGGCCACTTCATCCGCCTCCCGGACTCCGTCTGCTACGGTCTACAGGGCACACGTATCCATCGATCTCCTATCCCTTCTCCTACATTTACTAGTTGCTGATCAAGGCTCAGGGGGTTGGCTCCAAACTCCTATTGCTTGAATCGTCTGCGCTCTCAACAAAAACCCTTATGCAGTAATGCTCATCGCACTAAGGAGAATCTTAGTGGTACACAATTGTTTTTTCTTTCGTTGGCCAAATTTGTGTTGAAATACTAACGTATGTCCACTTTCTGGTCCAGAGGGAGTCTTTTTGATTGTAAAGATAAAATGTGTACAAATTGACATGATCTGCTTTCCTGAGAAAGCAAGTCTTTTTCTGATGTCTAAAATTGTAGGAGTAAGATTGATCAGGCATATGCCCCTTGTTATTTTGATGAATTGGGAAGTTCTAAGGACACATAATTGTATAGTGAGATAAGATATTCTAGACCATATCAGACAATTCCCTTCACTATGTCGTATCTGAAAGAAAATGTGTGTCAAATTGTATGACCTGTACGTAGTGAGATAATTGCTGCGGGTGAAATTCTGCACCTTCTGAATCTGCACTACATAGAAAAGATATATAACTTTAACTTACATTACTCATCCCATTTTCTTGCCTATCATGTAAGCAATATCTTGTGAGAGGGAATGCAGCCGAGGAGAAGATTACCGCCTTATAAAGCTTTCCATAATTGATTTTAAGGTGAAAATGTCTAACTTGCTCCACCATCAAGCATTTCTACTAAATTTTTACTAATTTTTTCCCTATATTTTTCTTGGATCTATGAATCTTAACCTGCAGATGTTTTATATTATCATGTTTTGTTACACAAGTTAAAAATTATCATGAAACTGCAATGCACTTTTGACAGAACAAGCGAGACAAGGTGGTTGTGGTGGAATGCAGAGGCCATGATGCTGCTCGATTACAAAACATTGACCATTTGCATGGGTAAGTACCTTTTGTCACGGATGGATTTCACTAGAACTAATGCTGAATTTACTATTTGTCAACAATTTCTGTTCAGATATGAAGATTTTCAATTTTGCTGAGATACGGCTAATACTAATTTTCTTAGGCTCCATGTGCACATAATTGGTTTACAGACTAGTGAACATCAAAACAACATACAGTTGTACTACCCTCTGTTTCAGATTGTAGGGCGCCCTACTAGAGAGGTAGGACGCCTTACAATCTGAAACGGAGGGAGTAGCATATTATGCTTGAATGGGTGCTCTGGTTAGTATTGCAAGAATTGGAGTAGACCCAAGAAAAGGATAAAATGACTCTTCGTATCAAGTATCAACTAACAAGCATTGTCCTGTCTGTCTTTGCTCTCTGTTTTTCAATTTCGATTAATTTATCTGTTGGATACATCATGCTAGTTCTCTAGCATGTTTTTTCTAGAAACCAAAAAGCTGTTAATGCATAATTATGGCTTTGGTCTTACGGGCATGGAGTTGTAGTTGTAGATTAATGCTATAACACCTTTTCATATTCCTGAAATACCATGACATCTGCTGATTGTGTTATCTAATGAGTTAGAAAGAAAGTGTGTAAAAGGAATTGGGGGGTTAGAGTTGTATAGCTTAGTTAGCTCTAGGGTCTCTCTTGGTTATGACACCAGTGAATGGTTATGGCCTGAGGGAAGTAACTAACTGGGGACTATGTACTCTTTGGTACAAAATCAGTTGTTTTATGTCGAGCATGAAGTTCTTTACCCAATCTCAGTTTTCCTGAAGGAATGGATGTTCTGTGCAGTTGGGAAGATGACATTGTTGGTTTGGTTGAAAAGAAACATGGCAATCGAAAGTTCTCTCTCTCTTTCGAATGTGAGACACTCAAAGCTGACAAAGCTGCAGAAAAGCACATTAGCAAGTATATGCCAAATCTAAATGGGTTGGATGCAATCGGTAAGAACGAATCAGTTTTATTTTTTACTCAGTAAAGGAAGATATATCTTTTGTTGTTTGGGGAGTACACAAGAGGGATTCTTGGTCCTTCATCAGTAGTATTTTTTGTTCCTGCAGTCTGCAGAGGTGTTGTGGGTTAGTGACTGGTTGTTGACAAGCATGCAAGGCCAGTAGTTACACAAAGTGAGGACATACATGTTCAGAATAGTAGGCCGGCACCTCAATAGTAAAAGATGGATGATTAAGTTATTCTGCAAGTTTTATATACCTCCCAATCTGCCAATCTTGTGGCCACAATTTTATTATTGATCCAGCTTCATTTGAGAGCAAGTTTCCATTGTGTTCTAGTGCAACTGTTGAAAATCTCTACTAATTCACTCTATCTTGCACTGCAGTAAATATAGGGAAAATGAGCATCTCTGGCATCAATTTTGACGACGAGGATGAACCAAGTGGAGACAACTGAAAGCAGTGGCACATTTGTCAGGATTTGGTAGCAGTTTCAGACTGGTCCTTATTCTTCCTGCTTACGTCGCTTTTGAAGCATCGGAAAAAGCGAGACCGTGTAGTTACCATCAAACGGCAACACCGCACCCAATCAACGTGCACTGGACAATTTTCTTTGGGACTCTCAGTAGCCTGTTAAGTCAATGAGCATATGACCAGTAGATGTGGTTTCTGGAATTGTGGGTACTAAGATGTTTCAAGCAAACATGTGTAAGGTGTTTATCGTAATCTCTGCTGTTGCATCTGACACAAACCCTGGAGGAGGGATTGTACACTTCGGTTTCGTTCTGGTAAAGTGCAGTCTTTACCACTGCTGCTGCCACTACTATTTGCCATGCTTGTACGGGCATATAGCAATGCTTGTCTGGTTCATGTTTCTTCAAATCTTCAATTTTGCTGCTACTGTGAGCTTACTGTGAGCTTGTGACTTGTGAGAACTGAGAAGGGGGTCCGGCTGCGGCTCTCGCACATGGGTTGTGCAGGATACAAAGAAACAGGCGTATCTACCGAGGATTCAAGTATCAGCAGTGGCAGCCCGTGCAACTGTTTCAACGTGTCTCTGTTACACAGAAAAAATGTTTCAGCTCCAAGTGCATACAAAGCATTGGTCTGATGATTTGTGATATTGTTGTTATGGAACAATATCATGAAAAACGTGTTTTTTGAATCATAATGCACTCCAATGGTACTAGTAGAACATGGCATCTGAAAGTTGGGAACTTAGCGCTGGAAATCATTTGGGAATCCTAGATGGATCATTTCTTCATCGCCCAAAGTCCAAAAAAGACATACCGCGACAGGTAAGCACAGAAAGGAAAAAGTCTTGACATTTGGGCCTATACCCAAGAACAAAGGAACAAAGCAAATATAAGTAGACTAACAAGATTTTTTAAAGCAATGGAGCCCAGCAAACTAGATACTGTCCGTGGGCCCCACGAACGGAAGCTGCCCTTCCCGTTCACGACATGCCTCCCACTACGCCCGCACGCACGGCATGACCACCTCGATCGGACGCCACGTGTCGCGCGCCATCGAACACGGCCAGGATCGCTTGACCACGTCCGCACGACCGCGCCTCGCTCGTCGGAAAGGGACGGCAGAAAGCGAAGGGGAATTGGAACTTTTCTCTGACACGTGGGGCCACACGAACCCCGGGGCCCACGCTGCAGTGGGACGCGTCGTCAGCGATTTCGTTGGGCTCGCCCCCTTCCAAAAGAAGTCCCCGGAGAAAGTGCGGGCGAGAGGGGAAGGAAATAGAACGAGAGAGAGAGAGAGAGAGGTGGAAGAGAAGGGGAGAAACGGGAGGAGGAGGAAGCGTTGGTGGTGGTGTTGGGATCGATGGCGTCGCGCGTGCTGCCGTGAGGTTTCCTGATCGCGTCCGTTGTCGCAGGTGAGCCGCATTGCCGCCGCCTCCGCTTCTGTTCTTCGCCAGTGCAATTTGCAAATCCTCTTTGGGCGGGGGCGGGGAGGATCGAAATGTTTGGTGATCGAAATTTTCGTGTGTATTGTGGATTTGGGATGGCGAGGATCGAAATGGTTGGTGTTCATGTGCAATTTGCACCCGTTTTCGGATTCGACAGAGGCACGCATATCGCATTATTTCCGTTGCTTGGTGAAGGATTGACCGGAGGGAGGGAGGGAGAGAGAGAGAGAGAGAGAGAGAGAGAGAGAGAGAGAGAGAGAGAGAGGTGGAAGGAATCTCACATGTCTGCTTGATGTGATTGCGTGAGCTGCATGCAGATCGCTGCGGGTACAGTTGGAGGTTTGATCCATGAGAATTTTTTTCCCATAGGAGGGGTGTTTCGCTTATGAAAATTTTTGGCATTGCTTGGTGTACAGTGTAATTTTTGCTCATTTAAAGCTGTGCTTCGGAGAGAATTTTGTCCCTGATTTATTCAATCGGATGTCTCATTTGATGGATTCTGCGTCGAGCTTTAAGCATTATGTAATTTGATCTGTGCAACTTAAGTTATCTGCTCGGAGTGAAAATGCTTTCAAGTTTCAAACGCAATTAAATCGTTTGACTCTTCAGCCGAAATAACAAATAGTAGTATATCTTATGCTTGTTTGAGACATGTTTCTTAAGTGTCTTAAGGTGTAATTTTAGTACTCATGCATTTATGTTTGTGTATATGTATGTATTTAGGCACCACTTGGAATTTGAAAGTTGTGCTCACTATTCCATAAAACCATTTATTTCGAAACAAAGTTCAATTACGTGCGGCAGAACAGAACCGAAACTCCAGCTGCATGCTAGTAGTCTTCCATATTTACTCCAGTTTGTAACTTTATTTATGTCTCTGTGATTTGTTGAACTATATTCTCTGTGTGATTTTGCTTGACCTGTTACATCCCTAGGTCCAAGCTTGTAGACTGATACTTAGGGTGGACGTGGAAGCTAACTCAACAGATCTGAAGCTACGGCATGAGGGGTTAATAAGTAAGTTTTCATGCTTCGGTTTCTTGTGGTAAATCCTTATTCCTGCTGTAGAATTTTAAGTTTAACAGAGAAGTCACTTCGTTCTGGATTTCTATCACCTTTCACATAAATTCCACTGGTATTTAAGGAAGAGATTTGGCTGATAAAATGTTTAAATCAGTGTAGATTTTCAGTTTAGCTCTGAACAGAGTCAAGCATTCAGGGAATAACTATTGAATTTTGAATGTTTTTTAGACTATCGATGTTTGAGTCGGTAATATCATTGCGCCATATTACTTACTCTGTAAGAAATATATCATAATTTGTAAGAAGTAACCTATATACTGTACCAGTCCCTAGAGAAATATCAAATCATTGGCGGAACAGAAATACCCTGGCGCGTTCTTTAGTCAGCCATTTGGAGAAGACAATGTCAGCTTCAGAGTTCAGGATTCCTTACCAACAAGTAAGAGGGGGCACACTTTCCTTACAGTTATTCCTTTTCTATATCTTGTCCACTAGTCGTTTTCATTCGGCCTTTCCAGTGAATTGTTCAACATTTATTAACTTAAGTGAAATTCATTTGATTTTGAGCATATATAGTGATACTAGACTAGTGTAATTCATATAAGGTAAAAGTCTCATTTTGTTGATCATGGTGAAGTTCTGTTATATGTTGAATTAGAGTTATATCGATGCTAGTTTAAGACACTTTAGCAGCAGCCCAGTTACTTTTTCAGGCATACAGAGTGAATCTCACTTGAGCACAAAATGGGCATTCAAATTTTCTTAGCAGTCTTGCTAAGCAGAGTTATGAATATACTGTTGCTCTATAGCACTTCTCTCTGGCAAATTATTGTCTCAAGACCTCTTTATGACATTATATTAAGCACATACAAACAATACCTGTCATGTAAAAGCTTGATTTGTTTTGCTAAACTCAAGTTTCTCAAGGTCCGGTACCGATTATGGCATTACTGCAGCAGTGTGAGTATTCACTTCATTTTGTCTCATATTTTGATAGGTATCATCTTCACAGCCTGCTGAGAATGCAGGTCAGTTCAAGGTCTGCCGATGTGGGGAAGGAGACCCAAACCTTCAGAGTACAAACACACCTGAAACTGGTGACAGTTCGCCAACTAGTTGTCCTAATTGTCAGGTTTGCATTACCTTCTTGCACTTAAAAGTTGTGGCATGCATTTATCTAAATAACCTTGTGAATGACTTATTGTAAGCTACTTGATCAAGTGATTCTCTACCAGTTTGTAGCTAAATTATCAGATTGTTTATAGATAGTAGATACATAAGCTTCCATTGCTACACATTTGCCTCTTATTCATACTTGAAACTTCACTTTTGATATTCTTGTGTCTCATTTGTGCTTTGGCAAACATATGAGGAGGGGTTTGTTGAATTTTTATTGTAAAATAGCACTATTAGTTCAGAGTTATGGACAGTGGAAGCAAAAGGAGTACACATGATTGCTTTATGCTTCATTGCCGTGCACACAAGTTTTCATGACCAATTTTAAATGCTCTTCTGTTGCAGGTTCTTAAGAGTGGACATTTGCTGCTCTCATCTAAAGGTATGGTTTGTGGTAATATGTATAATGGTTGCATATTTTTTTTTAGCATCAGAAGATACATTGTTACACCAAAAACATTTTTTTGTGGTAGAAATCTCCAGTATATCTATGGGTATGAATACTGTCCATGCTGTGAGATAAAACAGGACCATTATAACCTTCTCTTGCACTTCAAGTAGACAAGAACAAATAAGACATACCCTGAAGTCAAATAATAATGAAAATGTCTTAATGACAATTATACCATCTGTCATGGATGTTTTGGTAGCATAATAATTTATAGTGAGCTTGCCTTCTATGCCATGGCTTAGTAGATAGGAATCAAGCTATTATATATTTCAAATTTGATGATCTGGAGAGTAAAGGAACTGCCTCTGTAAAAAAAAAGATCCTTGAAAAAGTTTCAGGATAGTGTAAACCAAATAATGATCCTTGAAATGCCAATTTTCTATTTGCCTCACAATCATTTAATCGTACTAAGCTTCACATAGAACAGAATTAAGCCAACGTAAGTGCTTTGCTTATTTTAAACTTGTTTTGTTGCAAACTTTTGATTGCAGTTCAAATAGATGGATCAGAATAACTTGCATATTTTGTATGTGGAAACTTGATAAGCTTGGTTGTTTTTATATATATATATATATATATATATATATATATATATATATATATATATATATATATATAAACCTGAGACTTTCGTGAAAGTTTATACTTCTATCTACAGTAGTCTTCTTGTTTCACTAAAGGTGATAAGTAACAGGAATTGGTTGGACAACATGGAAAAAGCGCTGGTTTATTCTTACAAGGGCATCATTAGTGTTCTTCAGAAGTGATCCCGTAAGACATCACATTACTGTTTTTTTTTTGTGCTGTCTTTTTTGACATAGTGGTGTATTATAGCATATCTGTACATCGTTGTGTTCCATTTACAAAGCTGATGTGGATGACTTATTTTGCTGTTGAAGCTAAGATATTGTTCATTGTAATGAAGAATGCTCTATGGAATGCATACATTTACACTGTAAAAAATAGCTTTAGGAATGCTAAACTGCTAGTTGAATTCTGGGATATACACAAGTCCTTTCTGTTTCTTTGACCCTTCTTTTCTCTAAGTCATTGTGTTGCATTTCATTCTATATTTCTACTCACTGCATTGTTATCACTGGAGGTAGTCTATGCTGGTCTTGCTAGGTTCTGTATTTGGCGCCTCTTGGTATAGATATACCCTATGTCTGGCATCATGATTCTTGACCTGCTGACCAGCACAGTAACCGTTTTGATCTTTGAGCACTAAATACATAAATCGAATTATAATTGCAGTCAGTAAATTCAGAAATAGGGCACCATGGTAGAACCTTTGAATGAGGATTTTAATAAATTTGTTACCTGACCAACACTCATACACCCCTGCAAATAGCATCCTGGTTTGGTCATAATTTTGAGCATCTATATGGCTATACCAACACAATTTATGGAAAAAGATAATGTGGAACCTGACTGTGAAGACGAATACTTTTTCACATACTGTTAGTTGGATATGAAAAGTGACACAAACACTGAGGCTACTATTAGCGGCCAGTCAGCCATGCTGAAGAGAATAAATATGATTATAGGAACTAAAGTATTTTTTTTGTTCTTAATAACATATGTTTCGGATTGTTGTTGGAATATCACAACGTTTGGCTTGATAATATGCAAAATTTAACAGATTAGGGTATACATAACTATGATAACTCATACTGATTTTCCGCTTTAATTTCAGAATGCACCTGCCAGAGGAAATGAACCGATCGTTACACTAGGTGGAATTGACTTGAATAACTCCGGAAGGTATGCCTTGAGAGTATAGATTTTCTTATAAGGATAAAGTTCCTGTAATCCTATAAGGATATAATCTTGAGCTATGGTTTCAGTGTTGTGGTCAAAGAAGACAAGAAACTTTTAACAGTGTTATTTCCCGATGGCCGTGATGGGCGAACTTTCACTCTGAAGGTTGGTTGCACACTTGTTTCAATTTCTAACATACTGTTGTTGGCATTCGTTGGTAGTATGTGCTGCTGCCGATGAGTGGCGACAATTAATGCAATAACAATGACGAAGGGTTATAGATAGGGGGGTTCATCACCAGCAAGCCAACTGTTTGATTGAGATTAGCTCATGCAACAGCAAGTTGTTGTTCCATTCATGTTTGATACGCCTATTGTACTCTAACGGAATGATTTTCACTGAGCAGGCCGAAACTACAGAAGAGCTCAATGAATGGAGAAGTGCATTAGAGAATGCCCTGGCACAGGCACCTGCTGTAGCGAATACTGTTGGCCAAAATCCAATTTTCAGCACTGACATAGCAGAGCCTGCTGAAGCTCCAGCCGAACAGTGTAAGTTATGATAACTTTCATCAATTGCTTACCATTGATGTACTAGATTCCAGTTAGGGGTGTTGGGAACTTGGGATCCCTACATTCATCATTTCTACTTGAACAAGCAAATCCTACTGTTTCCATTGCAGCGGAGGATAAATCTGTTATTGGCAGACCTGCAGAGTTTGCCCTTGTAGATGCTGATGGTAGTCCATCTTTCCTGGAGAAGGCCTTGAAATTCATTGAAGATTATGGTGAGTCTTTATTTATCTTAATTAATCAGCAAATGGCCGACTTATTTGTGTCCATGCTAGAAAAACTAGAATAATTATGCTATTCTGGTAGTATTAAATAACAATGAAGTATGGTATTTTTTTCTAAAAAAAACTAGAAGCAGTGTATATATATTTAGTAATCCTGTAGTTTAGAGACGAGCATAAGCATACTCTGTTTGCAGGTGTCAAGGTGGAAGGAATCCTTCGTCAGTCTGCTGATGTTGAAGAAGTCAAACGCAGAGTTTGGGACTATGAAAAGGGTGATTTTATTGCCCTCCACTCCTCTCCTCTCTCTATTTAACAAGAGCTTGACAAGTCTAACTCTAATCAAACTAATAAAATGTTTTTCATGAGGATATTGTTAGCACCTGTAAGCCATTAAGCATTGAATAGCATATGATCCTTGAATTTTCTGTGTCCTGTTCATCTGATAAAAATGCACCATCTAAACTGTCAATGTGATACTATAGGGAAAAATGAGTTCTCACCAGAAGAGGATGCACATGTTATTGGTGACTGTATCAAGGTATTTATTTGGCAAGCATTGACTATATTGTGATAACATTATCACATTCTTTTCAATAACATATTGTTGGTTCTCCTTTGCTACAGTATGTTCTTCGAGAGATGCCGTCATCTCCAGTTCCTGCATCATGTTGCACTGCGTTGGTTGGAGCTTACCGTAAGATTGTCTTGAAATTTTATTTATCTATTACTTAAACAACAAGTCAATGTAGTCTTGCATTTGATTGATCTATTACTTCAACAACCAGTCAGACATGCCCTTAACCTGAACATGCTGGTGTTCTTAGAATTACAAACTGATAAAGACATGTGATTTTACAGGAATGGACAAGACAAGAAGGCTTGATGCTATGAATAGAGTGATTTATGAAGTTTTCCCAGAACCAAACCAAAAACTATTGCAGAGGTATCTAACTTGTATGCTTTTGTTCGAAATTTCTCATAAGTTTAAGCTCTTCGTGCCATGTTTGGGGTTTTCATTCATGAAAAAACAGTCCATATTTATTGTAATTCTTTTTATTATGAGTTAGCTTTAGCCTGCAGTACAATAACAGTTTCAAATTCCACCAACGGACTCCAAAACTCACTGGTTTTCTTTTAGGATTCTTAAGATGATGCAGATTGTTGGATCACATAAAGCTGTGAATAGGATGTCTCAATCTGCTTTGGCGGCTTGCATGGCACCACTCCTTCTCCGACCTCTTCTTCTTGGTGAATGTGAAATCGATAGCGACTTTAGTATGGCTGGGGATGGTTCATTCCAGCTTCTTCAAGCTGCAGCTGCTGCCAACCATGCTCAAGCAATTGTCATCATTATGCTCGAAGAATATGATCAGATATTTGATGTATCCTCTTTTTTCCTTTACGCGTTCCTTTATATGCAGTAAAGTTCCATAAGTTGTGCTGCATTTACTCTTCATGATCTAATTCAGCAGTTACTTGTATAGGACTTGGAAGACGGTTCCTGCTCTTCGGACGCATATACTGAGTCCGAAGACGGTGATATTGACAAGGAATATTCCACAGACAATGATGTCCTTGAAGACGATGGCTCTTATGATTCTGGTGAAGATAACATTGAAGAAGACATGGATGATAATTCTGAGCACTCCTCTGGTGGCAGTGAATGTGACAGCAATATTAGGGTCAGTGTCTCCGATGACAAGGTACTTCAACTAGTCATTGTTTTTATTTCAAGCATTCAGATGAGGGAGTTTCCCTTTTGTAGCATTTTATGATCGCCCATGTTTTTTCTTGTTTACTTAAATGGTAACTTCTGAATTTGTGTTGTAATTATCCTTCTTGTCTTTCTTTTAGCATACATGAATTATGTCCACTTTTTGTGAGTTTGGTCAACTTTTTTCACTTCTGATATTTAATACTATTTGTAAGGAAGGCCTGCATACTTGAGATATAGCATTCATAGCCGGATATATTAGTTAATAGCTTAAGCCATAATGCGATGAAGTAGATCTTGTTAGTAGTGAACCTAAAATGCATGTAAACTAGAATAAGCGGAAGGGCAGTATGAGATTGTTATGCTTCTGCAATTGTATAAAGCACTACCAATAGCTGCCACCCCACTGTCTGCTACAGTTTTTATGCTTTTAGATCACTGATATGCGTGATTCTTAAGTTGCCTCTGAAAAGGCATGCCCACAGTTGAATCAGCCTTTCAAGCTAACTTATAATTGAAGCGCTAATCTGTCATAGAGATATTTTCTACTCCAAATATCTTCTTGAAGTTTGTAACTTTGCCGTGACATGAAAAGAACTAACTGTTCACAGTAGCTCAATGATCTGAGATGTGAAAATGAATATGACCATAGTAAAAACCTTGAATGAGTAACTGAAGTGGTTAAGTATATTAATACTACAGAATTACATATTTGTGTATCTGACTTAATACTCTTGAATTTTGTATATCGCCCTTACAATGCCTTGATCCTTACTCTGTAGATTAAAAACAATAAATCTGACCCGGCATCTAATGACAATGATCCAAGGGAAGCAGCACCAACAGAACATGGTGCTCCAAGGAAAGACAGTAATCAAATTTCTCCTGTTCAACCAGTGGAGAATACCGGGCAAATGGAGAGCAATGATCCATCCCATGAAAAACAAGAATTACACGAATCAAATGGATCCACAGATCAAATAGAAAAGTTAAATGTTCGCTCATCATCATCAAGAGCAAAATTTATGGAAAAATCAAGCTGCTCAAGAAATAAGAGCAAAAAGACCTTATTGGGCCGTACTTCAGTACGTGCAATTGTTATTTGCGTACCCCTACACATTAATGAGGCTTTTATAATCTTATAAATTGAGTAAAATACATTCTTTACAGGCAAGAAAAGACCTGTCAGCAGAGGAGATTGACTATTGCAGTGATGATGAGTAAGTAACCAGCTGTATTTCTTGTTTTATGCTGTTGAAAGAGTTGCGTCACTAAATTATATTTCCATTTGTCATCATGGTGTATCTATTTGCTCTCCTTTTTTCTCTCAATAACTATTACTTTGATGGCGGACCAACAGTGGGAGTAGTTAACTTTGTTAGAGTAATAATGCGGATAAGTTATGTTGCTTATCTTTTTAGTTTTTTTTATTGTCACCTCACTCGTCTTCATTGCAACAATTAAATAGTATATGGGATGGCTATGCTAATATGGTATCAATAACTTTTAACTACAACCTCGCAAAAAAAAAACTTTTAACTACAAATTTTACATTTTCTCCTCCCCCAACTTCTCGAACCTCATTCACTCCCATTAGGATCAGTAGTGTGTAGTGAAAAACGAAGTACCTGTGAAGTTAAATACATGCACACTTCAATCATTCCTGGATTTTGTTTTTTTGGCTCTTCCATTGCATGATTACCTCATATCTTTGGTTAAAATATTTAAAATAGTATCAAAACAATAACAGTTGTGAACTAAAAGAAAATTAAAGATATAGGACAGCTTTTACACTGTTGATAACTTTTGAGTATTTTCTTTTGATTTGGATTTTCAACTAGGACTCTTATTGAGAAACTTGAGAACAACAAGACAGATCTTCAATCTAAAATTACAAAGGAGGTACAGTCTTTTCCCTAAGGTCACAGAGAAGTTATGTAATATCACATTCTTCCTCATGAGGTGATGTTCTTTCTATTTTAGGTGAAAGAAAACTCAGTCCTCCAGGCAAGTCTTGAAAGGAGAAAAGTAGAATTGCATGAACGCCGTATAGCACTTGAAAAAGAGGTAAGAGCTCTAACTATGAGAAATATTAATATTTTTGTTTCTAGAAAGAGAACGCCCAGGCAGATTTTATGGTTGAGCCTCTCTGTTTCCACAAGAAATCCTTACATTCATGTCAATCACAGCAGAATTTTATACATCTTTGCAATTGCCTGAAACATGCAGTTTCTTTGTTAAACAAGAAAAATGTCTCTGCATTCAACAGGTGGAAAATTTGCGAGATCAGCTACAGAAGGAGAGAAGTTTAAGGGCCTCATTGGAGTCTGGGCTGATGAATTTGCGAAGAGGGCAGGTGTCCTTACCATCAACAATTGACAGCAAGGTTTTCTTTTTCAAATTTTATTGTTGAGTTAAAGTGCAAGTGTTTTTTTTTGAGAGATATAAGTGCAAGTGTTTTTTCACCATTTGAAAAAAATTTGTTCTGCTAATAAAAGACTAAGGCTGATCTTGAGGAAGTTGCTACTGCTGAAGCTGATATTTTGAACTTGAAGCAAAAGGTGTCTGATCTCCGTGGACAACTCAACAATCAGGTCCAGATGAGCTCCACCTCATTATGTGACTCATGCAACAAACGGCTCCTAAATACAGACAAGCTTGCTGAGTAAGAATTTATTACCAGAGCATTCTGTGGCATTTAACACTGTATGTAGCCCTTTGTTGTCCAATTCTTTGTGAGTAATGTAAAGCGAACATACTTGTCGATTACATTTCTGCAGAGATGAACAGAATACTGGGCACAATTCTATATCGGACATGGTATCGGCTACAGACATGGTAAGACTTATGAGAGCCAAACACTCTTTATTATGGAACTACTATTGCATGTGGATGTCTCCGAGTGGTCTATGATAGTCCCAATATCTGGAAACGGAAATCATAGTAGATGTTTTTGAAACTGTGACCAAGTTAGTCACATTTGTTATGTCTGCCTGAATATGCATTAAAAACCTAATGTGTATGAGTTGCCCAGTAGCAAATGCACAGACAAAAAAAAAACTAAATATCCTTGCTACATCGTACTCTTGCATGTTTCATTGTTATAGACAACCAAGGGAAAACCGAGATTACATAGCAAATATCCAGCTCAATGAAGTTAATAATGAGTACACAATCAGTTCTGGGCGTGTTCTAAGTTATTCATGGTCTCAATGAGTCAATTCTATCATTTAAGTTATTTTTTATGTAACATCTCAGGCAGACAAGCCAGCTCTCCAGAAGCAGCAAATGGGTACTAATTATCAACAAAATATGAGTTCAGGAGGTACAACTGATAAATACCACTTCCTGTTAATTTTCAAATAAATAAATTCAAAGAAGAAACACTCTTAGTAGTTCAAAATCTTTGGTTTTTTCTAGGTATCGCATCCAATGAGCAGTCAAGCACCATGAGCCAAAGGGCTCAAAGAATGTTGTCCTCTAAGGGTGAGAATGCGAAGGATGGCCAAGATGGATCATTTACGTCAAAGTGGAACTTTGCACAGAAACAATACTCAAATAACCCACTATTAGGCAGGCTTGGATCAAACGCCTATTCGAGTAGAACAGAGGTAACCTCCTTTTTTGTGTCCTTCTATAAGTACGCTAGTATTGCTAGTTTCACTATATAGAAATGCGGTTGTTACTTCCACTTTAGTGGATTAAAGTTTATGATAACCTTGTTACCTTATGTGCTTGCTATTATTTCAGGAATCTGGGGCAGTACCATCTGCTTTAGCCAAGCTGACAAACCGACTCAACTTCTTAAAAGAAAGAAGAGCGCTTCTTGCAAGTGAGATGCAGAACTTAGATTTGGCTCGCCCGCCAGGGCCTACAGCTCCAACTCCAAAGAGAGACTCCACATGAGAAGTGGGAATTTTGACATGGCATCATTCTCAGGCTACCGAACTTTCTATTGTGAATTGTCAAACGTGATCGATGCACCTATGATGGAAACCATAAAAGATATTTCACATCCCACTTCTGGAAGATGGGGATGATGCAATATTGTAAACCTAACCAGAGGTTACCAAGGTTGAGATGCATCGTGATGTAAGAAAAGAGGATGCTGGTGGTGTTTACATAAACCGTTGATTGGCCAAACATCCATAGTTCTAGGTAAACATAATCTGTAAATTTTTCAGGCTATTGTGTTTTCACCACGATGTTTCATTAGTAACTTTGCAGCAACATTGCATTTGTGGTACACATTAAAGCCACTTGCTCTATAGTGCAGGCATTAAGTTATTTGTATATCAAAATTATAATTTTTTTCGTCTAGCAAACCACTTGCAACTTTTACATTGTTTACCCTATGGGAAAAAAAAGTTTACTGCCGGAGAGAGGTTGAGGGCGGGAAGGAAGACCGTCGCTGTTGCCCTGCGCTTATGCAAGCGTACCTTTAGGGCATCTTCAACGGGGAGTTGCGGGCTGTTGCGGAATCGGTCTTTTTCGAACCCCCCACCACCCCCTCCCCACGCGCGCGGCCCATTCGACGACTGCATCGTCAAGTCTTGTCCTGACGGCCTCGGCTCGGCTTCCTAGTAGTCGACGGTTGTCGTCTCCATCGTTGAAGCGCGCGCCCCGAGCAGTCGCCGGTGTCCATGGATCCAGAGCACGCACATGCTATTTTAGCGCGAGCAATCTTCGAAATCGCATCCTTTGGCGTGCTGTTTTTCCCCTCAAATATCCATTTGTGGCACTCTCCGTTCGCCATTTTTTCTTTCACATCCACATCTAAGAAGGAGTCGAGGCGAGTTCAGGCACATGGCAGGGAAGGAGGCAGCAGAGGCGAGCGCGGCGGCATGGTCGCAGATGGCTTCATCGGCGGCGCAAGGCCGGAAAGGTATCTCTGCGCCGCCAGGCAATAGAGCCCCCCCACCTCAGCGAGTTCCATCTCCATCCATGCAATAGATTTTCAGTGGTATGATTTACCGATTAATTTTCCAATTTAGATCGAATTTTCAGTAATGCTTATTTAGTACTTTTCAGTTAATTGGATGATTGATTTCAGATTATTCAGTAAGCACATAGAACGATTATCAGTAATTGTTTTTCACTGTGGCAATGCATGGACATTAGCTAGTAGAATTATTCAGTCTTATACTTGTATTTGTGCCCTGTTCCTTGTAGTGGAATTGTATGTACAATCTTTATTTGTAGCAAATTGACTTTGAGAATGGAGAGATAATTCAGTCTGTTACTTGTAGCAAAGTGGATTATTCAGTCTGATACTTGTAAGAAAATAGTCTGAACATTAGCTAGTTGAATTATCAGTAAATGGTGTGTTTGATTTGAGATTATTCAATCTGATATTTATACAATCTTTATTTGTAGCAAAGTGAGATTATTCAGTCTGATACTTGTAAGAAATAAGTCTGAACATAATTCAGTTTCAGTTTCAGATATGACCACTTATATATGGAGAGATGGCAGAAGAAGCACCAGATATAGATGATGGAGAGATGGGAGAAGAAACACCAGAATTGGAAGATGCAGAGATGGAAGAAGATGAACTTTCTGATTCAGGTATATCTATATATCTTGGAATCCATTTTTGACCTGATCAGTATTAGAAATAACTTCCTTTGATCCTGTAATGTCCATTTTTGACAGTTGTAGAAATAACTTCCTTTGATTCTCAGTAAAACATCAAGCATCAGATTGAGAAAAACCTGGGCAATCTTCTTCCCAAACCTGTATCTATTTTATGATAGGTCTCCTCATGTTTTGCAGTAGAAGTATCATCTGTCATGATAGCTGATAGCTGAATTCATCCTTTTGCTGAATAGGCCAATCTGATTTTTTTTGGCTAAATTTAAACTTGTATTTTTGTTCAGTCTTCTTGTTTCAGTTCAGTTCAGTTCAGTCTTCTTGTTTCAGTTTCAATTTGAAATTAGGTTTCAATTTCAATTTCAGTCTTCTTGTTTCAGTTTCAGTATGCCTGAAATTAGGTATAGCATATAGTTTCAGTTTCGGCTCTATCTTCTTGTCTGAAATTAAACTGTATGGCTCTGGAATTTGAACTTTTTATATGTTTTTTTATATCTATATCTGTAGCTGATTTATCTATGCATGTAATGATTGAACTTAACTATATGTTATCTTGGTATGGATGTAATGCATACTCTCATTTAAGTCTAAAGTTTGTTTAAAATATTACCGAGATATGTAGAAACACAATGATATACAAAGATATATTCATGATTGATCCACAGCTGCATGCTCAACATTAAACAGCCAAACAAACAACTAGCTGTCTATGGGTTGAAGGAGCTGTCTGTTTAGCACTGAACAGACAGCTGCCGTCTAAACCATTGCAGGTGCCCTTAGCACTCGGACGAGAAGAGACGATGGAACCAAGAGAGAAGGAGAAGAGAGAAAAAAGGAAATTGGTTGGGCCTTCTGTGTAGAGGGGCGCAGGTGGGCTTGTTGTATGCGTTCACGTGCGAGTGGGCCGCGCTGCTGTGAGAGCATTAGGGCTTCCCGGCGCCGTTGTCCTCGCCCTGCCCGCAGCTCTCCCAAGTCTCGATCCTGCATTCCTGCCTCCTCGCAGCTCCTCCCACGCCGTCGCTCCTGCATCGGAGTCGAAGGTGGCTGAGTAGATCCGTCGAAGGGCACGGCGTCTGAGCGCAGATCCGGCGAAGAGCTCGGTGGCGACACAAACCCGGGGAAGAGCTCGACTGCGGGCCGCATTGAGCCTTCCCCTTTTTTGGGCCGCATTGGGCCATTTTTGGTTGACTCGAATCTGCCTTTCCCTTTCCCCGTGAGGCATCCTGTAGCGGAGTGGGAAGAGCGCAGAGTCGCAGACACACCAAACGCGCATGCCGCCGCCACCGCCGCCGCCGCCGGGAGCGATGGCCACCGGCACCGCCATCCACGCCGTCCCCTGCGCTGCAGGTCAGCCGAAGAGGAAAACCCATCGTCGCGGCGCCTCTTCCCTCTCCGTGCGCGCCTCCACCGACGCCGCTAGCAGTAAGCACCACTCCGACCACCTCTTCAATTCTGGACCTCTAGCTCGAGCCGTTTCGCTCATGGCCTCACGGATGCGTTTGCTTCGTCTCGCCTCGCCGGTACAGCGGTGACGCTGCTGGACTACGGCGCCGGGAACGTGCGCAGCGTGCGGAACGCCATCCGCCACCTCGGCTTCGGCATCCGCGACGTGCGCAGCCCGGAGGACATCCTCGCCGCCGACCGCCTCGTCTTCCCCGGGGTCGGCGCCTTCGGCTCCGCCATGGACGTCCTCACCCGCACCGGCATGGCCGACGCGCTCCGCGAGTACATCCGCAGGGACCGCCCCTTCCTCGGCATCTGCCTCGGCCTCCAGCTGCTCTTCGATTCTAGCGAGGAGAATGGCCCTGGTAAGCCCCTTAAGCTCTCTCACCTATTCGTCTGTTCCATTGCTAGCCTACGAATGAACGGTAACGAAGTTTGCTGGATTACTAGTCTGTTTCATTGCTAGCCGGCTAATGAAAGGTAATTGATGGTATTATTCTCCAATGCAGTAAGTGGCCTTGGTGTGATTCCTGGAGTGGTCAGGCGATTTGACTCTTCCAAGGGTCTTATTGTGCCTCACATTGGCTGGAATGCTTTGGAGATCACCAAAGACACGCAGCTGCTGCAGGGAGCCGATGGTCACCATGTGTACTTTGTTCACTCCTATCATGCTCTGCCTGTAAGGAACATCCCTGTTAGATGCTTTTTATCTAGTGGACTTACGGAATGTGAGTTATTTCTTTCTTTCCACATGCTTAGTCAGATGCAAACAAAGACTGGATTTCTTCTGTATGCAACTATGGCGAGAGTTTCATATCATCCATTTCTATGGGCAACATTCAGGCTGTCCAGTTTCACCCTGAAAAGAGTGGAGGTAAAATGCAGTTTTACATTGAGTGCATATGTCTTAGGGAATTATAAAAATATTTTAAGACAGGATAGAAATATGTTAACTCTTGTGTTTTGAATTTCTGATAGCATGACTTATTTTGATCTCAAAGGTCTGTTAATACTTAATAGTGCAGAATATTTAGATGCTTCATACTTCCTAAGCATACCCAAATGTTCTTTTGTTTTCTGCAGCTACTGGGCTTTCAATTTTGAAAAATTTTCTCAGTCCTAACTCTTCAGGATCAAAGGTAGCAGATATATGTATGCTTATTATTGCTAGTTCATTTTCATTTGATCTTTTGATGTAAAGGTTCATACTTGCATTTGCAACACAGGTCTCACCTGGTAGGAAAGCATCAAACCTTGCAAAGAGGGTAAGCCTTTGGGTAGTCAAAATGTGCAGCCTCGATGCAGCTTCCATTCTCACCCTCCCTATTTCCTTAAATTTTCCAGGTCATAGCATGTCTTGATGTTCGGTCAAACGATAGTGGTGATCTTGTGGTAACAAAAGGTGACCAGTATGATGTAAGAGATCATAGTAGTAGCAAAGAGGTACTAAACTCTATTGATTTCCCTAAGAACGAGTTGTCTTTTCCTACTTATCTCTAAGCTAACAATTGGGGGTAGTTTGTGGCACTTTAGAGATAATTCATTTCCCAAAATCAGCTAAACCAATGTAGTAGTTTTATATGATGAATTTTTAGTATGACTGACTAATTGTGTAGAAACATCATTTGTTCAGTGCTTGAATATTTTTGCTTTCCATATCTGTAGGTAAGAAACCTTGGGAAGCCAGTGGATTTAGCAAGCCAATACTACATAGATGGTGCTGATGAGGTGCTTTTCTACATAATACTTTCTTCTTTTCTTTACGTGAAACTTATGATCTGATATCGTCAATAAAAATTCTCCTTTAGGTTAGCTTCTTGAATATAACTGGTTTCCGCGACTTTCCATTGGGAGATTTGCCAATGCTAGAGGTTTGTTGACGACTTAAAATTTTCAAATGTTTTTATCTTATACCTTATCCGGTGAGGTGAGATGTTGGTATGTTTTGTAGGTACTGCGTTGTGCATCTGAGAAAGTTTTTGTGCCACTTACAGTTGGTGGAGGTATAAGAGACTTCACAGACGCAAATGGGAGGTCTGTCCTATTTGTGTTCATGAGTATCATGGAATCCCTTTCCTTATTGACTTGATGACATGTTTTTGTTGCAAATGATGCCAAACTTACCATTTCTTTCTCCAGACATACCTCTTTGATAGTTTTTTCTTATTCGGTCTCCATTGGGAATTAAGATAGCATGTTATCTTGTTTCTTCCTTTCCCTACAACTCTGCATATTTATGCTCTGATGTTCACCCTTGCAACCTTAAGTTCCTCCCCCGCTTTTTTTAGGTGTTAATCATTTTTTGTTAATACTCAATACTGAGAAGGACTGACAGAGTAAATAATGTATTCGGTATCCTTCCCTTGTCAGATACTACTCAAGTTTAGAAGTAGCGTCAGAGTATTTCAGATCTGGTGCTGACAAGATTTCAATTGGAAGCGATGCTGTTTTTGCTGCCGAAGCCTATTTGCAGACTGGTGTATGTATTTTATTTTCCATACAATGTATATCTATATTCCAGTTATACAGTTTTGTTTGTTTATCAGGTAAAGACGGGAAAAAGCAGCTTGGAGCAAATCTCGAAAGTATACGGCAATCAGGTATTCTGGCAAAACCCTTCAGAGTTTCAATTTGTTTATTAATAATTACTTTATATAACTAAAACATTATTTTTAGTATTTGTATTAGCAGCTAATCTCCATGTCTATAGAAGATATTCCTTGCTATTTTCTTCCTGAAAAAATCCATAGCAAAGTTTTTGTTCTTCAGTTGATATGCCACTAATTTCAGAGATTGTATTGGATTGTTGAAACTGTGCTAAATCTCACTATATATTGAATTCATTATTGATAATTTTTTTAATATAAAAAATTATGAATCTTCAATTGCTCAAGATACTTGATATGATTGCTTGATGTCCATGTCAGCCTTTTTATATACCATTCATCTCGGTCATTTGTATATCATGTATATATTTCTGTCCTATTATCATATTAGTAACGTATAAATAATTAATTATTGTAAAAAATATTTATATTAACAGGCAGTTGTTGTAAGTATTGACCCTCGAAGAGTATATGTTAAGAATCCAGAAGAGGTGCCATTTAAAACTGTAAAGGTGTCCAGTAAAGGTACACCCACCTATCCTGAATCACCATTTGCATTTTAAGCATTAAGGTCTCTTGTACTTTTTTCAGGTCCACTAGGAGAAGAATATGCATGGTACCAGTGTACAGTAAGTCAATTGTTTGGCATTTACTGCTTTAATTTCGTGTTACCCTCAATCATACCCACACAACCCATACAAAGAAGGGGTATCGTCATATATTCCTATGGAAAGTTTTCCTCCGTACTTAGGAATATTATTACCTAAATCGTCTAGACCAAATGTAAGACTGTTTAAACATGTGCTCATATATAAACCCTTTTAGGAAACAACAAAAGGATTTATTCTGGCATAATCTATTGTGGCATAAGTTCCTTTGATAAGATTGTTCATTTATCCTGGCAAACTATGTTTATGTCTGTTCCAGGTAAGTGGTGGGCGTGACAGCTGTCCTATAGGTGCATATGAACTAGCCAAAGCTGTTGAAGAATTGGGTGCTGGAGAAATACTTCTTAATTGCATTGATTGTGATGGTATGTTCACGAGTTTTGAAATTATTTAATATTTACAGATACACTCTGCCTGTAGATTTTTATTTACGCAACATTTGCAGAATTTCTGCTGTAAGTGCTAGCAAAGTGGAAGTGTGGAACCCTCTGACAATACTTAGCACATAATCTTGATTTTTATTTGAGGTGTACAATCACAATATAGCTTATCATCATTAATAGATCAGTGGTAAATCACACATGAAGTATTGACTATTGATAGCAGTTTGACCTTGTATGTAACTTCTTAGAGGTTACAGTTAGGGTGGTTAGTTGCCGGTAGATTTTAATTTTCACATGTTTCCATTACTCGTGTTTAGAGGTACTACTATAAAGCAGGTATTTTAAAGCCAAGATGAATGCCATCATGTTGTATTTTGCAGGCCAGGGCTGCGGATTTGACATAGATCTGGTAAAAATGGTATCAGACGCTGTGACTATCCCTGTCATTGCAAGCAGTGGTGCTGGTGCCGTTGAACATTTTTCTGAGGTCTTTGAGAAAACAAATGCGTCTGCTGCCCTTGCTGCTGGCATTTTCCATCGGAAAGAGGTATTGTCCTGCCCCGTCCTTTTTATTTAGAATGCTGTGCCATGACCATTGTAATCCGTGTGCATAAGTATTGGAAAACTTTGCCCTAGCTTACGTGATTTGCATTTGCTCAACAGTGTTAGTGTATATATGACCAACAGGGCTTAAGTACTGAGTTAATAATTCTCCTCCAGTGATTTTTTCTTCATCTGTCATTCTGGGAGGCATTGTAACTAGGTTGATTTGTCCTAGTACTCTAGTAGTATTGCTTTACTTGTCGACTTGCAGTGTTCAATAAAAACTTGCACATGTTATGTTAGAATCTTTGTTCGTGTAATTACGCCCCGTAGTCCCTGTAGAGTAAGATTGTTTAGGGGTTTTTTGACGTAACTGGGCGCTTGTGCTTTATTGCAGGTTCCGATTTCAGCAGTGAAAGAGCATCTGGTAGATGCCGGTGTGGAGGTCAGAGTGTAGGATGGAAATCCTTTGATCTACTTTTTAACAGTTGTTTTGTTCTGTTTTTGGAATAAGATGGCAATGCACAGGACATGGATTGGAATGCAATTTTACAATAAATTGTTTGATTTTTTCCGCCCGTATATTTCTGCTTCCCCTTCCTTATATTGGACAAAAGCAAAGCTTTTGCCTTCCTTTCAAAAAAATATTGGACAAAAGCTGATATTCTTCTACTCATGCGAACGATTTGTTTATTTTGTTACAAATAATGAGAATTAAATATGGTAACATCATTATGGTGGCAACGAAATCCTTCACCAACGCAACGAAAAAAAACCGTGGCACCCAAAAAGGGACTGTCTATATGCTACAAATATTTGGTGATGTCCACCAGAATGTGGTATCATCAAGAAAATCTAATATCCAATTTATTTCCTGTATTTTTAGCTTACGGATTATTGATTATTGTGGCTATGTTTCTATATCTCCTAAATTGTATGGTTTTTATAAAAAAAATCTTTATCGGCAGTTTTTAGTAAATTTTACCAACTTTTATCTCAGAATTTTAAAGAACTCGTGGTTATGGCTTTGAAAAATAAGCAAATCCAAATTCCTGGCATTATGGTGCCAAGAACCCTAACCCCCTAAGGCCTTCTTTAATGAAGTAGCATAATATAAATAACCCTACAAGTCATATGGAAGAGACTATATCTTAAATAAGAGATAACTTTTATATCTCTCTCTATTAAAAATCATATAAGATGATTTATAAAGCTTATAAGGCCTGAACAATGTGAAATTTGCATGAGCCTCGGGAAAAAAAATGGCAGTACCAAATGCCACAATAAAGAAATATAATTAAATCAGAACAACTTGTCTAACACCCTTAATCTCAAGTTTACTGCTGACAATAGTAAAGAGCTAAACCATAGAATATTCAAATAATTAAATCATAACTTGAAACAAAAAATCATAACTTGTCTATGACCTGACAAAGTAAAATTTTGAGCAAAACAGATCTTTTGGAGGTAATTCGTTTCCATGCAGGCTGGTAAGGCTGCATCCTTCCCACAGAAGGTTGCAGGACAGCGACGAGCTCCGATCAATGCACCGTCAAGCACATGGCAACGCGCACCGTGCCGCGCACAACGTTCGCCGGCTGACCGCCCGCCTCCCCCGGCGCCGGTGGCTGCCACCACTGCAACTCCACCACCTTGTCGAACACCCGCGTCCCTTTCAGCATCCGCTCCTCGTACTCCTCCCGGCCAAAGTAGCACTGGCCGCCGCCGCGCTCGCCGTCGTCGTCGCCATCCCCGTGCACCAGCGCGTCGAGCAGCCGCACCTGCGCCGTGCCGATCACCGCGCTGTGCCTGGACGTGTGCGGCTCGTCGCCGCGGAACACCACCACCTTCCCGGCGGCGGCGCCGTCGCAGGCCATGTAGGCGTCGGTGCGGTGCGCCTCGAGCTGGAGGCACAGGTGCGGCCAGTCCCACCCGACGAAGCGCTGGCACGTCGCGTTCCACCACGGGACGTCGCGGGGCGTGATGGGGAGGAACCCCGCGGAGCCGAGCTTCTCGCCGCCGAGGTAGGCGTCGAGGAAGGAGAACCGCTGCCACGCTGGGCCGTCGCGGCCGCTCATCTCCGGCTGCGTGAGGATCACGTGCAGCACCCGGTGAGGGTAGCAATGCTGCCAGTCGATCAGCCTCTCCTTGAGCTTGAGTTCGAGAGGAAGCTGCTGCTGCTTCTGGACCAGCTCCTCACCCTCCCGGCCCATTGCTGGTGCTGCTGGTGCTGGTGCTTCGAGCAACATTCTCTATGCCTGCGTGAATCAAGTAATCCTTTTTTTAGATGAATTATATAATACTCCACCAACAAGCAAACTGAAATTTAATTAATCTCTGCAAATTGTAACAAATAGGAAAGTTTGAACACTGATTAGTAAATAGTATCATACTTCGTTTTCCATTTCCACTTGGGGAGGTCGAATTTAAATTTTGTAGGTTTTGTTGAGTACATATTGCATATTGCTTTTATCTTATCATTTTTTTAAAGACGTTGTGACTATTTAAAAGACATAAAAAAGAAGCAGTATCATACAAATAGAAACAGATATGAGTACATGAATAGGAAACTTGGCGTAATGCCTCTTCCATACAGCCAAAGGATCAACGAAAGAAAATGATCAAGGCACTTCCAACAACCCGGTGGAATATTTGGCTGGAATGAAACAGAAAGATTTTTCAATCTACGGCCAAATCAACTGGATGTTGCACACATTGTTTTCCAAGAGATTAGTTTCAGAAAAACGGCTTTCAGGCCGCCTTAAGCTTCCTCTCTTTGTTTTTTTTCCCCTTTTCCTTCCTTGGGCTCATCTAGAATCCTTGTAAAAACTTTTTTCTTCTTCTAATATACTCCGGCAGCCCTTCTGCCGTCGTTAAACCTCAAAAAAAAAAGGAAACACAAAAGACAAAGTAAGGATATTCACAAGCATCAATACAGACATGATTAGGGGCAGATCTAGCGTGGGTGCTAGGAGGCTCGATCCTCCCTACCCCGTTGAATCTCCTTAGAGAGCAAGGGATTGGAAGGGGAAGATGAGGAGGAGGAAGAAGAGAAAGGGGATCTAGCGTGGGTGCTAGGAGGCTCGATCCCCCTACTCCGTTGGATCTCCTTAGAGAGCAAGGGATTGGAAGGGGAAGATGAGGAGGAGGAAGAAGAGAAAGGGGGCTGAAGGAGGAAGAATGCATTGAGCTCTCCACTCACTTGTATTTCTGGGTCCACCCCTGGACATAATGCAGAACTATTTATCCTAAATCAGGGGCTACACACTTTTACCTAGGGGCATAGGAGAAAGAAGGCTGCAAAATCGGGAAATTGCCAAAACGATGTTATTCAAACGAACTCCTCCCTTTGCACAAGACGACTTCTAGGATGCAACCTTTGAACTACCTCTATAGTCTCTTCTTATAAATTGATTTTCTCTTTCCCTTTCCATGTAGGGAAACTATGAAGCACAAATCCCTCATCGTGCGTAAACATACAACTTTCATTCCCACCCTTGGATCTAGATAGGAGGTCTATATTGAGCACCTCTCTCTCTATATCCTCCCGGTCGGCGGCGAACAACAAGATGAGGAAAGAGAGAGAGAGGGTGGAGGGGTAAGAGAGATAAGGGTAGAGACTAGAGAGGCATAGTGGGGCCAAAAAGGCATTGGGGGACTAAAAAAAATGAATGCATTATTATTATTATTATTATTATTATTATTTTGCAAAAGTTCTTGGTGGTGAGCAGTGTCTGAACCTGAACCATATCTCAGACAGAAAAGGTGCAAGATGGGGGTTGCACATTTGCACCCAGTTGAAGGATATATTTCACGGATATTTCCCCCTCCATGTAACTTGATTGTTTGAGAGGCTCATACTTTTATTTTGAATGGAAAGCACTCAACCAAGGGATGTTCTTCACCTCCATGACTATTAAAAAGAGCATAAACCATCGATTCTTGCAAGAACAAAAAAAATGGAAGCTATGTTTTGAAAGGAAATTATGTAGTGACTAACTCCAACAATTATCAACCCACAACGAAAAGAACTCCAAGGATTTGCAAGAAAATTAGAAGAAAAATTGCTCTCAAGTTGTTCAACTAGTTATTCGACAAAGTTAGAGTAAAAGCAAGAAGATGGTGTTTTTTTTCAACCATATGGGTGTACCTTGAGAATGTAGTCGGTCGTTGTGATGGATTGATAGAGCAACTCTTCAGATAAAGACACTCCTACCGTGAAGGCTAGACTTGGCGAGTAAAAGAAGAGACATTTGGACATTGGTGAAAATATAGGTTCTTATATTCTTGAGACCATGGGTATCATAGTAAATTTTGATGTATGTTCAGCGTCGATACATATGAGGAAGGTTTCACATTGAAGAAAAGAAACCGCAACATTCGGGAATCAAATTCTACTAATATGGTAATGTGAGCTGTTCCTGTTGGTTCCATCTCACATAATGCTTGGGGTCCAGATGTATGTGAGAAAATTTGGTGGCATGCATATATGACAAATGGAAGCGGTTCCTCTAACATTAACATCACAGGATGTTGAGACTGACATGTGGGGCCCATGGATTGTGGATCCCACATGTCAGTCTCAACATTTGGGAGGATGTAACGCTAGAGATTCTCAGTACATTACAGATGGAATGCAGAATAAGATGGCACATTAATTAGATGTCAAACCAAAATTTCCTTTTGTTTACATGAAACCTGTTTTAACTTTTCATGCACCGGTTTTGGAATTCAATGTCGAAACATATAGTCCATTTCTTTCTTAATTTGTTTATTTCTTCTACTTTTGGAGTGGCAGACGATATATTTTTGAATAGATTGGGGGTAATTAGTAGGAAGCACAACTACCCCTCTTGTAAAAAAAGTTACCATTTGTAGTGACACACAATATACTTTTGGTGTGACAGGCGATATATTACAATAATGGTGGCAGTAGTGAGGAATTCCATGCCGGGTCACCACCTCCTTACTCCATAAACATTATAATCTTATATTATAGGTTTTTTTATTTTTTTCCCTCTTTATTTGGCCTTTTTAAATCATGATTTAACAAGAAAATATTATAATATGTTCAAAGTATTGTGTGTGTGTATATAAAGGGACTGAATTAGGCCTAGGGCAGCTAGCACTACCTTAAGCCTAGAAATCATGTGAAATATTTTGAAATTTAATAAAATTGTTAGGCCCCAATTGGCTCAGCTAGGCTTGAGATTTTTCTGGCTCCACGCTATATATATGTATTGTATCGTTCTCTTTGGAAAATGAGCAAATGTCATACTTGATGCAAAAATAACTCTTTTTTATTCAAGCAATATAATCATATATCATAATTTCCTGTTTCAACTTCACATGGATTTAGCTGTTTTTATGAAAAATAATTGTGTGAAACAACTCACAATATAAATAGATGTCACCTTGTTGAATTAAGTAAAAAGTGTCCTGGTTTACCGAGGAAAGTGAGCACAGATAATTCACGTGATAAACATAAGAAAACCACAGTAATCTGTTCACCATCTCACCCCTAATATATTTCAAATAACCTCTTTGAGGCACAGTAATAATTGAAATGCTACAGAGCAAAACAAAACAAAAGTCGGACTAACTCAATTCTCAGAGAGAAAAGAAGATGGATACTACTAATAATCTGAATTTCCCGCAGTGCTGTAACCAATCCTAACTCTATAATTCCTCTTCAAATAATTAACCAAACGTACCGTGCCGTAACTAACTGGCAGCATCGAAGTCGATCCCGAAACACAGAAAGCCAATCTAGCTCGATAGAGATCTGCTCCGCCGTCGAAAAGGACAACTTCACTTCCAGCCCGCCACAGACGACATTGGTCGGCTCTCCGCCGGCTGTTCCCGGTGCCATCGCCGGGATCCTCAATGTTGTCAGCCTCACCCAATCCTCGAACTTCCGTGTCCCATCGGCCAGCGGCAGCTCGCCGAACAAACTACCCTTCTTCTTATTCCTGATCATCTCCTTGCCGTCTTCGCCGGCGCCGTCGTCTTCATCGTCGTCGTCATTATCGAAGCGCATCAGCGCATCGACCAGCCGGACACGGGCCCTGCCGATCACCACGGTGTGCTTCGATGTCTGCGGCTCCGCCGCGCGGAACACCCTGCGCGTTCTCGCGGCTGTCGTGTCGCTCCACCTCGATGTCGACGGACATGCCGCCCCACTCCGACGCGAGGACGGGGCAGGTGAATGACAAAGTGCCCAACTTCCTGGCCTTGCCATGGTTGTCCGGAAGCTCCACCCACCACTGGCGCTCGCCGCCTACGCACACGTAGAGGACGCAGAACGTTGGTCAGACGTCGGTGCTCCTCCCCTGGGTCGTCGTCGTCGGGCGCCGTATGGCGACGTGCAGCGTGAAGGTTTCTTCTTCTACTTCTTCCGCTTCTTGTGGTTGTTTGCCGAAGCCCTCTTGCCGATCTACGTCGTCGGCATCCGCCATGCTTGTATCCATGTATGGAAGATCGTAAAGTATACGGAGTTTACGTCTGTAGATAAATATTAATAGATATGTACTAAGAGAGATACCGTAAATCTTTATTTTTATTATGAAACTATATCTCTAACCAAAGATAAATATGAGCTCATACTAAATATATAGAAACATATCCTAATTGAAATTAAGAGATGAGATGTATCCACATGATAAAATCAATAAAGTTGTGATGTCTCTCTATTCATTTACTGTGTAATTGTGTGTATGAGATCGTCGTCTTCCACTCTAGACCAACGATTGGCTATTAGTTATTCAACACGTATGTTATCAGCACAAATCCGGGTAAGTGTTTTATTAGATCAATCGATTTTGGTACTCATAAGATTGATCTACTGTGTTTTACATGAGCTGCCGACCACGGATATATCCGATCGCCGCTGCCTCAGACGACGACGACGCCGTGCGCCGGCGCTCCCGTGCGCTACAGCATGCCGCACTCCACGTGCGGAGAAGCGGCACCTCCGGCTCGGACGCACTGGCGGGCTGACAAGCACGCGGCCGATCGAACGCCAGGAGCAGCGTCCCCGGCCGGCCCGCCGGTCTGTGTGCCTGCACGGCTGCACGTACGCCCGCACGGTGCTCCGTGGGCATGCAGCTGCTGCCACTCCGTGTGACGCTGTCAGCCACGCCCATGGCTGCGTCGTGTACACATGCAACCGGCCCGGCCGCTGGCTTAACGTTGCCCAAGCAGGACCAAGAACATGTGCATGTTTGGATCAGACAATGCAAGTACGTACTGATCGATCTCCACCAGCACACACAAAAGGGTACAGAGCATGTACCCATCTACATCGACGTACACACGTACGTGAGACTTCGACGACCAAAGTTGCGGAACCACGCCTATACGCTGTGCACGAGCATATCCGGATCGGCTAACTTTATATCGGACAACGAGATAAGTAATTGGTTTTATCTCTATTCTATTATACGGAGTACTTTGCATTAGCAAGATTAATATGCTAGATCATGTCTCTAGTCATTTTATTTATTGTCTCATATGAATAGATGTATTTGTCCGGCCTTCACGCCGACTCTTCTCTTGTTTATTACCGTACACAAAGTTCGGCACCACGCGTCCAAATACGCTGCTCACTATGCATACACGATTCGTCGAACTGAATTGTGGAGTGTCGCCCCAAACGACGACACCTCATACTCGATGCAACATGACACCACCTAGAAATTGTCGTGTATTTGGCTTACGCAGTTGTTGATCTATAAATAAATTAACACACTCCTTGCCATCGCCGATCCTATGGATCGGCACGCTCGGAACACTATTGGTTGTGACTTGCATGTTAACAATCCATCACATTTGCTATCTTCCTTAAATAGATGGTAACCAGATCGAGACTTTGGTGTTCGCATGCACCGCCATCGCCGCTTGTATGCAACGATCCCAACGTCACTGCATGACGTCTTCCCCTTTGTCGATGGTTGGCGGATTGATCTATAGACTTTCCCTTGTCGATCTGCTATCCAAAACACCAACTCGACGGCCCTTCGAGACCACCCGCACATGCAATTGATGGCCGCCGCCAGTAGCGATGCCGAGGAGTTCACACCTACCTCCCCTTGCCGCTGGTACGCACGGCATGCCTCCGCGCTACCGCACACTGTCAGGGCGAGGGTCGAAGCCGACGTGAGCACCCGCCGCAGATAATCATCCGCCACGCCAGCCCATATGCCAAGTCAATTTTTATCGACACGTAGCACGGAGATATGATTGTCGAACGCCGGTCACAGCTTGATGCCAAGGAATGCCGATGTCGATGCTGCCAGATGATGCACCGTCGCTCCGTTTCTGACAATGGAAACTTGCTATTGTCGTCCATCTCCACGGAGGGCTCGCTAGAACGCTTGTCGTTGGTTTCGTCCACCGTCTCCGTCGAAGAAGACAATTGGACCATACTTCACCCAATTTTTGTGGGAGATGGCCGTAATAGCCAATTGGGCAACATATGAGATGGGTTGGTCGGGTTTTCAAACTAGCCAGTATAAGGAGGTGGGCCGAGTAGAAATTGACCTATTAAAAGGAGTCAGGCACGAACCATGATTTTGGCTCGAAAACAACATTTTATTTCAAAAGTCCTCGGATTTTTAAGGTATCATGCGGAACTCGGAAATTATGCGGAGAAGTTCTATAAGAAATTTATCTATAATTTTGTGACTTTATTTATCATAGGCCCCTATTAGAATTTTACAAAATTGATTGCATGTATAATATAAATTAAAGTCTTCTAAAATGAGTCGGTATAGAAGAAAAGGACAGAGCTCATAATTAAAACCTAGTGTGTATGTTATGAAACTGTTGATTATACAAATTCCAAATGAATTTTCATTCATTTAGACTGGAATGCTAGCATGCCTTGTTTTATCTCAAATTTTATCGATTGTTGAGCCATACACTTCAGTTAGATTGGAATGAATTGATGTGTTCAAAACTTCAAATCATGCACATATATAGCAAGGCTGTCCCATGTAAATGGCAAAGCTTGCTCCTACGAGATAAACAACGATAGGTGTCAAAGAGGTGTAACACTGCTAGTCTGCTACTGAAAATAGTTACTTATCTATGAAAAGAGATCATGAATTAGTTGGCTCACCAGGTGTACTGAAAGTCTGAAATTAAACTAATTGCAGACTGCAAGAGTAGGAGCTAGCAACTTTGAGAGTGAAGAACGAAGTAGAAAAGGCTAATCAAATTAATTCTGAAAATAAATTATCGTTAAAGTGAAAAAAAGTGCACGGTCAGTTTGAACTTCGAACTGAGCCAATAATAACAGCATGACAAAAAAAAAAAAAAAGGTTGTGATCAGAGTGAAGCAAGAACATGCAGTGGGAGACTGGGAGTCTGGGACTGACGAACTCACATACTCCAATGTCGTCCAAGTTACAATGTCGTTGGCAAGGCTCAGGCCGGTCCTGGGATTTTGGGGGCCTAGGACGAAAATGTATATAGAGGCCCTATATATATACACATAAACTATTATATATATTTATATGGTCTTATAAACACACAACATTTAATATTTGATGTGCTATAATTATTGATATATAATATTTTAAAACTTCAAAGAGAAAAAACATAATAAAAAATACTTGACACTTTCACTCTAACATTTCGTGATACAAATAGTATTGTCGGGCTGATAAATAATTATCAATTATTAAAATAGTATGAATTAATAATTTTTTATTTATGAAGAGGAAAAAAGATAGAGAAAATTTCAGATGAGATGAATTGGAGGAGTGTAGGACCTTGAAATAAGATGAATGAACGAATGAAATAAGGCCTACAATGACTCGACAGGTGTGCGTGGCGGCATGAGGTGAGGGTAAGCAGGCAAGCATTGTGAGCGGCGTGAGCGAGGCGACACGACAGGAGTCAGATTGCTTCCGCTCCTTTTCGAAGATTTGATCCCTGCGAAGCTGCATCACTGTGATGAATCATGTATCAGTGATTTTTTTATTGGTCTATTGGGATATTCAGCTAGTATCTAACTAAGTTAATATAGATTCATGAGCTAAAAATAGTTACAGTACAAACATATAGCAGTATATATACTATATGTGTATATGGGGCCTTGGGGCGGCCGCATCGGCTGACACTACTGCAGGCCAGGGTTATAGTAACACATACATGTGCTACTACAGCCCAAAAAATATGTTACTAAGCTCCATGGTAACACAACTGATAAGTGAGCCATGTTACTACAGTTCAGTCTATATATGACAATGTGTTACAACCATTTTCCCGTAACACATAGGAGTAACATCTTTTTCAAGCCAAGGCAACACAAAACTACTAAACCCCCGTAACATATATGTTAGCATCAGCAACACAAAATCTGTAAGAGCTAGTAACACAACATCATAATAATTTCATAGAAACTATATTGTTTTTTTCACTCCCTAAATGTACAAATTAATATATTTCTTAAGCACCACATATCTCAAGTAACACAAATCAATATGACAAACAAATTGTATTGCATGAATAGAAAGAAGTAAATGTATTTACATCAATCCGTAACAAATCACAATTGTATTGCACAAATAGAAAGAAGTAAATGTATTTATATCAATCCGTAACAAATCACAAGTACAATGCCCAAATGCTACAAAATAACTTCTATGTGCTTCATAAATTATTTGGGGCTTGGTCCAATGATGATGCAAGTACTCGAACAATCATGTTCTGTTCCCAGCTCAAATGATCATCTACTTGCACAAACAAGTGTTGAATGTGTACACCACAAATGCCTGCAGTTGACCAAAATGAAGAGATTTTGTTAGACCATAGAAATTGACATGATAATTCAGGAACAAGCCATTGCTGCACCAAGTGTTAAATTAAAGTGAAAATATCCAAGACATAAATAAATAGCTGTAGTTTGGGAAAGGTGCCATATTCCTACAAAAGCTAAATCTGACATAGACCATTATATATATCTGTCTATCCATAACAAGAGTACAATCCAGAAAAGGGCACACAACATTATTGGGCCGAAAAAATCAAGTCTATAATAGCCTAGCAATTTAAGAAACAAGACAGGCTTTTTTCTAGAAACAAAAACTAGCAGGGATGACTTCATAAAATTAATAAATAAAATAAAAGGAAATGTTTCAAACCATGAGATATTTTAATAACAATCTAAATGTACCAAGCTGCTGGTCAAATGGTGGATGAACAAAATGGAACAAAAACCTTCCCATTATTAAGGTAGGAATGGATGCAATATTACACCTGTCACATTTTTTTCTACATATAGACAAGAGCTGCATGTATTATTCTTTTCTCTAAATTTACCTGAACGCCTGAACTTCAATCCAGAATGAAGCAGTGGCCAGTTTTGACTGCTTTCTGCTTTGATCCTTCAGCAGTAAGAAGCAAAATACAGTCATGAATTATGGAAATGGTTTGAACTGCTATTGATATCAGTACTACTATAATAGAGATCAGCTCAGTAAAACAAAAATACTTCAATTGCAGCTGCTCCATCATAAGGCAAGCAAGTGCAGCATGCACCGTAGCTTGCTGGGTAACTTACAGAGTTACAGTACTACATTACAGGCATATATTAGCTACTCTAGCCATTGATGATTAACAATGACAAGTAAAATGAGAAATTTAATCATCTTGCCAAGTTGCCATTTGCTGTTATAAATGACAAACAAATTGGGAGCATATCAAATGGTGAGTGACAGAACAATTAATGATTTCAGTGGTAACATCGTGAGATCCCTGTCAGAGGGCAATCTTTTTACTAGTATAATCTAACAACACTCGCAAGGATAAGCTAAGAACACTAACAAGAATACTTTAGCCATTGCGAGCTATTAAGCTAGTCAGATGGTAGATGAATAATAAAATCTTCTCATGATTAATGTAGGATGCAACACTACAGCTTTGACATATATTTTCTACACATATATGAGATCTGCATTTGCCTTAATTTTCCGTTTACCTGTAAATAGTCCTAAAGAAAACACTTTTAAGTCACGATTAAAAGGTATTGAGCTTTGACTGCTTTCGGTTCCCACCACCCTGCAGTTAGAAGAAAACACAATCATGAGTCATGGAAATAATTGGAACTGAACCAGATACACTGATACTGCTACACTAGTGCTCAGTTCAGTAAAGAAAACAATGCAATCGCCACCATAAGGCAGGGAGGCAACATGCTACCCAGCTTGTTAATCACTAAATACTCTATTATTAAGTACAGAAGAAAACTAGACATAACATGCTGATAAATGCCATGTTTGTTAAGACTTCAAATTCAATGTTATAGCAGTATTTTCCCCGCAAAAAAATGTTATAACGGTATTACTGAACCTTATGTGCATAAGCAATTAACTGAACTTGACATGTTCTGATGTTCCTGCAATCAATTCATGGATGTGTGCCGTGATGAATGAGCAATGTTTTGATTGTTGTAATTGACAGTTGGGAGGAAAAAGTTGTAAACTGTTCAGTGATGACATAAGAAAATCAAGCACTATCGCCAATTCCCATTTCGACAGTGTTACAATGGAAATCTTGATGTGAATGAACAATCCAGCCCAGGAGCAACCCGAGCACGGCCACCGTCCACCTGTATGGCAGCAGGGTGAAGGGCAGCGGCGGCGTGGATGTCGCCCAGCGACCACCCAAGAAGGCACTGCCAGTACAAGAAAATAACTTGAATTGCAGAAAAAATAAGTGTTGACAGATTTAGCAAATCCAATTTCCCAAATCCCAAATCGGAGAACCTATATCTTACGACAGTGACGACCAACAGAAAATGGTGGCGATGAAGTTAGGGATTCGGCATCTCCTACCGCACACTCAAGCTTGCTCCCACGGCAGATCTGGACAAGAAGAGGAGGCGGCGGCACTTGCGAACTCACCCTCCACAAACTGAGAGCTCATCAGACACCTGGGCACCGGCCTCCTGCACGGCAGTTGGGTATAGGGCAGAGTCGCGAGAGTTCAGCGAGAACTCCGGTCGCGCCGCCGCCCGCCGCCACCCGCCGCTGCGCTCCTGCCGCCCGCCGCGCAAAGCAGATAGGGTGTGTGGCTGCCAACCACAGACGAGGGAGGAGACAGGAGTGTGTTTGGACAACCACCGGCGCCGCCCGGATACACGTGACCTGGCGCCAAGGGTGGAGACAACGTCTGAGGACGGAGATAGGCGCGCCGACTGTGCCACGGCGCGATGACTACGGCAGTGGGTATGTATTGGGCGGAGACGGTGGCAGCGGGGATGGATGGGGCTACGGTGGCGGCGGTGATGCAGGTAGGAGGGAGGCAACGTGATGGATGGGGGAGGAGAGGAGGCAGCGGCGATGGTGCGAGTGAGGATGACGGAGACGGAGGAGGCAGGCGGCGGCGATTGTGGAGAGTGAAAGTAAAATGCGATCTTAAGCTCATGAATGCTGGCACCATGTATGATATACTTCAAATTAAGTTCAATCATGTCACTCCAATGCACTATCTATGGATTAAGCGACATACACCTGCAACATCATTGATCCACTAGACGCCACTGCTCTGAACATATTCTGTCTTCGGCCACTACCACTAATTCTTGCCACCAATTAAATTAAACATTATTTCTGAAAGCTCACTTTTGGATTCTATAAGTACCACCACCACACTCCTGAAGTTTGCATATCCAGGAACTGTTGGAGGCAAGTAAGAAGGCTAGTGTACACACACATTTGAAAACATTGAAGCAACAGTAAGGCCCATTGCTTGCTTGTTTTCACCAAATCGCTGGTTCCAAAATGTCTCATATCAAGACTATTGCTCTTGGCATTGTTGTACTTGCTACACTTGTTCTTGCATCCGAGGGTCGAATTTCTCGTAAGGACTTAAGCATCAACCTTGGCGGTGGTGTTGGAATTGAAATTGGTATGGGTAATGTATTGGCATAGGTGGTGGTGCTGGTGGCTCTGGCTCTGGTGCAGAATCTAGATCTGGTTTGGTTCAGGGTCAAGGTCATTCTCTGGCTCTGTGTCTGGCTCAAGATCAAGTGATGATTCAAGCGGGGGATCATCCGCTGGATCTAGAGCTGGTTCCGAAGCAAGCTCGAATGCTGGATCTAGTGCTGGCTCAGGATCTAATTACAATCAAGGTCAAGGAACACGTGAAGGCCAAGGCCAAGGTTATGGCTCAGGCCATGGAAAAGGTACATGTTTAGGGTATGGTGAAGGACATGCATGGTGAATGAAATGACTCTGGACCAGGATATATGGTGTGGGGGCATGGAGAAGGCTATGGTCAAGGAAATGGCTCTGGCTCTGGATATGGCGAGGGGCAGGTTGAAGGCCATGGTTATGGTCAAGAATCTGGTCATGGTGAAGGTTATGGCACAAGACATGGCCAAGGATCGGGATCGGGCTATGACGAAGGTTATGGTGAAGGTTTAGGTAATGGATATGAAAATGGATCGAGCTCGGACTACGATGAGGGCCATGCACTACCAGATTTCTACCTTATTGCCACAGAAATCATTGCAACAATAGAAATTTAGTTGCAATAGATAGGTGTTATTGCTACTATTTTCCAAAATGGTTACAATATAGGGAGAATATTACCACAAATATGTTTCATTGTGATAATCTTAAATTTCGTTGTAATAGATAGTTGTTATTGCCACCATGTAGTAACCTGAGTTTTACCGCCGTAAAATTATTTTAATTAAAAACGTATTTTCAAAATTTTGGTTCTTTGTCTTTAAGTGCCAATCAGATCTCAATCCCTTGTCTTCCCTGTTACCAAAAATCCCAATCCAAAATTTCTTTCCTAACCAGACTCCCAAGTACAAACACCTCCGTTCCAATTTCAGACCCTAGAACAACTCCTCGTAACCCTCCCTTAGGAAAAATCTTTTTTTTTCCTCCCGTTTCCCTCTTGATTCCTATTCTCCAAATATACTCTCCGCCATTGATAGCCCCTCCTTGAAACCCTACGAAAATCTTGACCTTTCTCCCAAATCCTCAAATATCCTTTTTTTTTTTTGGATTGAGTTTTGCTACCCTAAAAATCCTACCAAAACATCTAAAAGATAATTGTTAAAGCATTTCTTGAATCTAGGCCGCCTCCACTTCCTTTTTTCTTATCCCGGCCCAGCCCGTTTCCTATTCTCCACCCCCTCTCCCTCTCTCCCTTGGGCTTCGGCCTATTTTCTCTCCCGCACCGCGGCCTTTCGCTCCATTCCGCGGACCGCCTCACGGCCCACGGCCCGCTCACGTAAGCGCTGCCAGCGCACGACCGCCGCTCTCCCGCAGGCGCGCTCGCCGTGACTTAGTGCTTTCACTGACAGGCGGGCCCTGACTCCCAATAGATCGAGCGAGCGTCCGCTCGCTACCATCCCGCGCACCCGTCGTTCTCCCTGACCCAGGGTCGCCGCCGCCGCTCCACGACAACGACGGCCACTGCCACCTCCCTCATCGCTTTGTCCCATCACCCGCCTACCGCATGCTGCCGCGCGTCACCTTCTCGTTACCCAGTCGCTGGACCCACCGCCGCCGCGCGTCAACCACGCATTGCCGGTCTTCTTCCCTCCTGACACCGCCTTTACCTCCGACGCCGCTCCGCGACAAACTAGCACCACCGGCCGCCTTGAATCCGCCTGCCTCCGCCTTCACTCCCCTGCCGCTTCCCGACGACGCCGGCCGTCGTCCCGTCACCTCGCCGGTCCGTCCCCACCTTCCCGGCCGCTCCACGACACGCGCGTCGCGACGCCCGCCGCAGCGCCTAGTCCCATCCATACTGGCACTGCCGCGTCGCAATAGCCCCGCCGCCCGCCTGTCAACATTATTTCCCCTGCCTCCGCTGCGCCCGTCTGCCATCGCCCACGCTGCGCCATTACTTCCGTCGGGTTCCGCCGCCGTTCTTATCCCTTCCCCGCCCGCGGCTATAAAAGCCGGCCCAAAACACCGCATCATCCACCCCCGGCTCACCCCTCGCCTCTCCCGCTCGCAGTCCTCCGCCACCCCCATCCTTCCCATCCCGACCACCATCGCAAAACCCCCCATCGCCCAGCCCTCTCGCCGTCCCCGCCCGCTTCCCCGCCGACCGCCGCCGCTTCCATCGCCGTGGTCCGACGCGCAGGAACCCGCCGTGGCCGTCGCCCTCCCCCTTTCCGGCGCCGCCAGTCGCTCCTCTCCGAGAAAACAAAGAAAGGGAAAAAGGAAGGAGAGGGTGAGGAGGAAGAAGAATATGACAGGTGGGCCCGCCGAGTCAACTCCCCTCTCTCCTCCCCTGGGTGTCCCCTGCCTCCACTAGGCCGGCCCACGAGGCCTGGTCTTCTGTGCACGGCATGCCCGTGAAAATAGGGTTTGATTCTGGTCCCTGTGCCGGCCCAGGTACAGGCCAGACTTTTCACCTAAGTTTGGTTTAGATCCCTCACTCAACCCGAGAGAAAACAACACAAGTTCGTTTTTGGTCCTTTCCATCTCAGCTCTTAGGGCCCAGCAGGAAAATAAAGTCTGTTTCCGTCCTTTCTTTCAGACAACTCAGCCCACACCACTCTCTGGTACTGCAGTCCTATATACATCCCTCCGCCCGGCCCTTAAAGAAATATAGAGCCATTGTTGGTCCTATCGGTTTGACCTAAGCCATTCAAGTCCTTATTTTTTTTTCTGCCAACCCCATCGATCATGCACCCTCCCTTACGCCGCCGCCACCATTTTCTCGTCTCAGCCACCACACCAAAGAAAGAAACGACGAAGAAAAAGAAGAAGGGGAAGAATCCATATACCCATTTCCCCCTATCCCTCCGTTTATTCCCGCCACCTAGGCTAGTCCACTCAAGCCGAACCTCGACCCTGAGAGAACCAAAAAAAAAGCCCAGACACAAAGTCCGCCCCTGGCCTCCCCTTACCCATTCCAGAATCCGAAGTATAAAATTCAGTTTGTCCCCCCCACTTCCCACATATATCTGTGATACCGCCAGCCCTCCAAAAATCTTATCTTTTCAATCATAAGTCTGATACCCTCCGTTCAACTTCCTAAATCCTTCTAAAAATAGGATCTACCCTATGGCACTACTAATTACATTTATAATATTTTATTTTGTAGACTCCGATAGGATTTCTGTGTGTGCTCGCTAGCGTACGTTCGTCTCGGAGGTTTTCTCTGCCGAAGCTGTAAATTAAGAAGCTGTGAAGACCCGATGGTTTTCTTGGATCGATCGCATATTGGATTTATCTGGTTTTCTCCGAAGACTGAAGATTTCAGTTCGGAAACGTCGTCACCCAGGCAAGCCACCCTTTGATCATATTGCTCCTAGTTTATAAATAAAATGTTTGCAACTCGCATTAGGATTGTGCACGATTATTCAACCCGGCCTCGATGGATATATCGATGGACCTACCCAGTAGTTGCATTATTTTCCCGTAGGAATTGAATACTTGTGAATCCTTGACGATACACCCCGATGATATTGTTGGGCATTCTGGCTCTCGGGTATGATTGTCCGACTAAACCCCCATACTCTACTCTGTGATACAACTTTGGAAAAAGGGCTGAGAACTATTTTGCGAAAGGGTTTGTGAAGTGAAAATGAGTTTTGCGAAAATGTGGGTAAGGCATGACCATGAGGGCATGGACAAGTTTTCCTGTTTAAGGACCGATTCCTTTGGGAATTTCATCCGAGCATCTTATCGTACGACCACGCGGGAAACATGGGAGTGCCCCTGGATGAGTACTCGGTTAATTCTTGCGGATCTTGTATGATGATGGTTGTGAGGCACGCTGGGGGTAAGGTGTGCGAGAATCGCCGGAATCTTGCCTTTGAGGAAGATACGGGATTGAGGGGTCACCGGTATCAACCTTGGAGAGGGGATACGGGATCCCTGGGTACCCCCGGGTGTTCTCAGTGGATGACGGCTGCGTGAATAGCCCGATACTGGTCGCGCGGTTGGTCGGCCCAGCCATGCTACGTGAGATCATCAGGACCTAGCCTTGAAAAGGCCTTGTCACGAACTTCCGATTCATGGTTTGTTTCGGTGTTATCTTCGTGTCGCGTGGGTAAGGCGTACAACCTCTGCAGATTGTTAAACCTATTCGAACAGCCGTGCTCACGGTTATGAGCAAATGTGCGGTGATTCTCTTAGCGTAGTTTTTATTTTAAAATGTTTTGGAAAACTCTCTGGGATGGAAATCATGTGTTGCGAGTTGGATTTTGGTGTTTGACGCAAGGCCTTTGTGGCCGAAGATAGGATCCGCGAGATCCGGGAGTCGAGGCATCAAGGATGCTCGACGTTGAGAATGCGATGCAGTTTGAAGTTAATACGATTCGAAGAAATTGTCGAGTTATGATTTGAGCTTCGTGATAAATCAAGGTTGTGATTGTGTTGCTATACCCCGATATATTTACTGTTACAGTTGTTAATTAATGAACTCAATTAAAATCCTGACCCACTTGTAGTATCTTCAAGAAAGTTGTTTTACACTTAAAATCTAGCCGTTCTTTGAGGCCTGCATATCACACTTTTCCCGTGGTTTGCGACTACGAAAGTACTCACCCCTCTCTGTTGTTGTTTTTCCTCTCTTGCTACTAGACCAGATTGAAGATGTAGACACCGAGGAGTTTCGTTCCTAAACCCAAACCACTACCTATTGAATGGTGTTCCGGCTGCGTTTAAATCCGTTGTTGCTGCTCTTTGTTTGAAGGTTGCTACTCAGGGTCTACCCAAAGTCGTAACGTAAAGGTATTGTCTATTTACTAGAATTGTTTTGATTTCATCTTGTTACCGTGGGTACCAGCTACGGGATCCTGGGACTGGTACTTGTTACGCGGTTCCGTAGGGAACAGTTCGTTGTTCCTCTACAGCACGCCCTCCTTTGGGTTACCTATTACGGTGGCCGAGGGGCGGGTCGTGACACACCATCACCCGAAATGGTTGCAATAGGTGAACACTATTTCAACGAATATTTTGCGTTGCGATAATCTTGATATTTGTTGCAATAGTTAGGTTTTATTGCCACCATTGTAAGAAATGTTGCGGTATGCGAACTGTATTGCCATGAATGTTTTCTTTTATGATAATCCTTCTTTTTTAGTTTCAATATGTAGGTGTTATTGCCACCATTTTTATGAAATGGTTGCGATATGTCGACAATACTGCCTTAAAATTTTCTAGTTGTGATAATCTTGAATTTCATTGCAATAGTTTATTGCGTGGATGGTGGACGAGCTCATACTCATGTATAGCTAGAAGAATAGTATTGGAAAATTTATTAACGTGAGCCCATAGCCCAGCGGTAAGATTGCTGTTTGGAGAGATGGAGGTCTTGGGTTCGAACCCCATAGTACACAAGATTATCGAATTATCCAAAAAAAAATGTAGATGCATGGCTGCTTATGTGGCAACGTTGCTAACGGTCTAAAAAATTTCAAAATATTTTTTTGGATTTTATTTGAATTTTTTATACATCACGCATGTGTCTCATTTGGGGTACATCCGTTGTAAGTGATGTCTAATGCGACGCCTTATATTGTGGCAAGACATACTATTGCCACGATATCAGCCGTTGCAACTAGTATAAAATGCAACACATCTTTCCATGGCAATAACCATATCTATTGCAACGAAGCATAAAAGTCGTTGTCCAAAGTTTAGACCACGGAAGTACTTGCCACGGCTCCCAAAGACCACAATATCGTGGCAATTGATAGTTATTGCCACTATTTTGGCCCTATTGCCATGTTTTTTACCGATGCGAAAGGCCAAAAATCTAGTAGTGATGGCTATGGCTATGGTTCTGGGCATGGTAAATAAGAGAACTAACTGTTGAATTTGCCACCATGTCTTTGTCTATGGATTTATGTTTGCTTGTGGAAATCTTATACGTATAATAAATAAATAAATTACCATTGTGAAAGGCAAACATATTTTGCATACCCAAGGATAAAGTCCAAAATTTTGCCTTTTTTTATATAGATTGTTAAGCTGTCAACATTTCGCCATTCTTGGCTGATTGTTGGGTATAAAAGAACCAGATTTCTAATTGGTGCCCATGCACCATCGGCACACGACTCCCTTTGTGAGCGTTTATTCTCCATTTTGTAAGTTTTTGCAAGTTTTTATTTCCTTCCATTTGCAAATTTGATCAATTTTTGTATTTAGAAATTTGATTTCTATTTTAATTTACTTTTATTTGAAATTGAAAGTTCTTTTGCTTTTCATCTTGAAAGTTTTGATTAATTTTGTATGAAACTTCTGAGAAGGAAATTTTGATTGTTGTCAACAGTCGATTGCCAACTAGCCACGTATAAGAATATACTTAGAGGAGAATTGATAGAAAAATACATATCAGGTGTAATGGTAGCAGAGGATGAACCTCTGTTTTTTTCCTCAAAATTATGGTAGATACAGATCACGAACAATCTTTCAACATGTTGTACCTATATGATCTTGCTATAATTCAACTATCATATTTATTTTTTGAATGTCATTGGGTGGTGATCCTATATATAGTTATTTGAATACCTTTACATTGATAGCCGGGTTATATAATTTGACTAGCTATAACTATATCTTGTTTTAGCTAGATTAATTAGTATTTGCTTACTCGTGCATAGAAACTATAGCTAATTTTTGAGACAATTAGATTTTACCTATAATTTCATGATGGTTAATTAGTTAGAATTGTATCAACTAAAATTTTTACTAATGGTGGGTTATGTGCTGGTTTTCGATGGTTTGCTCACCCAACGGAGAGAATGACAGTGATATGTCCACATGGAGAAAAATCAGATGAATAATAAAGTATCTAAGCCAGTACAATGACAAGGACACCATGTGGGACTAGTGCTTTGCAGATATTTTCCATACAGGAACTTTTCATACATCAGAAGGGTTCTTTCGGAAATGTTGTTCTATGGATTCATCAATTTGATACTAGAATAGTTAAACGAGCCACAAATTTGTCTGTCCCGTCAACGGATCTATTGATGTGGACGTTGCAATTGAGATGCTCTCTTTCAAAAAGTTGTGGAGTTTGGAGAGTTTTTTCTCACGGCTTTTGATCAACGGTTGAACCAAAGGATTTACGATATGGACTACTTGTTTTGTTTTTAGGTAATTTTCGTCTACGCTTTGTGATTGTCTAACATGTTGTTCATTTTTATAGTAATTTTCTTACCAATAGAATCTAGTTTGTCATTTTACTTATCCATGATTCAAGAGTGTGTCGTTGTTTTCTTTTGTCAGTATTGGTTGTTCATGTGTTAATCATAAAGCTAAGTCTCATAAGTTGAATACATGGTATTGTGATGGTTCAACCAGCATTGCTAATGGATCCGGTACAACACATTTTGTTGCCGTCTTAGTGTCACATTTAAGGTTTTATCTGCGGGATCAGTATAGCTACCCTTCTCCCATTGAATCCACATGGCTACAAGTAAAATTTTGAGTACAAATGGTGTGTCTATATATCCAATCATATCTTCAGAAAAAAAAGTCGACATATGCAACTTATGACTAATAATAAAACTAATAATTTATATGTTTGGTGCCATACATGTAAATATATATAGTATTGTTATATTTGTGTTTGAAAGTAATTCAATGTGATGTCAATTGTGAAGTTAATTGTGTAAGATCAAGGTTTTGATTAATATTTTGTGATGAACAAATTGGCTTTATAAATAATAAATTAAATAAAATTGGTTTGGAATGTTTGAGGTTGTTGATGTGAGTGCGTGTGACTGATGTGGGTTAGGTTGCGAATCTGTGCCCGGTAATGGTTGTTTTGTCTATTGTGTGTAGGTGACTTGAGGTCAAGGCTTGGTCAATGGCGAGGACTGGGACTAAGTTCAGGGAGGAATTGAGGTCTGAAGCAGTCAAGAGGTCATGTGACAAGATTGGACTAGAGTCAGAAGTCTTAATGTTAACTTCGGTCAATGCTAGGATCGGGACTATACTCAGGAAGAGTAGAGGTCCAGAGCGATCAAGGATGCCGGGTGACGAGGTTGACGAAAGACGACATACGGTGGAGGGACACCGTGTGGGTGTTGTTCATAACGGGCTTGACATGGTTATGTGTGCGAGCGCCAGAGAAGTGCGAGGAAAATGTGCATATTTGTGTAACCTGCACAAGAGACTGGATGGTGATGACGTGTATTGTGCATGCGTGTGCAGTGCTTGTGCATGCATGGGCTTGGTCAACATGTTGGTTGACTCATACATGTATGTGAGCATATAAAGTGTTGCATGGAGATCGATGGATGCATGCTCATGCATGGACAGTAGCATGCGTGTGTATGTGAATATGTGCATGGATGCTTGGGCTGGCATGGAGACGTCGCCCGTGGGAGGAAAGGTGCTGAGCGAGACTGAGTTGGAGTCCGACTCGGTCGGTGTTTTGCCATGGCTGCGGTTTTGGATAAAAAGAAAAGGAATTTTTCTTTTCAGGAAATTGTAATAGAGTCCTACTAGGATTTGAGTCCTAATAGGAATAGGAGATATTTGGTATATATATATCGAGGGAGGCTTGACCGTGAGGGTAAGCCACGATTAGAAGATTTGAGAGAGCTCTTTGTTTTAGGGTTTTGTAAAAGGGGTGTTTTGGCTGCACCTTGTGACAATATATTTCAGTAATAAATATTATATTCAATCATCATGGCGTTTCCGATCACGTAAGTTGCTTGAATTGATTTTGTTCGTTTTGCTGAAATTCTGAGATAGCTAGATTGCGAGGGTTATAAATTTTTAACCGTATATTATTTTGTAAATCCGTTCGGTAGAGTTGTTCCTTATATCTTTTAGTTTATTTTGACAAAATTTGGGATAAATACAACGGTTGGTTTTTGTGTAATTTGGTTTTTACTGATGCTCTGTTAATCTGGTTTTTAGATTCGAAAATTAAACTTCCGCTGTCAATACCTACTATTCGCTCCCCTCTATTAGGTTTACTTATTGTATTCGATAGTACAAGTGATATCAGAGCCACGTTTGCTCTTTTTGATCTTTACCGATCTTGAGCTTTAAGCGATGGCTAATAAGTTTTCGACCAAACCGCATGTCTTGGATGGAGTTGATTTTCTCTCTACTGTGCTTACAACTTTAAATTCCATGTCCGATGATCAACTCGAGCAATTCGCCGAGGAGGACTTGGTTTTTGTTGACTAACAAGTTTTCTCGAGCTTTGTATAATGTCAAAAACAGGAAAAGAGAAAGCTGGCTTCGTTGTTTTGAGTGCGGGGAGTTTATTCACGTACGAGCTCATTGTCCCAAGCTTAACAAGTGCATCAAGGATGATGACAAGAAGAACATCGCTGGTTTTTGTCTCATGGCTAGAAGCTTTGATGAGGATTCAGAAGAAGACAATGAGGTAATTCCTCCTGCTAGTGTTGAATATTATCAAGATATAATTACTAGACTTGGTTACAAGTTTTCTATATTTGAGAAGAAGATTAGACAATATGAAGCTACCATTGAATCTCTTAAGGCTGAAAATAGTAGTCTAAAATCTCTTGTTCCTGGAAATGATGAATGTCAATCTTGTGAGGTTTTATGTGCTGAAATTAAGTCTAATAGAGATGTTTGTATGAGGAAGCTTGATGTTGAATCTAAGAAAACTAAAAACTTTGGATCTTGTCTTGCTCTTAGCTTTGCCATGAATACTAGATGGGTTAATGAATTATTTTTAACTAAGAGATCTTTGAATAAATGTCAAGTTGCTCCATGGTTAACTTGAATAGCTCTAAAAGGATTAACCAATCTAGTACCAAACCTTGTTTAACATGTGTTGCTAGTGAGATGAAACTAAAAGATGCATTGGGTCGTGTTAAGCAAATGGAGGAAATTGTTAAACAAGATGAAGTGCTTTCTTGCTCAACTTGTCGTAAAGCTAAAGCCGCTTTGGTTGATTGTGAAAATTATGCTAAATTGTCAAGTGAAGTTTCTTATTTAAAAAGTTCTTTGCAAAGATTTTCTGATGGTAAAAAGAAACTTAAACATGATTTTGGATCAATCAAAAGTTAGCACTTTCAATAAAGGAATAGGTTTTGATGCTAGGAAACACTTTGCAAATCACCCACCTGCTATTTTGAGTATAACTGATAAGGGTGAAATCTTAACTGAATCTGAACCTAAGAAAGCAGTTTTTTAATCTGCTGGAATTATGGGATCTCTTTGTGCTTCTACATCTAACCCAAAACATGAGATTGCTAAAAATGTGACTGCTAAGACTGTAATTGCAAAACCAGATGTTGATTTGAAATCTTCGAAACCATCTTGTCATGAAATATATAGTTGTTCTTTCTGTGGATAAGATAGACATTTGGTTGGTTTTTGTTTTATACTTGCCCGTAAATAGAAAAAGGAAAGGGAAATTGCTTTTGCAAAAAGAAAGTGGCAAAATACGGGTTTTCGACACTCGGTTAGACTGACGTTTGTGCAACGGTCAGATCGGTCACGAGTGAATTTTGCTAATAAAGATAATAATTCTTTCACTCGTGGTTTTGTGTCTATTGGTTCTTCAGGTCGTGTGTCTCAGTGTTGGATTCCAAAATTTCTTATTTTTAACCCCAACACGAAGGTCGTGACATGTTCTTATGCATAGGTACTTTTGGCGGCACACTCCCCATGTGCATGAACTATGGAGATAAAACGACAATTGCTTTTTAGGTATGATCATTTTATTTAAAATTGGCATATTATCTACTTTCTTCTATTAGCTTTTCTTGCCAGTTGTGAAAGTAGTTGTGCTTCTACAAGTGGTATTGTGATCATTATCTATGGCAATTGATTCTTTTTATAACAATCTTTGATTTCTTCTTGTTTTTCTTCTGAGAGAATTGAAGGTTGATTTGAGGGGGAGTTTTGTGCTTTTCGATGCATTCATGTTTATTTTCATGCATTGTTATAAATATAAAAATATAAAAAATAAGAAAGAGAAGAGATTTGATTTATACCTCTAGTATATTCTTGTGCTTGTTAGCAATATAAGTGAGGTATATTTGTCACTAGTTTAGCTTGTGATGCATTCTAGTTTTTATATGAACCTTTGCTATTGCTTTTAAGGGAGATGATGCATGACACATCAATTCTTTTACTTGAATTAAGAAAATATGCAATATTGAAGCTAGTGTTAGTTTGGATGATTTATGCTTTCATATATGTAATGCAAGGTTTTTATTCCTCAAATACTCTTTTAATGCCGCAAGTGCAAATAATGAAAAATTGCCTGTCCTTACTTTATGAGAGGTAAAATGAATATGTAACCTTTGGCAACAGTCTTGACGACAAAGACATATTCGCGCTGAGGAAAATAATGAGTACCGAATGCTTGGCAACAGTCTTGACGACAAGCACGTACTCAAGATAATTGAGAGATTTTTTTGCAATTAATAATAAAAATGAGCATTACAAAAAGCTCATAAATAATTTAGAGCAGAGCTCAATGCTAAATTCTCAATTATTTTTAATGGAGCATATATATTTAGGAGAGAATGTTTAAACCTCCTTGTCTATATGATTGAGTATTTTATTCAACCTTGTTACTAGTGGAAGTGTTGCATTATCAACTGTTGAATACATAAAACTTTAGTGCTGACTTGAGCTTAATTGTAATATCTTTGTTTCATGTTTATACTCTAGTGCCATGCTTGTTTGCTAGTTAATGAATTTATTTCACTTGTCGGTGTTGGAGTCCAACTCGGTCGGTGTTTTGCCGCGGCTGCGGTTTTGGATAAAAAGAAAAGGAATTTTTCTTTTCAGGAAATTATAATAGAGTCCTACTAGGATTTGAGTCCTAATAGGAATAGGAGATATTTGGTATATATATCGAGGGAGGCTTGACCGTGAGGGTAAGCCACGATTAGAAGATTTAAGAGAGCTCTTTGTTTTGTTTTAGGTTTTGTAAAAGGGGTGCTTTGGCTGCACCTTGTAACAATATATTTCAGCAATAAATATTATATTCAATCATTAAGGCGTTTTCGATCACGTAAGTTGCTTGAATTGATTTTGTTCGTTTTGCTGAAATTCTGAGATAGCTAGATTGCGAGGGTTCTAACTTTTTAACCGTACATTATTTTGTAAATCCGTTCGGTGGAGTTGTTCCTTATATCTTCTACTTTATGGTGACAAAATGTGGGATAAATCCAACGGTTGGTTTTTGCGTAATCTGGTTTTTACTGATACTCTATTAATCTGGTTTTTGGATTCGAAAATTAAACTTCCGCTGTGAATACCTACTATTCACCCCCCTCTAATAGGTTTACTTATTGTATTCGATCCTATAAATTGTATTCATTGTCCAAAGTAGAAGCCGTAAAAAGCTAACATGCCTAATTTAGGATAGAGTATGTTCGTAACAACTAATTTGTTTGCAGAGGAAGCGTCTATGGAAGGAGAAGAGAGTGCTTTCAATCAAGAATCTAGTGGCAATCAAAAAGCAAGTACCCTTCGTTTCCTCTTCTGGTATGGTTTATTAACATGGTTACCAAAATGCATTATGTCATTAGATAATTGCAGCAAACGCATGAGCAAGTCATTTTAATGTTTCATATACTCCTGAAATTGCTGGGGGAGTATGGAATTTGGGTTATCTACAAGAACATAATGCTAAATAGTGAACATCCCTATATCATGACAGTTTCAATAGGTTTGATACCTCACATACTTTGAACAATTCAATTCCATATCGATGTGATCCAGAAGTTTTATATGGTTACGTTAAATAGAATATATAACCTTGGCCGGTTATGTAGCCCAAAACAAGAAATTCTAGGCTGGGTGATATTATGTTTCTGTACCTGGTAGCACGCGTGGTCTTCTCAACTCCAATGTGGCTTCCCATCAGTAGCCATTTAGGTGTGCTCGTCAGTATATCCAACGGTTTTATGTTTGTGTATCTTTGTATATTTTCACATATAGACCCATTAAGTGACCCGTATGCAAAAAAAAAAAAGATTTTTACATATGCGCCACGTAATAGGCTCGTTTGCAAAAATAAGCATGTTTTCACATTCAGACATGTTAAGTAAAATATATGTAACAAGCTATTTTCACATACAGGCAAATGCATCTTTTTAATTTTTTTTATATTTTTGGATTTTTACATATGGATTATATTTAGATTCCTCTGCAATCTTAAAGGGGGTATGAAAAAAATCGCTTGTGGTGTAGAGTTTGGAATGCAAAGCTGATCGGGCAACGAGACAGTACTGCAAGAGTGAGACGTCGTTTGAATCAGTGAGGTAGTGAAGTTTTGTCGGAGAAAGCGAGCCAGGTTTACCAGACGGCCGCCTCCCCCGTGCAACGCCTTGTCCAACCAAAACAGCGAAGAGTTAATCACACGATTACACGAAGGCACGGAACCATCAGACAAGAGCGCATCGGCACACGCTAGGACTCAACTCAAAGATACACAAGGATAGATGCAAGATGCCCACTGCCCCCACGGTTCCCTGGCATTATCCAGGGCCTTAGTTTATGTTGTTTTGTAGCACCTCATGCTGTCCTGAATGACGATAAATATAGAGCAAACCACGCTTCAATATCTCGGCGTTTGGCAATACTTTAGTATCTGGGTGTTTGGCAATTAGGCGGCATCGTGTAGATTTGATGGGAACCGAAGAATATTCATTTACGCTAGGCTCGACGCAGACCAACGAGCTGGTCAGCAAAGCAATAACGCATTTCACCTCCCCCGGTTCGCCTCTGCTACTCAATGCCGGTGAGCTTCCGGCTTTTGTTCGGGCATTTTTCCTCGCTTCCTCTTAGGATAGAAGAGGTTAATAGCTTGTTCAAAGTTTTAAATCTGCAGGGTGCCAATGATTGAGGTTTCGAGCTGACAAGTTGCTTATATTAGGTTATTTCCCATGCATGTTTTTAATTAACCATTTGTTTTCAAGGAAGAGTTAAAACTCGGTGTAACGACGCTTTTGCCGTATTGTTACAAGAAAGAGACATATAAGATCGAATCAATCCAATGCTAACTGTCATTTCTAAGAATAACCATACAGTGCAAAGCATGCGAGGCCAAAAACAATATACTCCCTTCGTTTTTTTATATATATTTGACACCGTTGACTTTTAAACTCAACTTTGACCATTCGTCTTATTCAAAAAATTTAATCAAATATATAAAAACAAAAGTCATATTAAAAATTTCTTTAATAATGAAACAACTCATATCAAAATAAATGACATTTGCATAAATTTTTTAAATAAGACGAATGGTCAAAGTTTTGCTTAAAAGTCAACGGTGTTAAATATAAAAAAACGGAGGGAGTATAACGAAGAAAAGGTACGAATGGTTTCTTGCTTTCGCAAGTCTGGAGAAATAAACCACTGTAAGGTGACAAGTTTCTGCCATTTTTCTCGGCGTGAATTCCATCTGGAAGGATGCATATATTCCTCCTCAGGCTGTGTTTAGATTCCAACTTCTTTTCTTTAATCTTTTAATTTTTTTCGTCACATCAAATGTTTGCACACATATATGAAGCATTAAATATGGAAAAAAAAAAACCAATTACACAATTAGCATGTAAATTGCGAGACAAATCTTTTGAGCCTAACTACGCCGTGATTTGACAATTTGATGCTACAGTAAACATTTGCTAATGACAGATTAATTAGGCTTAATAAATTTATCTCGCAGTTTACAGACGGAGTCTATAATTTGTTTTTTTTAGAACAGGTAAAATTTTCATTGGCCTTCTTAACGAAAGCCGAAGAGAAAAACGAAGAGAAAAACAATGTAACCTATAATTTATTTTGTTATTAGCATTCGTTTAATACTTTAAATGAGGTATACATCAAACAAATTTTAGGCGTGGAACTAAACACGGCCTCACTCGGTTAACCCCTCCTGCATCTGCAACTGCAACAACAGCAAGTCAGCATGCACACGTACCTTTCATCGAGATCACTGACTCATCACTCACTGATCAGACTCCTGCCTGGTATGGTAGGTAGCACCTTGCGTCCATTGAATTTGAGCAATGTGAACGAATTGATTCGGCCTGAAAAACTTGAGTGGCAGCCCAAGGTCCTGCCTGGGGGAGGCACCACCGGACCAGACCGGCTACAGAAAAAAAGCTGGCCTATCCTGGCGTCTCTGCAGTTTACCGCCGCAGGGAAATATGTTGCTCTTTTTTTCACTTCAAACAAGCGGATGTCCTTACTTGTCTGGTCTCTTTATTCTGGAGTACTGCTCTTACTCGGTCAGTAAACAAATTAAATTTTGTGTTTCCTTCACGCTAGAATTTAAACATGTATTTTTTGTAAGATTCTAGTAGACAGTCACTATGTTTATTCGTCGGAGACGATGGGCAATCAGTCGATGCTCCCAAAAAACCACGAAGTGTTGATTGCCAATTAGCTTACTACACGATACTAGTACTACACACTTTCGCTAAGACAACGAGCCTTGTGGGAAAAAAAAAACAAGACTACCAGTACTTTGTTCTAGTAATATTCTTCTATATACTTTTTGGTAAATTAATCATCGATTTTGGCCAGGCCGCGAAATGGCGAGTCCACAAGAACGCATTGCCCCCAGAAAAAGCTGCCCCTTTTATGGTTCGTCATGACGTGCCATCAAAGCAACTGATTAACTGGCGGACTGAGACAGAAGCAGCACGTACGCAGAACACAAGCTGACAAGCGTCGTTGCGCCGAGTTTAACATGTAGCGCAAGCCGCGCCGTGCGTCCAACCGGCGACTCCCCCGGTTGAACCTGCCCCGGGCGAGCCGATCGAGTCCACCTTGTGCATCGCAAACAGAATGGCTAGCCACGCGCCCAAGCGGCCACGCCTGCCTATATGCACCGATGCACGTACGCCGGCGCAGCCACGCCACGCAAAAGCGTGTAGATAGCTAGATATGCGCGCGCGCGCTGATGTCGAGCCGCCGAGAGGATTGCGGGACGAAGTGACGACAACCCAGATGGATGGCTGTTGGTGACTTGGTGTGCAACTGAACCGATCCGGTTACGTGCGTGACGTACGTCGAGCACAACAAGTCACGGTGTGTTTTGCACGATTACCGATCGGTTCGGCTGATCTACGCTACGCGCGCGGCCATAACAGCAGGGCGAATCGACGTACGCAACCGCTCCGCTCCCCCCGCGGCGGCGCGGCGTGTGGCGCGACCCGACCCTGTCGATCGATGGGGCTCCGTGGCTCGGGGCTCCCTTTCACGGTTTCCCATTGCAGCAGGCACCTGTCACCGACGCCGACGCGTGCGTGCACCGATCTCATGGGATAGGATGGCTGCGGGTCGTGAGCTATCTGGACCCGGCCTGTTCCTATGGCGTGTCCATGAACCATGGTCCATGGCGTCTTTTCTCGATCCCGTTTCGTGCTCCATCGTCCATGCTCAGCACAGGCTAACATTTTCTTTCTGCATAGCCTAGCGGTTCAAACACAGCTAGCCTGGTGCATGTAGGCGGCGTAGCATACGAATTACCTGTGTTTCTCACTTCATCCTCCCGGGCAAATTCAGTTTAGGCCCCATTTAGTCTGTAATTTTTTTTTACAAAAACATCACATAAAGATTTGATCGAATGTTGGGAGAGGTTTTTGGACACAAATAAAAAACTAATTTTATGGCTAGCCTGAAAACTGCGAGACGAATCTTTTAAACCTAATTAATCAGTCATTAATACATGTGGGTTACCGTAGCGCTTATGGCTAATCATAGTCAAATTAGTTTCAAAAGATTCGTCTCGTCGTTTACAGCCCAGCTATGCAATTAGTTTTATTTGTTATCTATATTTAATACTCATGCATAAGTTAAAAGATTCGATATGATGTTTTTAGGAAAAAAAAATTTGAACTAAACGGCCTTAATTGTTTGGCCGTAGACGGCTAGACGGCGATTGTTGTGACTGACCGACCGAGCGATGAATGATCAAAGACATGTGCATGCATTCGTGTAGTCGGCTCAATAACTTTGGTGAACTCTCGCCTCCCGTTTGTACCCAAGACCAAGGGGCAAGGGCACGCTGCTGCTACTTGGCAATCACGCTCGTGCTTGGGGTAAGACTCGTACAAGTCATGGAGGTCGAGGGCATCCAGCTAGGGAACACGTCTACATACACCGAAAAAAATCCAGAGGATAATGTTGTGCTTGGCCAATGCCATGCAGATGAGGATGGATGAGTATGACCCGGATTAGCGTCGGATGCACACTTGAAAGATACAAACAATGCAATATATAATACTACACCGTGGCAATTGACTTTTTTTTAGTGAAAAGAACACCTGCACATGGACAGCGAAGACACAAGCTTAAGACGAGTCAAATGCCTGTACTTGCATTTCGGAGAGATGCAGTACACGCATCAAGCTCCACGTTTTACTCTGTTATGTACTCATGTCATCTCCTATAAGGCTATAACAGAGAATGCATAGTTGCAATTTTTTTTTTTAAAAAAAAGCAGTAGACACGACCCTTCCAGCATTATCAAGGGTAACTGATGGCGGGAGAAAAAGTTTATATGAAGAGTAACCATGGTTTTCACAATTCCATTTCGCTTCTGCATGCAAAATGAACTACTAAAATGATAAGGAAAATTAGTACTTTCGCAATTTTATTGCATCTGATCCGCTAAGTTCATTTGGGTTTACGGAACCAACTTGGTTACATGCATCCTCGCGTGAATGGATTAGCCATTAGTTAATTACTTTCCCAGCTTCCCGGCAGTATCCCCCTTCATCCATCAAAATCTCGAGAAATCTGACGGTCGAGGAGTTGGCGGTCAGTAGGAATGGGAGCGATAAGGAAAACGATAGATACACCAGAAAAGTAGAAGAGGAAAAACATAGGTGATTACCCGATCGAAGCGATTAACGCCTGCCAATCAAATAAACTGCTTAAGTACAGTCGGTCGAGTTGAAATATGCGCAGCAAATTCGTTGCTTTTAGACTAAAGAGAAGTGCTACCACTGTAATTTGGTATTAGTGGCTTTGACACTTCATGGTACAATAACTTGTGTCTAGATTTGTTGTATTATGTTAAATTTAATCCTAAATATTTAGATTTAATCCTAAATATTTGAAGACTAGTAGTATTTTTTCATTAAAGAAAAAATGAGATGGAGGACGAGTAGAAAAGGTTGTTTAATTGTTTTAACTTGAGAAAGAGCAATAGAGGTTGTCGTCCCTATCCAATCCATCTCACGCACACATGTACGTACGGTGTACATGACTACTGCAATTTACAATACACATACACTAGCTGGAAGTTGGGATTAGATCAAATGTTGACACTGCACTCTATCCGTATTATTTTAGATGACATATTTAGTTTGGTCAGCTGTACACACCCTTTTTTGTTGGATTATCTGGAGGTTGGATAACAGCTACTACATAGATAGATAGATAAACAGCTTAAGGCCGACCTGTGCCGACTCAGGATGGTCAGATTATCTGCAAATGATAATGGCAGCCACAAAAGAATTTGACTAATCGTACACTAGTGATCTAGCTGTATGCTTTGCATTGCAGGTGATAAGCACACATGATAGTCCTATTTGTAAATTACTCCCTCGTTTTGCAATTATAAGTCGTTTTTGACCAAAGTCAAAAATAAAACTTCTTCAAATTTGACAAGTATATAGAGAAAATAGTAACATTTTGAACATGAGACAAATATACTAAAAAATATATTTAATTTAAAATTAGTGAAACTAATTTAGTAATGTAATTATTGGCACATTTGCCTGTAAATTTGATCAAAGTTAGAATGGTCTAAGTTTGACGAAAGTCAAAATGACTGATGTGATAAAAGGGAATACTTCGTGAGTCACTACCCACAGTTCCAATATTATTGATATTTTAAGTTTGGGATGAAATGATATTAATTGTTGATGTTTTGTGACGTGCATACTAACTCTATACTTTCAAGATATAAAGTACTTCCTCTTAATATCCTTATTTAGTGAGAAACATCCTAGTATTATCTACACAATCTTAATTTTCTATAACCATTAGAAGTGTTTTTTTTGAAAGGTGTGTAACTTTGCTTGTTTCCCTCCCATATGGCATAAGGTTAAAGATGGTCGATTATCTCGTCCACACGGTATTGGCAATATCGTCGTGTGCATTCGTCCAAAGTCGTCCAAGGGTTTGGTGCACCTGGCGTACCATCTTGTCATACATGTTCAATGCGTTGGCTCTTCTACATCATCTTTCTCAAGGACTGTTCGCGATCATGTCATCGCCATTGTCAACAATGTGTCCTCGCGCACCTTGGTCCTCGGCGACCCTTGTGCGCCCATGACCAATTTGTGGTGCCCCGTGGCTTGGCACCTCGCTCCTCATCGCCAACTCTAGTTAAGATATATTGACCACAATCATCCTATTAACGGCCACCCCACGACTCCTTTGTGCCATTCGGTCTAGCTATGTCGACAACACAAGGGCTAATCTTCTGTATCGAGCCTTGTGGGCCAATATATATAGGATCTCAAATAATTTTCGAGATAGAGTTGTAAACTAATTCTTTCATGCCATAAGAATCAAATCATGTACAATCTTATCCATATACTCTAACTGATTATAAACCAAATGAAAGCTAAAATACCGTATACATCGACGTATAATTGGGGGTGGATCCCATAGATTTGATGTCAACTTCACCCGGTGGATTTGTTTAAATTTCAGCCATCGTTTCATTTCTATGGCTAATATTAACTTCTAATCAGCTCCTTTAAGTAGTGTTGATTTAGTGAAAACCTTTTCATTTTTCATCATTGAGAAAGGAACACAAAATATGTGTATTCCTTCAAGATCAGCATGGTTTTCCTCTGTCTGCATATTTGAAAACAAAATATCATGAACATTTTCGCTTGAAATTGGTCTAAAAACCAAGATACCTGTTTGGTGGAAAAAATGAATTTATGGTCATGATTATGTTTGTTGAAGCGTAATCCTGTTACGGAGGATTAAAAATAATAAAAAAGAAAATAATTTCCCTTAAATTCTGCACTAATCAAGCGAGCTAATTAGAAAAATATTTATTTTCTGATCTCGACTGTAGAGTTGGCCTCAACTCTAGGGGAATCCTGATCCCGTATAATTACTTCTATAAAATTTGCATAATTTACATACTGAGCATATATGCAAAAGGAAAAGCGTGTGACAAATGACATCCATCCAGACCGCCGTCTGAATTCATTTATCTGTGCAAGGAACTTGGTGGTGAGATTTCCCACTCCGAACCTCTGACGTTTACCACAAGAGGCGAGGAATTAGGGAGCCTCATTTCTCAATCGTGTGGTCAGGTTCACCTAACCATGGTTAATCCGGCGCCCTTTAAAAGAGCACCTCGCCTCCACCCCCATACGCCCCACACCTCTCCAGTCCTGTCATCTCTTGTACACTTCGATCTCACGTCGCTCTCTTCCTCCTCTCGACCGTCTCGTACGTGTGTTGTGTTCCTCATCTCTCTCGCCGTGGTTTTGCACACCGGCATTTTGATTCTGCAAGCGTCAATGTTTTGGCGTGGCTAACGTGATTGTTTTCTTGTGTTCTTTTTGGGGGCGAAACTGAAGGGTTCGCGCGCGTGAGCGGAGGGCGGCGATGGCGACGCCGAACGGGCTGGCGCGGATCGAGACGGCGCACGGGAAGACGAAGAAGCACGAGAACGGGATATGCCACGACGACAGCTCGGCGCCGGTGAGGGCGCAGACCATCGACGAGCTGCACTCGCTGCAGCGGAAGCGGTCGGCGCCCACCACGCCCATCAAGGACGGCGCCACCTCCCCCTTCGCCGCCGCGCTCTCCGAGGAGGAACGCCAGCGCCAGCAGCTGCAGTCCATCAGGTGACGCCTCCTCGATCGCTTGCTTAATTTGCTTGCCTTTTTTGTTTTTTCTTTCAATGGATAAATCTGAATTGGTACTAGCCATTGCTTTTGTTAAGAACAATAAAAAAACAAAAAATGGCAAGTGAAAATGGAAAATGGAGAAGGAATCGAACAATCCCCGCCTAGGAAGAGTTGAGGAAAAACATGGCGTTGCTGGGATTTTTTACTCCCATGGAAAGAGAGACGAAGAACAAGGATGGACTATGGTAGTTGTGGTGCTGACTGCCACGTGGACATTGCACGGCAGGCATATCAACCATACCAGCAACGCAACTTCGTAACAGATAAGTATAGCGTAAATGAAACGAATAAATATTGGAGTAATTAGAACGAAATTGACGGGGCCAAGCCAAATAATGTTGCCATAACAGCAACCTAAATTCGTAGTATAACAGATAAGTACAGCGTAAATGAAACGAATAAAGATAAATTAAAACGGAATTCACGGGGCCAGGCCAAATAAATGTTGTGATGACGATTACCGTGGGCTAATCCGCACAAAAGGAGGGCACAAAAAGTAGCAGTGCCAGATTACACAATCTCAGGTCGTTTTCCAGCAGAAAGGAGTACCATCACAGGATGTCCGCACCGTGCCATGCACGCGCAGCCTTTCACGTGACCTCCCCGTGCACCGCACCGCACAAAACTTGTCCAAAATATCCACCCCCCACCGCACAAGTTCCATTCCCCTCGCACCGATTCCACAAACTCCCAAATCCTGTTACGATTTTGCCGTCATGTTGGGGAGAGAGAACTTGTCGTGACAGAATTCGATTCGGCAGTAGAGATAGATGCGGTTGATTTAGCGTTTTTTTTTTTTTTTGTTGGTTTTTGGAGGGAGCACCGAGCAATGCCAGCATGCTGTCGTGTGCGTGTCAAACGGCAACGGTGACTATAGCTTGGGGATAACGGCGACTATAGCTTTGGGATAGGATGCATCCGGCACTGATAACCTCGTCATCAGACTGACGCGGCGGCATCGCTGTCGCCGTCGCGCAGCTTGCGCCTGAATTTCCCCCAAGATAGACGAAACCTCGTATCGTTCTACACAAGCTGCTACCACGAGTCCACGACACACTATTCTAATTCTGACTAGCTACCCGTGTGCGTACATTTGCACACGATGTGTCCATTAGGAGTAGGAGTAAGTAAGCATTAGCATCAAGCAACCCAAAGATCTAATTTCTTTCATTTTTTTAATTTTGTACCTGCTAGTAATTATCAACTTAACTGATGGAAACGATCTCTGTCACGATAACGACTGATGCAGCGCGTCGTTGGCGTCGCTGACACGTGAGACCGGGCCGAAGGTCGTCAAGGGTGATCCGGCGAGGAAAGGCGAGGCTGCGGCGAAGGGCGCACAGTCGCCGCAGCCGCAGCCGCACCACCACCACCACCCCCATGTTACGCCGACCATCAGTGTCAGCGACAGCTCCCTCAAGTTCACCCATGTGCTCTACAACCTCTCGCCTGCCGGTACGTGAACAAACGAGAGAACGAACACACGCATGTACTAATTTTGTTCAGAGATTTTGACTTGTACATTTGGGCGAGCAGAGCTGTACGAGCAGGCGATCAAGTATGAGAAGGGGTCGTTCATCACGTCGACCGGCGCGCTGGCGACGCTGTCCGGCGCCAAAACCGGGCGGTCGCCGAGGGACAAGCGTGTCGTCAAGGATGAGGCCGCTGCGCAGGAGCTTTGGTGGGGAAAGTGAGTGTTCACTACTACTGTTTCACTCGCCCCGTCTAGTTGTGCATGATGACAACCTCTGCCTCTGCTTTTGACTGAACACTCTGTTTTGTGTTTGTGTGTGTCTCCTGCTGCAGGGGTTCGCCGAACATCGAGATGGACGAGCATACTTTCCTCACCAACAGGGAGAGGGCCGTCGACTACCTTAACTCCCTTGACAAGGTGCGTGACAATACACCACACTGATGTTCAGTAAAAAAAAATTTGAAAGGTAATGTTCAGTCATTTTTGTACCAACAGTTGATAACGTGGACTTTATTCTGTATTTTTTTCAGGTGTTCGTGAATGACCAGTTCCTGAATTGGGACTCGGAGAACCGGATCAAAGTCCGTATCATCTCAGCCAGGGCGTACCACTCGCTCTTCATGCACAACATGTAAGTAAATCCATCACCACCATCTAAATTTCTTTGCAGTCTCTTTAGGTTCACAGTTCTTAACGCCATCAGATAAGTTCACCTTGAAAAAGTAAATACGAAAATTACGTTATCTCTGTGTGTGTATGCTGGAATCCTATTTGCATGCCTACCAAGACATGGGGATAATTAACATCAACGACGTACTACATTTAAGTAGAAAGTATCAGTAGTAACCGGATAGGCTCGCAGGTGCATCCGTCCTACGGAGGAGGAGCTGGAGGAGTTTGGGACGCCGGACTTCACGATATACAACGCGGGGCAGTTCCCGTGCAACCGGTACACGCACTACATGACGTCGTCGACGAGCGTAGACATCAACCTCGCTAGGAGGGAGATGGTGATCCTGGGCACGCAGTACGCCGGGGAGATGAAGAAGGGGCTCTTCGGCGTGATGCACTACCTCATGCCCAAGAGGGGCATCCTCTCCCTCCACTCCGGCTGCAACATGGGCAAGCAAGGCGACGTCGCCCTCTTCTTTGGACTGTCAGGTACTCAGAATGGTTCTCGTTCTGATGAACCATCACCTGCCCAGTCGCATCTGTGTTTCCTCATTGATCACCGCATAACTTAATAAACATATGTTGTATGTTGTGGTCTGTTTCACTGATTATTTGTGTGGTTGGTTACTTGTGGCTTGCCTTGTTTACTGTGGGTTTTTTTGGCTGATTTTGTGATTTATTTTCGGCAGGTACTGGAAAGACTACACTGTCAACTGACCACAACAGGCTGCTGATAGGCGACGATGAGCACTGCTGGAGTGATAGTGGCGTGTCCAACATCGAGGGTGGTTGCTATGCCAAGTGCATAGACCTGTCACGGGAGAAAGAGCCTGATATTTGGAACGCCATCAAGTTTGGGACCGGTAGTTGCCTGAACCTTCAGTTATTTGATTTAGATTTATCTTGCTTGCGTTTGATCGAAAATGTTTTTGACTTTTGTAGTGTTGGAGAATGTTGTCTTTGATGAGCACACTCGTGAAGTTGATTACACCGACAAATCTGTCACTGGTAAGTTATTTCAAAGTGGATATGTGCAATCCTGTTGCAGCCAATTTAAAGGGGGAAAAAAACAGGAAATGTCACAAACTCACAACTCTGAACTTTTCTTTCAGAGAACACCCGGGCTGCTTACCCTATCGAGTACATCCCTAATGCCAAGATACCGTGCGTCGGGCCACACCCAAAGAACGTCATTCTCCTGGCATGCGACGCGTTCGGCGTCCTCCCTCCTGTCAGCAAGCTGAACCTCCCACAGACCATGTACCACTTCATCAGTGGCTACACTGCTCTGGTAACCAATTTTTCTTCAGAAGCAGAGTGTTTCACCTTCCTGTCGCCTTGATCACCAAATGAATTTGGCCTGAATCTTCGTTATTGCATTGCCATTTCAACAGGTTGCCGGCACGGAGGACGGCATCAAGGAGCCGCAGGCCACGTTCTCTGCTTGCTTCGGTGCAGCATTCATCATGCTCCACCCAACCAAGTACGCCGCCATGCTCGCCGAGAAGATGCAGAAGTATGGCGCCACCGGATGGCTCGTCAACACCGGTTGGTCCGGTGGAAGGTACTACCACTACTGCCACTACAGCATTGAAAATATACAATGGCAAACTCTGAATTTTGGGATTTGACTGTCTGATTGTCACTGTTCAGGTACGGTGTTGGCAAGAGGATCAGGCTGCCGTACACGAGGAAGATCATCGACGCCATCCACTCCGGTGAGCTCCTCACTGCCAACTACAAGAAGACTGAGGTGTTTGGCCTGGAGATTCCCACCGAAATCGACGGCGTGCCGTCTGAAATCCTCGACCCGATCAACACCGTAAGCTCCACAGCATCACGCATCAATTCATGCATTTTCTGCTATATATGTTGAAAATACATCGACTGAATTGTTGTTTGTTGCAGTGGACTGACAAAGGCGCGTACAAGGAGACGCTCCTGAAGCTGGGTGGCCTGTTCAAGAACAACTTTGAGGTGTTCGCCAACTACAAGATTGGTGGAGACAGCAGCCTGACAGACGAGATCCTCGCCGCTGGACCAAACTTTTGAGTTGCTGAGAATAAAAATGCAGATAAAGAAGTCGATGGACTGAGTCAGTTGGTTACAATAAAGAACTGGTCTATGCGTGTTCGCCAATGATGATGACGAAAATGTTGGATCGATGTGTAACTGGTTGAGTTAGTTAGCTTCCTATAAAGTTTTCGTTCTGTCAGTTTGTCCTCCTTGATGGTGTGTATGCAGTATGCACCATTGCTCCTTCCCTGTACTCTTTACTCTCTGAATTGGTATTTGAAAGCATCTTGATTCGATCATATGGCTAGTGTTTATTCCTCTGTTACCATACCATCAAACACCTCCATTCTGCCTGATATTTCTTTCTCAAATTTTTTCAAGTACAACTAAAGAGATAAGGAGGATTATGCACTTAGTCAAACCGGGAAGAAAGGTCAGAACTTAGAACTGCAGGGCGGACAAATATGGCAGCGATATCGATCATTGAAATCAGATAAACCACTTTGAAAATAAGCAAGAACTGTTAGTCAGAACTATGACTTTTGAACCTCTCTCTCCCCATAAAAAATAAGCGAGAATCTTATTCACTTCTGGTACGACGACCGTTTGACAAAGGAAGCTTTCCTTTTCATGGCGACGCCATGGATCAGTAGTTCAGTAGTACTGTACAATGTTTGCTCCGGCTGTTCGTTGTCGAGAGGTCAGCGATAATGTTGATTAAACGAGGGCTTGTTTAGATTGGATGTCACATCAAATGTTTGATTGGATGTCGGATAACTATTTCGGTGACTAATTAAAAAATTAATTACATAGGGTGTCATAAAATCGTGAGACGAATTTATTAAGCCTAATTAATTTGTCATTAGCATACGTGGGATATTGTAACACTTATGTCTAATCATGGACTAATTAGGCTCAAAAGATTTGTCTCACGATTTCCATGCAAACTGTGCAAATAATTTTTTTTTCTTAGCTCCATATATATATTTAAAGATTTGATGTAATGTTTTTGAAAAAAAAACTTTTTTAGAAACTAAACAGAACCTGAGTGTGGTAACTGTCAACTTAGTGCCGGAGCGTGCACGAGCGGCAAACTACTATGGCTTCTTCCTGACATTTTTCTTTGGTTGAGACTATCATGCAGAAGTGGGTGACGATGGGAGGCTATTTTTCAAATTGAAAAGATGAATATAGGAGACGAGGAAAACGTTGTGGTGCTCAAAAGCATGCATCATATTGTGGTATCAAATATGAGTTTCTGCTCCAGTAAATTAAATTAGCGGGTCAGGCAAATAGCGATCATTCCAAATGGAAAGGTTGCACCTGCAATTTAAAAAATGTCAAAAAAGAGAGAAAATTTTCCTGTTTGGTGGAAATTGGACTGCCGTTTGCGTCTTTTAAATTAGAAATATAGATTGTCGGTGATATGGGCCCGAGGTACCACGTGACAACAATATAAAGCGTCTTGGGCCCACCAAGGCAAAGTGATAAAAGGATTAGGCCCGATTGGAGTGGCCCGGTTGAACCCCGGGGCCCCTCCGGGAGGAAGCAGACGACCCCGGGGAAGCACCCGGGGGCCCTGTAGGTGACCCGCACCAGTTCTCCTCTTAGAAGACTCGTCGAAGGAAGCGGCGCTGCGCTCCCAACGGCCGCATTCATGAGGACTGGCACGGCCTCACCGCATTAATGGCGATGTGAAACGGCGCTGCCAGCCCCCATCATAATTCATTTCCCCCTGACCGAGGGGAGGAGGCGTGGGCGACCGCGTCAGTCGTGGGTGACCGTGCAGTCGCCCACGACAGGACGCCCCCTCTGCCCCGTCTCCGTCGCATTTAATGCGACGGAGGGCAGCGAGGAGGAGGAGGGCGAGGGTTTTTCATCCCCTACGGTTAACCTTCCCCACGGCCTACCGGCTCTGACAGGGGAGACAGGCGACAAGACCCCACGACGCATGCAGCGCCTGCTCTACCAAATCCACTCCTGGTTCCGGATTACACGGCGGATAGGGGAAGTTGGTGAGAAGAATGTGCCGGCATGCATGCCATGCCGGTACGGTGTAATCTACTCTTGGCGTCCAAGGAAGGAAGAGAGAGAGAGGGGGAAAGCCGTTGTGGTGTTCACTTGAGTATAAAAGGAGACCCAGGCTAACAGTAAAGGGGGGATTTTTTTTCCGTAAGCCAGACTTAGAGGAAAAAACACCCACGCTTGTAAGCAAGAACATTCCTCCCACAATAGTAGACACAAAACAGGAGTAGGGTATTACGCATCCTGCGGCCCGAACCTGTATAAACTCTTGTCTCCTTTCCCTCACGGGATCGAGCTTTTCTTCTTCCTCACGCAATCACAGAGCTTGGATCCACCCGTACCCCTGGGCCGGACAAAAAAGGGGGTTCCACGAATCTCCGGTGGAGGAGTTTACGCTCCGACATAGGCCTATAACTCTACAAGAATACTATAACATGGCTACAAACTTTCTTTAGCCATGTACACTCAGTTGAAACATACTCCCTCCATTTCAAAATGCAAGCATAGCATTTATAGGATTCAAATTTTATTTCACAGTATAAACATTTCTGGGACATTGATTCCCATGGACAGAATTCTAGACAACTATATGCTTAGAAAAGCAATCTAATCAATTCAAAATTTCACCACTGAAATGACTAAAATTTCTTGAACATCGATCTTTTCCCACATCATTAATCTTCGATAAAGAAGCTAGAAATGTTTATATTTTAAGATGGAGGATGAAGAACAGTCACCATGGATGATGAAGAACAGTCACCTGCCCAGTCGCATCTGACAGAATATGTTTCGAGACTATGTGCCGTCGTGTGCCTGATCGATGCATGTTTCGTTGATGAATTTGTTGTGTTGTCACTGCACTTGTTGTTTACTGTGATATGTTTGCTGATTTTGTGTTTTTTTCATTGGCAGGTGCTGGAAAGACTACGCTGTCAACCGACCACAACAGGCTGCTGATCGGCGATGATGAGCACTGTTGTAGTGATAGTGGTGTGTCCAACATTGAGGGTGGTTGTTATGCCAAGTGCATAAACTTGTCACGATATTTGGAACGCTATCAAGTTTGGGACCGGTAGTTGCCTGAACCTTCAGTTATTTGATTGAGTCTCTCTTGCTTGTGTTTGATCGAAAATGTTTGGTTTCTGGAGTGTTGGAGAATGTTGTCTTTGATGAGCACACTCGTGAAATTGATTACACTGACAAATCTGTCACAGGTAAGTTATTTTGAAAGTGCATATGTGCAATCCTGTTGCAGTCAAGTTAAAGAGAAAAAAAAACTGGAGAAGCGGCATAGCAAAGGAGAAAACATTTTTTTATTTTCTTTTTCCACCCACAAATTTACTATACACATACACATGCGCTTCATAACCAGAAAGTATGTCTTGTATTTCCGTGGATCCATTATTTGACTTTGCGATATGTGTGATGCAAGTAATGCTCTACTCTTTTCCATACCCTGAGCTTCACATAAGTCTTATTAGATGGTAAGAAAAGGAAAGGCATGATCATATGCCTTTTGTGGACTTGTACATCTTGAGTGATCGAGGGAATCAATTGAGGAGCAAAGCAAAGTTATAATTCTGTGTTACTTTGAAAAAAAAACCTAAGTGTTCTTCATGAAAAGGTGGGATGATTTGAGTCAAGGTTGTTCCATTTCTCAATTGCCCAAGGTTCATTCACTTATTTTTTGATTGCTCTTTTTCTTATTACTGCTGTGAGTTAATTGGTTTCCACTGGGATACCTCTCTTTCTATGCAAAATATGCTGGCCACCATGAAGAACTCGCATAGAGGACTTCTTTTTATGGAATGCTTTATGCTGCTTGGAATATTTGGAAGCAACGAAATGGAGCTATCTTTGAAGGAATTATACCTATACCAATTTCTTGGAGATCTTCTCTTAAGAGTGATTTATCTCTTTTACTTTTTAGATTGAAAGATGTAGACAGAGAATTCTTAAGTGCTTGGATTAACAACGGGTAATCTTTGTACACTATTTCTTTTTATAAATAAAATTTAACTGTGGGGGCCTCCCCTACAGTAGTTTCGATCAAAAAAAATTGCCCAAGGTTGCATGGTAAACACTACAAAGACCCACAAGTACAGGTATGGCTTTTTAATAATTTGTTTTGTTGTTGAATTATGATCCAAATCCAGTTATACTAGTTGACAAGAGGGCCGGCTTGGGCCGGAGACTCCTGGAGACGCCCAGGGGTGCGGGGGCGGAGCCCCCACGGTACGAATCAGTACCCTATTAGGGTTTCACCGATATATATACCTCTTGTAAGCCGCTGTTCGGCGTTGTAACCTCACCCCGATATAGTGAAGACTTTTGCTGGCTGGCGCCCGTGGTTTTTTTCTCTCCCACCTTGGGAGGGTTTTCCACGTTAAAATCTCGTGTCCTTTGTGATTGATCTTTGTTCTTTATCATTTATATGCCTATCGTCCTATAACAAGTGGTATCAGAGCTTGTTTTCTGATTAGGGTTTTGTGATGGCGTCGATGAAGTATGATCTGCCGCTGCTGGACTACAAGACGAGGTTTACCTTGTGGCAAGTTAAGATGCGGGCTGTCCTAGCGCAATCTTCGGATCTTGATGAGGCGCTAGAAGGTTTCGGGAAAACCAGAAAGGACTAGACCTCTGAGGAAACACGGAAAGATCGTAAGGCTTTGTCAATGATTCAACTTCATCTGTCTAATGATATTTTGCAAGAAGTGTTGCAGGAAAAGACTGCTTCTAAGGATCTAACCAGTAAGATGCATATGAAGATGAAGTTATTCACACACAAGCTGCAAGAGAACGATTCGGTGTTGAACCACATATCGGTCTTCAAGGAGATCGTTGCCGACCTAGTGTCAATGAAGATAAAGTTTGATGATGAAGATTTAGGTCTGCTTCTATTATGCTCACTGCCTAGTTCGTATGCAAATTTTCGTGACACCATATTATTTAGCCGTGATGAACTAACCCTAGCAGAAGTTTATGAGGCTCTTCAGAACAGGGAGAAGATGAAAGGTATGGTGCAGTCCGATGCATCGTTCTCCAAGGGCAGAGCATTGTAGGTCAGGGGCAGAACAGAGCAGCGATCCTACAACGACAACAACGACCATGCCAAGAGCCAGAATGGTAGAGGTCGTTCGAAGTCGAGGGGTAAGATGTTCTGTAAGTATTGCAAGAAGAAAAATCATAACATTGAAGATTGCTGGAAGGTACACAATAAGGAGAAAAGGAAATCCGAGGGTAAGGCATCTGTCGTCTCAGGTGCTGAAAACTCCGATTCTGGAGATTGCCTTGTTGTTTTTGCTGGTTGTGTTGCTAAGTCATGATGAATGGATACTTGATATTGCGTGTTCATTTCATATCTGCATTAACAGAGATTGGTTTAGTTCTTATAAGCTTGTGCAGAATGGAAGAATGGAGGTGTCGTGCGTATGGGAGATGATAACTCACGTGAGATTGTGGGCATTGGCTCCGTTCAGATCAAGACACATGATGGCATGACACATACACTGAAAGATGTGAGACACATACCAGACATGGCCAGAAATCTCATCTCCCTCAGCACTCTTGATGATGATATGGATATGAATACTCCGGTAAGAATGGACTTTTAAAGGTAACAAGAGGTTCTCTCGTTTGTATGAAAGGTGATATGAATTATGCAAAGCTATATGTTCTTAGAGGTAGTATTTTACATGGTTTTGTTACCGCTGCTGCTATTTCTAAAGATGAATCTAGTAAGACTAACCTTTGGCATATGCGCCTTGGACATATGAGTAAACTTGGCATGGCAGAATTGATGAAGAGAAACATGTTGGATGGCTACACTCAAAGTGACTTGAAGTTCTGTGAGCACTGTGTGTTTGGTAAGCACAAGAGGGTAAAATTTAACACCTCAGTTCATTGCACCAAAGGTACACTTGATTA